>CM046806.1:29719058-29761558 GCA_025617405.1 Perca schrenkii | reverse complement strand
CAAGGACAGCTTTTTCCCCTCCGCCACTAGCCTTATTAACAAGGCCCGGAACCCACCCTGACTCTCTCCACACCCACCTCTGGCTCTACATGCCACTGTACTTAATCTGCTCTTTTTTTATCTTAACTGTTACTCTTATTTTATTATGTTACATCCTGTGTGTGTACATATACACATATATTTATATATTTATACTTATATTGTCTGTTCTGTTAACCTGTTTGTTTAACTTATTTTAGATAATGTGTGACATGCACCTACGACACCAAAACAAATTCCTTGTATGTGTAAAAAATGTACTTGGCAATAAAGCTTTTCTGATTCTGGAGATGAATGTAGCGGAGTAACTAAAGTAACTAGTAACTAAAGCTGTATCAGATGAATGTAGTGGAGTAACTAAAGTAACTAGTAACTAAAGCTGTAACAGATGAATGTAGTGGAGTAACTAAAGTAACTAGTAACTAAAGCTGTAACAGATGAATGTAGCGGAGTAACTAAAGTAACTAGTGACTAAAGCTGTATCAGATGAATGTAGCGGAGTAACTAAAGAAACTAGTAACTAAAGCTGTAACAGATGAATGCAGCGGAGTAACTAAAGTAACTAGTAACTAAAGCTGGAACAGATGAATGTAGCGGAGTAACTAAAGTAACTAGTAACTAAAGCTGGAACAGATGAATGTAGCGGAGTAACTAAAGTAACTAGTAACTAAAGCTGTAACAGATGAATGTAGCGGAGTAACTAAAGTAACTAGTAACTAAAGCTGGAACAGATGAATGTAGCGGAGTAACTAAAGTAACTAGTAACTAAAGCTGGAACAGATGAATGTAGCGGAGTAACTAAAGTAACTAGTAACTAAAGCTGGAACAGATGAATGTAGCGGAGTAACTAAAGTAACTAGTAACTAAAGCTGTAACAGATGAATGTAGCGGAGTAACTAAAGTAACTAGTAACTAAAGCTGGAACAGATGAATGTAGCGGAGTAACTAAAGTAACTAGTAACTAAAGCTGTAACAGATGAATGTAGCGGAGTAACTAAAGTAACTAGTAACTAAAGCTGGAACAGATGAATGTAGCGGAGTAACTAAAGTACAATATTTCTCTCTGAAATGTAGCGGAGTAGAAGTAGAAAGTGAAAAGAAGAAAAACCTCAACATATGTTCTTACGTAGAGTACTGGAGTACTGTACTTAGTTAGTTACATCCCACTGCTGTGTGATGTCAGATGTTATGTTATTTATACTTATATTGTCTGTTCTGTTAACCTGTTTGTTTAACTTATTTTAGATAATGTGTGACATGCACCTACGACACCAAAACAAATTCCTTGTATGTGTAAAAAATGTACTTGGCAATAAAGCTTTTCTGATTCTGGAGATGAATGTAGCGGAGTAACTAAAGTAACTAGTAACTAAAGCTGTATCAGATGAATGTAGCGGAGTAACTAAAGTAACTAGTAACTAAAGCTGTAACAGATGAATGCAGCGGAGTAACTAAAGTAACTAGTAACTAAAGCTGTAACAGATGAATGCAGCGGAGTAACTAAAGTAACTAGTAACTAAAGCTGGAACAGATGAATGTAGCGGAGTAACTAAAGTAACTAGTAACTAAAGCTGGAACAGATGAATGTAGCGGAGTAACTAAAGTAACTAGTAACTAAAGCTGGAACAGATGAATGTAGCGGAGTAACTAAAGTACAATATTTCTCTCTGAAATGTAGCGGAGTAGAAGTAGAAAGTGAAAAGTAGAAAAACCTCAACATATGTTCTTACGTAGAGTACTGGAGTACTGTACTTAGTTAGTTACATCCCACTGCTGTGTGATGTCAGATGAAATTCACGGTGACGGGGTCACATGACAAAAGTTTAGCCGACCGGTCACATGACCGACAAAAGGTGGCCGTGCATTTCCTTCTGTAGCTAAACGTACGAATGCTTTAAGCAAGTATTTGAAAGGTTAGAAACTTCCAACATAATCCACAGAAAACAGAGCGCCCGATAGCTTTGTGTGCGGGACATTAAGTTAGGGATGCACCGAATCCAGACTGTCCAGTGATTTCCCTCGGTTTGTCGAAGATTTAAAAGGTCCAACGTGTAGGAATTTCTCCCATCTAGCGTCAAAATCATATATCGCAATCAACATGAGTTCATCATGTGACGGAGAAAACATGAAAGGTGGAGCAGTATGTCCTTTATGTCCCTTTTACACACACACACACACACACACACACACACACACACACACACACACACACACACACACACACACACACACACACACACACACACAAAGCATGAATATGGAGGGTCTACCCCAGTTCATGTGAATGCAAATGTGAAATTCAAAGCCACTAGGAATACTTGGAATTGATGGTGGTGGTAAATATTCATTAAAAAAAAGGACAAGTTTGTGAACTAGCAACACAGATTTTTGATAATGAACAACTAAATTAAGAATGAGGTGTTTTGAGTTGAACTCCCTCACATGTCAATGTTTTTAATTGCGATTTCCTTGTAAGTGCATAATTGGCTTTCAAACTGTTTCTATTAATTTATTTGTCTTCATTTTTATGTTTTTTTTTGTGTCTTTGTACGTATGTAATGATGTGATGTAATTCAGCTGCCTATCTTGGCCAGGTCTCCCTTGCAAAAGAGATTTTTAATCTCAATGGGCTTCTCCTGGTTAAATAAAGGATAAATAAAATAAAAAAAACATAAATAAACACGTTACACACTGGACCTTTAAGTCAGTGGGGAGTGAAAGCGAAGCAGAGGGACAGACACAGAGCTGTAGCCAAGCCAAAGCAGCGCACCTATTAATTAGTTAACTGTATCGGTTATCAGGCAAATAAAACGCTGATACACATCATCTGCAAACTGCCAAAAAAACAGCCAGGGCTGATAATCGCTCCATCCTTTCATCCCTCAGTTTATTTTAATTAAAGCTCTTTGCAAGGAGTTGGAGAAACATATCTCTTATACACTTTTGCACAGATACACGCAAAGACTGCAAGCAGGAGTCCATCGTGCTGCACTTCTTGTACCATCACTGGATCGGACTGTTTTCACTAAAGGCCCCTGACACACCAACCCAACCGAGGTCCAAAAAGTGCCTCAGAACACACCGAGTGTGTTCGAAAAATACGATTGTACGGAAATAGTTCACCAGAACGTGTTTCTGGAAACATTTTAAGCGAGAAATGCTGAATCTGTCTTCATTTCAGATCGACAAAGGTCAGTTTAAAAGATTTTTTGGTCAGATTTTGAGAACCGTTCGTCACTCGTCCCCAAGGGGGGCTAAGCTTCGCTTCAGAACTCTAACCTCCTATGGCGCCATTTTGATGCTAGCAAGCCATCACCTCCCGTTAGCATCCCATTGACTCCCATTCATTTTGGCGTCACTTTGACAGCGAATAACTTTACATCTGAAGCGTTTAAAGACACTATTTGTCCGTTGTTTATTTCCAAAGAAACACGACAATGTATAAAAGGCTCCATTACCTTGTAGCTCACGTTATGGCTCCGTAGCAGACGCTTTTATAAAAATAGGCTAACGATTGGGTCATAACCACGAGACTTACTGTCGCACAGTAGAGGAATTACCGTATAGTACAGGAGAAGCTCACAGGCAGTTTGGACTTCCATTAGCGGTTTAGGTTTAATTACTAATGTTAACTAGCATGTTAGTGATCAGTAATTAGCCTGTGTCTATGTTATCTCCTTACATATACCTACACTCTCCGTCTCTGTAAGATTGGGAATGATTGAGATTTCTCTCGGCACAGCTAGATTATCTGGTTGGTGGGTCAGCGCCTTAAAGGGATACGCCACCGTTTGTTGAAATAGTTCTTATCACGGTCTCCCCTGGCTGTAGATAGGTGAGCCAACGCAGTTTTTGCCTCAGTGCAAGTAATTAGGTTGTTTTTTTTGTCTTTTGTTGGCTCACTTTTACTCACAACATGCTAACCGGCAACATAGGATTCTATTCACTACGCTAAGCTAACTAGCGGTGGAGCTGCTGGTGCTGCACCGGACTAAAACAATGCATGCACAAAAAATGCGTTGGCCCACCTATCTACAGCTAGAGGAGACCCCACCTATCTACAGCTAGAGGAGACCCCACCTATCTACAGCTAGGGGAGAACCCACCTATCTACAGCTAGGGGAGACCCCACCTATCTACAGCTAGAGGAGAACCCACCTATCTACAGCTAGAGGAGACCCCACCTATCTACAGCTAGGGGAGACCCCACCTATCTACAGCTAGAGGAGACCCCACCTATCTACAGCTAGAGGAGACCCCACCTATCTACAGCTAGAGGAGACCCCACCTATCTACAGCTAGAGGAGACCCCACCTATCTACAGCTAGGGGAGACCCCACCTATCTACAGCTAGAGGAGACCCCACCTATCTACAGATAGAGGAGACCCCACCTATCTACAGCTAGAGGAGACCCCACCTATCTACAGCTAGGGGAGACCCCACCTATCTACAGCTAGGGGAGACCCCACCTATCTACAGCTAGAGGAGACCCCACCTATCTACAGCTAGAGGAGACCCCACCTATCTACAGCTAGAAGAGACCCCACCTATCTACAGCTAGAGGAGACCCCACCTATCTACAGCTAGGGGAGACCCCACCTATCTACAGCTAGGGGAGACCCCACCTATCTACAGCTATAGGGTGATAAGCCCTATTTCAACAAACGGTGGCGTATCCCTTTAAGAAACGAGCTGAAAGAGCAGAAGTACAGTTTACAGTTTAATAATGTCCTACTCTACAATTATGTAAACTGGCGGTTGTGCTGTGTTTTGTCTTGTATCCTCCAAATGTAATTAATGCATGTGAAGTTGTTATAAAAGAGGCAAAACAGAGGAATCTTTCAGATGAGAGATGGGTTGTTAATTTAAAAAGGTCAACTTTACAAAAAACAGACCGTTTTTACAACAACGTGAGGAATTAAAAAAGCAGAAATGGAGAGAAAAGTAAGCAAGGCTGCACCTGGGACTCTCAGCGTCTGCAAATGTAACTTAGAGAGTGCTTTGATTTCCCAAAAAACACCAGGGAGGCGCAGTGGCCAGTATTATTGGTTACCTTGCTGAATTGGCGTACTGACTGAAAAAAAGTAAAAATCATCTTTTTGTTCAAGTTAACTGATTTTCCCTTATTGAACTAGACATGATTGGCAACAATTATCTGGTATTAATACATGTATAAATGATGCTCCAGTGCCATGCTATGTGGCCTTTTTGCACAAATCTCAAATTTACAATTACAAAAGGGGAACGCAGTTTTATCAAAAACAATGGCAAGCTCAGGAAACCTGTTCTGTATCCATTAATCGTATAAAGATAGTGAGTAATGTAAAATAATTAGAATAAACTATATTTAGTGCTTGGGTTTTGTAACAGCACACTGCAAAAAAAGATGTGTTAAAAATGACACAACATGTGTAGTCCCTGAACACACTCACCACGTGTGTTAAAATTCTACACACGTTGTGTCATTTTTAACACATCTCTTTGCAGTGAACAGAGATTTAAAATGGATGTAGGAAACTGTATACAGTTTCCTACATCCATTTTACATCTCTGTTTTAAGAAATCATTAGTGGGATGAATCCTATTCATAATTTTAAATTGGATGGAAACTAGCACTTGTAGGTAACTCTGGCTTGTTTACAGCAAGTAATTTGTCTGTTGATCAATGAGCATTGTCCCTATCAAATAAATAAATAAAATAAATTGCATTTCTTTCACCTTTGGCGGGACAGGAAATAAAATATTTAAATATTTACATCTAATTTTCTTTATTGTCTCCTTACTGAAGTCTTTGAGAATACACTGCAAAAAGAGATGACACAACTCTTGTGTTAAAAATAACACAACATGTGTAGAATTTTAACACATGTGGTGAGTGTGTTCAGGGACTACACATGATGTGTCATTTATAACACATCTCTTTCTGCAGTGCAGTTACGCTGGTGGATTAGCAGATTTGAGCATTTTCAGACACAGTGTGAAACAATTCTTCCAGGGCTGTAATAACCAAGTGAAGACGGGAGCGTTCAGGACCGAGACGAGTCAATGGACTGTGGACAGCCGGCGCTGGGATGTCTCACTCTGAATTAAAATGTCGGACCGATCGATCATCCCAATCCTCAGGCTTCAACCAAACACAGCAGGAACGGAGATTTTAGTTTAGCTGAAGAGCTAAGTGTGTACACACACACACACACACACACACACACACACACACCCACCCCAACATATCCACCAAGGGAAACGTACACAAAAACCAGCCAATTTCATTTCAATCAATATATAGAGCTATGCAAAAACTTCCACTGCTAGATGTGGCGAAGTGTGTGTGTGTGTGTGTGTGTGTGTCAGGCTAAATCCAGGTTGTAATGGTCCGACAGCAGACAGCGCCATTTGACTCCTCTAACTGGATTATGCAAATCAGACGCTCATCACAGCTTCTGGGAGAAGACCAGTGACACATTATTTTACCAGAGAAGAAGAAGAAGAAGAAGAGCAGCGAGCGAGGAAAGGAAGGAGCGCGCACACACACACACACACACACACACACACACACACACACACGCACATATACACACACACACACACACACATATACATACATACATACACACACACACACACACACACACACACATATACATACATACATACATACACACACAGGAGAAGCCATGCCGACACGCAGAGGAAGACACAGATATCTGACATATTCAGCCACACATCTGGATCATTGAGAGGGTGTGTGTGTGTGTGTGTGTGTGTGTGTGTGTGTGTGTGTGTGTGTGTGTGTGTCTGTGTGTGTGTGTGTGTGTTAACAAAGCCACAGATTGTCAGACAAATATATCCACATCCTGTAAACTATCCCCGATGAAAGAGAGAGAGAGAGAGAGAGAGAGAGAGAGAGGTGGAAGGAGAAGAGAGGAAATTTGAAAGTGGAAAATGAAAAAGTAGAAAAGAAAAAGCGAAAAACAGAGTAGTGACCGATTAAGAACTCCCCTGAAACGAGAGAGAGAGAATGGAGAGAGAGAGGGAGAGAGAGAATAGAGAGAGAGAGGGGGATAGAGAGAGAATAGATAGAGGGATAGAGAGAATATAGAGGGATAGAGAGAGAGAATAGAGAGAGAGAGGGATATAGAGAGAGAATAGAGAGAGGGAGAGAGAGAGAGAATAGAGAGAGAGGGATATAGAGAGAGAATAGAGAGAGGGATAGAGAGGGAGAATAGAGAGAGGGAGAGAGAGAGAGGGATAGAGAGGGAGAGGGGGATTGAGAGAGAGAGGAAAAGAAGAGATAGAGAGAGAAATCCTGAAAGTGGCAAAAACTAAAACTAGAAAAGTTGTTTCCTAAAACAATTTTCTTTTCTTCTCTCTGACTCTCTCTTCTTTTCCCAAAATCTTTCCATTCCTCTCTGTCCCGTCATCCTTTTCTCCCCCATTCCCCCCATTTTCCTGATCTCCTTTGCATGAAATCCTGTTCCTTCCTTCCTCCCTCCCTGTGCATCCTTTTATTCCCCCCTCTCCCTTCTTTCAATCACCTCTCTTTCCTCCCTTTACCTCCCAACTCTTAAAAACACTTTTTCCTCCCATCTACCCCTTTTTCTCTCTCCTCTTTGCCTCCCCCTTTCCCATTTTCCTTCCCTTCCCTCATTTCCTCTTCCCCTTCACTTATCCAGATAATCACATCTCCTTTCCTACATGTTTCCTTATTTGTTCCCTCTTCTTCATTTCCTTTCATTTTCTCATTCTTCCATCCCTCCCTCCTTCCACCCGTTCCTCATTTCATCTCCTTCTTTCTATCTTCCCCTCTACTTTTCAATCCCTCCCTTTTGTTCTGCCACCTGACACCCTTCCTTCCCCGAGCTTCCCTCTTTCCTTTCTCTCCCTTTTGTTTCTTCATTTCCTCCTCTCTTTTGCCTAAATCCCTCCTTTCATTTCCCTTCTATTATCCCATCCCTCCTCCTCTCCTTCCTGAACCCCTCCCTCCCTCCCTCCATCCCTCCCTGCCTCTCTCTCTCTCTCCCTTCCCCCCTCCCTCCCTCCCTCTCCGCTCCATCCCTCCCTGCCTCCCTCTCTCCTCCTCCCTCCTCGCCCTCCCTCCTCTCCTTCCTGAACCCCTCCCTCCTCTCCCTCCCTCCTCTCTCCTTCCTGAACCCCTCCCTCCTCTCTCCTCTCCCTCCCTCCCTCCCTCCCTCCCTCCCTCCCAAATCGTTAACAAACTTGTCAAAGTTAGCGGTAATTTGTTACAAAATGAGTCAAAGCTCTGGTACAAAAGATGACACCGCTGTGAAGGGAGGGGGGCACCCAAAGGTGGCAGGTGTCAAGGGGGGGGTTGTTGGTGAAGAAAACGAGGGATGTAAAGGAGGAGAGAGGAGGAAGTTATGCTGGGAGGCAGAGTAGTAAATTGTTCCATTTTTGCAGGTAATCTAAATGCTAACTAGAGGCAACTTATCACCAGAATGGATTTCCGACCATCTGTTCAAATAACAGGGGATTTGTCCAGTGGCAAGCGCAAGAATGGGATGATGGCGGGAAGATTAGGAGACGCTGACGGGCGCTCCCACGTCTCTACAGTCACCGCCGAGGCTTCTGAGAGAGAAAAAACTAAGAAAGAAAAGAGAAAGGAAGGGGAAAAATATGTATTTCGTGCAAACAAGAACAGATGACGCCCTTACAATTACACCTGTCAGGGGCTCCGCAAAGCAATCGATCTCTGAGGCAGCCGAGCGACGCTCCCTCTCTCTTTCTACTTCATAGCAAAAAATGATTTCCTCTTTCTTTTCTTTTCCTTCCCCCTTCCTCCCTCCCTCCATCTCCATCTCTAACTCTCTTTCTCTACTTTCTTTCCCGTTCGTTCTCGAAGCTCTTTCCGTCGTGCAGTCTTCTCAAAACAATTTGCATGGGAAATGGTTTTTTTTGATACGCGACAAGATGACGTTTCACTTTCCACTGTCGGGCGGGAGGGAGGGACAAAAGGGAGGAGGAAGAGAGAGGGGGAGGAAAGGAGACATAGAAAGGGAGAGAGAAAGAGAAGTGGGCAGGAGGGAAAGAAAGGAAAGAGGAAGGGAGAGAGGAAGAAAAGCAAAGACGGGAGGAAACAAGGAGAGAAGAAAAGGAGACGAGATGAGAAAGAGGGAGGGAGAGGAGGGGAAGAGAGGACAAGATGGGAGGAAAAGGAGAGAAGGAGACATTATGAGAAAGAGGGAGTGAGGAGAGGAATAGAGGACAAGATGGGAGGAAACAAGGAGAGAAGAAAAGGAGACAAGATGAGAAAGAGGGAGAGAAAGGAGAGGAAGAGAGGACAAGATGTGAGGAAACAAGGAGAGAAGAAAAGGAGACGAGATGAGAAAGAGGGAGGGAGAGGAGGGGAAGAGAGGACAAGACGGGAGGAAACAAGGAGAGAAGAAAAGGAGACAATATGAGAAAGAGGGAGTGAGAGGAGAGGAAGAGAGTACAAGATGGGAGGAAACAAGGAGAGAAGAAAAGGAGACAAGATGAGAAAGAGGGAGGGAGACGAGAGGAAGAGAGGGCAAGATGGGAGGAAACGAGAAGAAAAGGAGACATGCGATAAAAAAGGGGACGATAGGAGAGGAAGAGGAGAAGGTGAAGATGACGAGAGGAAGAGAACAGGGGAGGGGAGAGAGAGAGAGAGAGAGGGGGATATGAAGGAAGGAAGTAGAATGAAACCAGAGAATAAAGAAAAAACTAGGATAATAATAAAGTTGGAGTAAAAGGGAAAGAAAAGCAGGAAAAAAGGAGTGGAGAGAATGAAGGGACGGAGAAGGGAGGGAAAGAAGAGAGGAAACAAGAGGAGGAAAGACGGGAGGAGAGGAGGAAACAAGGAGATGTAGAGGAGAGGAGGCTAAGGGGCGAGGAAAGGAGAGGATAAAAGGAAACAAGATGATGTGAGGAAAAAGGAGAGCAGAAAAGGACAGAAGAAAAAGCAAGGGAGAGGAGAAGTAAGGTAGAGGTTAGAAAGGAGCAAAAAGATGAGGGAGAGGAGAGATAGAGGGATGAGGAGAGGGAGAAAGAGGAGGAGAGAGGCTGAGAGGGAGCAAGGGAGGACCAGAGAGGTATAGTCAACAGAAAGAGAGAGAGAGAGAGAGAGAGAGAGAGAAGTGGAGACAAAGTTGTTCAGGAAAAAGTGAGAGAGAGAGAGAGAGAGAGAGAGAGAGTGCAGAAGAGTAATTAATGGAGGGAGACAATGAAGGAAAAAGAGAGGGAGGGAGGGATGAAGGGGAAGAATGGTGGGGTGACAGAGCGTGCAGTGAACTGGCTCAGGAAGTGTTCTCAAGGCTGCGGGCCAATCGGCTTGGCTCGTTCCCTCAGTGTCACTAACAGCCCATTGGCCGATGAAAGCCGGCCTTTATTCGCCGTTTCAATCGAAGCCTCACACCGCCAAAGAAAAGACGTTTATCTTTCCCGTCCATCGCCCACACACACACACAACTTCCCCCTCTTTCTTTCCCTCTCCCAGACTCTCAATCCATCTCTCCTCTTTCCCTTTCTCTCTCTCACTACGTTCACCATTTGTCTCTCCGTCTCCAGAATGCCTTCACGCAATAAAAAAAGAGGACAAATAAGACCTCCAGGTTCAGGAAGTGTGGAGTCTCATTCCTTCTGGGTTTTTTCTCTTCTTTCTTTCTTTCACAAATATACCTGCTGAGTGTCTTCAAGCTATTTCCACCTTTAAACAAGGCTGCATTTTACTTCATAAAATACACATCACCAGAGTTAGATTATGCTGTGTTAATTTCCCCTTTAAAAATACAGATAAATACCACCTTAACAGCAGGTCAGTCACATGTTGGTCTCGCTTTGCCACACCTTCCTCCACCGCGATTGGATGAACCATAGGCGTCATTTACACGGGGAATGGGGAGGTAATAATCAAAACTGGCCAGTGCAAACCACCCAAAAACCTATAATAATTTCCTTTACATGCATAAAGACATTTGCACCATAAATTTGGGGCCTGGGCCCACCCATTTTGAGCCCACCTATTAGTGAGTGATTTTCATTCTAGCAGTTCATCCAATAAGCAGCCCGAGGAAAGCTTTGAGAGAAAGCTTCTCAGCCAATCAGCGGCTTCTACCCCTCACGTGTGGACTCTTAAGCCCCGCCCACAGGCTGCATCGTCACCAGCAAGTGATCCAATGAAATGAATAACATTCGCGCACAAGCTTTTCAAGCTAGCTCAATGAGACAGACACAGACTGTAGCTGTTATATGAAAAAATATGAAACGCAAGGAAAGCATGTTTTCATTTAAATTCAGCAAGAAACTCTCCGAGGAGCAGGATGAGGAAACTCCCGCCATTTTAATTAACGCGGTTACAAGTGACGAGTTACCATCCTGCCCGGCCGCCCTCTCCCCATCAAGTCCTCCCGTAGCCACCCCCCCCTCACACCAGCAAGGCTAACAGTTAGGCTAACGTTAACGTTAGTGTCTGGCTGTCTGTATGCAGGGGGAACCCCCAGTTTTCTGGAGGCCCACCTACAATCAAAATCCTGGCGCCGCTAGTGGTGCAGACCACTATTTGTTGTCAAGAATTTTCGCGAACCCCCTCATAATAAAATATGTCTACACACAGTCCTACCTGAATTAATCTGCACCTCTTCATTAATAGGCCTACTAGCACTACAACTAGAACTGGTCATCGCATCAGAACAACAGGCTCGTTAAAAGAAAGGTTACTGCACACAACGTGTATGTTGTGAATGTAATGCGTAAGCGAGTGATGAGAAATCCCCAAGCAAGAGCCGGCCGTGAACACAGCCCAACACAGCCATCCAGTCTAGAAAATGTAAAGAAATTCTTGACTGAGTCAGATTATCTGTAAACACTAGAGCTGGGCGATATGGAAAAAAATCTAATATCACGATATTGTTGACGAAATAACCTCGATATCGATATTGTGGCGATGTTGTAGGGTTGACAGTTGGTGCTTCAAAAAAAAAGTATATACACAATGTGATTTCTGATAATCTTCATTAATGTGTATATAATAAATGTGTATAATAACTGGGTAAAGGCAAATAATAGAAAAGCTACAGTCTGGTAAGTTAAAAAAAAATGGCATCACTTCACTGTAATGCAGCCTTTAAAACCAGGAAAAGACAACACTTTATATCACGATATTACGATATCCAAAATCTAAGACGATATCTAGTCTCATATCACGATAGATAGAATATCTAGTAAACACACAGAACAGCTTTCTCACATCCCACATCACACACCACACTGTCCAAAAAAAGTTGACAAAAACATTGAAAAAAAGCGACAAAAAAAGCCCAGTTTTGATTTTTGGGGGGCTGTAACTAGTCTGGTGACAGCGTCCTGATCTGGCTGAGCTCCAGTTTTCTCCTCCCAGATCAGTCTGGCGTCTTGAGATAGAGGAAATTTGGAGCCGTTCGCCAAACGACCGACCAATCAGCTCTGGTTTTGAGGCGGGTTTAGGTCTGACGCAACGAGAAGCGACTGTTCGGTCTAAACAACGTGGCGGCTTCCACGGATGAGATGAGCGTCGCTATCGCAGCGAGTTTTATCTGAATTAGAAAGTATTCCTTCGTTGAAAGAAGAGCAAAAAATACGGCACTGGAGGCTTTTCTCGGAGGAAAAGATGTTTTTGGCTCTTCTCCCGACTGGTTTCTGCAAGAGTTTGATCTGATTGGTTGATTTGGCCCGTCTATCACCAACTATAGGTGGTGATAGACAGATGGTTTATCCAATCAGCTAACCAGGATTTCCGCCCCCTTCCCAAAAGTTATCCAAAAGAAAGTTCCCAGATGGCTATGCCGAGCTAATGGGAAGCGATCCATCTGGTGGAGTCAGGTTAGACTGTAAACCCCCCTATGCGGAAATTACACCTAGCCTGTGTGTTGACGCATTTTCATGAATGGGTTTACGATATCGAATGAAAAAGGTACGCACACCAATTCGTATGATATCTGACGTATGATAGCTGTCGGTCGTATCAGCGGCATTTGCTAGTTCAATTCAATTTTATTTTATTTATAGTACCAAATCATAAAAGAGTTATCTCGAGACACTTTACAGATAGGGTAGGTCTAGTCCACACTCTATAAATTCCCAAACCTCAACAATTACAGTAATTCCCTCAAGAGCAAGCATTAGCAGTAGCTATTGCGACAGTGGCGAGGAAAAACTCCCTTTTAGGAAGTTGAGTTTAACCAACAAAAAGGTGAGCGTCACGCAGCAACGAGTTAAGTTTATATACCAAAACGACTAGTTGAGATTAGTAAAAAAGACCGTGGTTTGGGGTAAAACACCCCCGCGGGAACAAACACGCGTTTCATGAGTCAAAGTCTTTCGTTTTTTGGCCGGAAAGCGAAGTCCGCTCAGCGGCTTGAGAGCTAAATATGTAATAAATACGTGGAATACACACGATACGAATTACAGGGCTTTACTTTTTATAGCTACATGTACGAATGGTTCATGAGTGGAAAGACGGTGAAGGAAAGCCAACAAGAAATCAGAAGTGAGGCACTTTTCTGTGTGTGTGTGTGTGTGTGTGTGTGTGTGTGTGTGTGTGTGTGTGTGTGTGTGTCTGTCTCTTAATCTAACAGCACAGAGGAAATAGAGCAGAGCTGGACATCCTCAACACACGGACTCAATACCAAGACCTAACACTTTATCATCTGCAGTACCTGGACATGCTGTCTGTGACTGTGACTCCTGTGTGTGTGTGTGTGTGTGTGTGTGTGTGTGTGTGTGTGTGTGTGTGTGTGTGTGTGCCCTGGGCGCTGTGAGGATGGGCAGTAGTTATTAACCTGCTGCCCAATTTCTGTCACGGCTGCTTTGTGGAGAGAGAAGTTGAGAAAGAGAGAGTGAGTGTGTGTGTGTGTGTGTGTGTGTGTGTGTGTGTGTGTGTGTTAACTGTGGAGGGACTCTTCCCCAGTGAAGTTATTACCAGAGACCCACTCTCACAAATGACTGAGAACCACTAAGACCACCACTAAGCGTGTGTGCGTGCACGGTGACATTTTGCTTTTGAACCAGATTTATCTTAGTGATTATGTGAATGTAACTGTAACAGAATGTAACTGATGTGTGTTTACATATCTAACCCTAAGATCATGTTTAAGTTAGTTTCATCCGTCGCTTAACTGCTAACTGAGCCTGAATCACGTCTTTATTTAAATGTAAACTTGTTGTCACCATTTCTATAAAACTCTGGAAAAACTGGAAATACTTGTATCAGTATTAATAGAGCCAAGTCTAATCAGAGAATACTCTCATCGCCTTCATCTAAAATGCAGCGAGTTATACAATATGACCCGTGGCTACCTGTACAGGGAACTCGCTTTGTTTTATCTAATGTTAGCACCTCTCTCTCTTTCTCTCTCTCTAGCTCGCTCCACCACTTTGTTTTATCTAACGTTAGCACCTCTCTCTCTCTGTTCTTTCTCTAGCTCGCTCCACCACTTTGTTTTGTCTAACGTTAGCACCTCTCTCTCTGTTCTCTCTAGCTCGCTCCACCACTTTGTTTTATCTAACGTTAGCACCTCTCTCTCTGTTCTTTCTCTAGCTCGCTCCACCACTTTGTTTTGTCTAACGTTAGCACCTCTCTCTCTGTTCTCTCTAGCTCGCTCCACCACTTTGTTTTATCTAACGTTAGCACCTCTCTGTCTCTGTTCTTTCTCTAGCTCACTCCACAACTTTGTTTATCTTACGTTAGCACCTCTCTGTTCTTACTCTAGCTCGCTCCACCACTTTGTTTATCTAACGTTAGCACCTCTCTCAGTTCTTTCTCTAGCTTGCTCCACCACTTTGTTTTATCTAACGTTAGCACCTCTCTCTCTGTTCTTTCTCTATCTCGCTCCACCACTTTGTTTATCTAACGTTAGCACCTCTAGGATACTGTAGCAGTAGCTGTTGTTATAGCAGCAAAAGACGGTCTCGGCTGCTTTTTTAAACCACAAAAGTGTCAACTTTATCTTGTCAAAATAAGACGCCAAGTGCGAACATAGCCTAAACTGGGATCGTTTCACAACATTAATGCCGTTTCTAAAACCGCGACGTTCTCTGGTTTAGATATGAGGTTGTATTTCCTGCCACTGCTAGGGGGCGCTGATGTATGAAACGCTCCTGTGGGTCATATCAGAGAGGGAGGAACGACAGACGCATTTCGCCGTATAATTTGGAGGACTCGATCCAATCAGAACTTCTTTGCAAGTAAGACCTCAGACTGGAACATGGGACTGTTTTTGACACGACTGTATGTGATAAAACATGCCGCAGTATTTGATATTCAATCTGCCAGCAAGCCCCCTGAAGAGGAAAATATGTATCTGAAGATTATTTCAAAACTCTAGGGAGCCATCTGGGAGACAGAAAAAAAAGAAATAAAGAAAATCTTCTTTTGACGTGCATCATTCAGTGTCTCTAAATCATGAGAATCCAGCCTGTAACAATATTACCATAGTGCATGCGGAGGACTTCGAGGTCCCTCCTGTACTCGAAAAAAAAACGCACCAATTTTACTGCTGCTACAGTATCAATCACTTTGAAAGAAAAAGCTGTCAAACTTTTTTTTCGTAACGGACAAAGATGCAGCTTAGCGATCCAAATGCAGATCACAGACACACACACACAAAAAAAAGTTGAAGACTGTCAGCGTTAAAAAGATGTTATCCCCAGCGCAGTTGTTGAGTTTAGTCACACGAACATCGCCTATAAGTCTGGCTACAAGAAAATGTGTGTGTGTGTGTGTGTGTCTGTGTTTTGATGCTCCCATAACCATTACTTGCCACAATGGAGCAGAAAGACTGCTGGTTAATCTTCTGATCAATGCCGCAAGCTGTCACTCACTCTCTCACACACACACACACACACACACACACACACACACACACACACACACACACACACTCTCTCTCTCTCTTACTCTTACCCCCTCTCGTTCTCCCCATGCACACTCTCTAACACACGCAGACATTTACTCAGACCCCTGCAGTGAAAAATGTAGTCATGTGGATTGCAATTGTGTGTGTGTGTGTGTGTGTGTGTGTGTGTGTGTGTGTGTGTGTGTGTGTGTGTTTCCCCCCCCGTCAAACAGACCGTCTGGCTGTCAGCCTGAAATGTTGTGACAGGCTCGGCTGGAGGAAACTCTGTGGCGTCACAGCGACCGTCGAGAGATTAAACTGCATAACCAAAATGTCCGTTTACACTCCAAAAGCCTCCAGTTAACGTTGACTTGACACCTCGTCGTATGCTGGACACCTCGAGACCTGGTTCCCTTCGACACTCGTTAACATCTGAGGTTTGATTTCTGTGTTTTCTGTTGTCAGGGTGCTCTGACCTTTGACCTGTTCAGCATCGTTTTACGGGGATTTAGGCGTAAGGTATGATTTACAAGTCACATTTCAAGTCTTGTCTCAAGTCTCACAGTCAAATCTCAGGTCATTTGTAAAAGAATCCAAATTTAGTTCTTCAGTTCTTGTCAAAGCAACTTGTCTCAAGTGAAGTCTCGAAACGTTTTAGGGAATGTCAACCAACTTCGTTATGTAGGTCCATTTTTATTGTATTGACATTACAGAAGTCCAAAGTTCATTGGCAGTCCTTGAGAGCAAGTCAAGTCTCAGTTGAAATTGAGAAAAGTCCAAATAACATCTCCGTGAAGTCTTGTTAAATCAAGTTAGTTTATCATTTGAGGGCAAGTCAAGACTCAAGTCCAGTTTCAGTTGAATAAAGAAACGCCTCAAGTCAAATCTAAACCCTTGTGTTGTCTTTCCATCACCCATGCAACTTGTCCTCCCAGGTAAAAATAAAAAAATAACCCAATAACATCAACTTATTACCACTAGTTTTACACTTATTTTTGGAATTCATAATCAATAAACCATATTTATATGAAATTATGCCAAATTTTTGAGTAAAAAAAAAGCTGAAATTATGAATTATTTTGACAAATAGTTACAGTTTAGTGTCTAATCACAGGCTGTCAAAGTTAAGTCAGGATACTGTTTTGAAACCACTTTTTTCTTCTAAATGCTATAAACCAAACCATTCCTGATCCTTAACTTTACATGCAAAGAGTATTGTATGGAACCATCCGTGTTATTATAGGGGCAATTGTCTTGAAAAGAAACCCAAATTTCTGATGTGGAAACTTTGAAAACGGGTCAAATCTGACCCAAGGACAACAAGGAGGGTTAAGACTTGGAAGCAAATATCAAATCAATCACAAATTGTCAGAGATAAAGTCCTGAGTCTTGTTTATCAGCCCATTGGAGTTGTGTTTGTGTCCACCTGATGAATGTAATTCCAACATTTACTCTCCTTTTGGCTCCGTTTTGGTCTCCACCAAATGCCAAGAAAAACTCTGCCTCTTTAGCTGTGTTATTTCCATAAATATGTTCAAACGCAATGCTGAAGTACTCAGAGGGGGGAGACTTGAGCGCTGCATCAATTCACAGAGTGACTTTCAGTAAAACTAAACTGAACCATGCAAGTGAGAAAAATGTCAGAACAGTTGATGTATAAATGTTTTCCTAAAAGTGACGGGAGCACGTTCGACGTCGTACTGAAACTAGGACATCGTCTGCCACCAGAGAGGCTTCAAACGGCTGCACTCACACATTTATTGTCTCTGACAGTTCGACGATCTCTTCGGCTGTTTAAAACTGCTATTCACACACACACACACACACACACACACACACACACACACACACACACACACACACAGACACACACAGACACACACACACAGAAATACACAAGTTGACGTCAGTAAGCAAGTGCTTTTGTGCAATTAATCTATGCTGCCACACACACACACACAAAATGGTATCACGCTGTTCTGCTTGTTAAGTATACCACTAATAACGACGATTTAGACAGTGTTTTATTTAACCTTTTAACACTTTTGCCAGTTTCCTTTGTCGACGTTTTTGGCGCTTCTTTCGATGTTGACTTTTTTTTACGTTTTCCGAAATTTTTCGCCCTTTTTCCGACATTTTTGCAGTTTCTTTAATCACTTGGCACATTGTCTGCAATTAATCTATGCTGCTTCACACACACACACACACACACACACAGGATTGTGGCACTATCTTTGTGGGGACCGTCATTGACATAATGCATTCCCTAGCCCCTTACCCTAACCTTAACCATCACAACTAAATGCCTAACCTTAACCCTTACCCTCACCTTAACCATCACAACTAAATGCCTAACCTTAACCCTTACCCTCACCTTAACCATCACAACTAAATGCCTAACCTTAACCCTTACCCTCACCTTAACCATCACAACTAAATGCCTAACCTTAACCCTTACCTTCACCATAACCTAATGCTAGCCATGATCCTACAACCAAATCTTAACCCTCAAATTCAATTCAATTTTATTTATAGTATCAAATCATAACAAGAGTTATCTCAAGACACTTTACAGATGGAGTAGGTCTTCACTCTATAATAATCAAATAGCCCTTTAAACTTGTGGGGTCCAGCATTTTGGCCCCACAAAGCTGTCGGGACCCCACAATTATACTGGACTCCCGGTTTTTGGACCCCATGAATATGGTTAAACAAGAACACACACACACACACACACACACACACACACACACACACACACACACACACACACACACACACACACACACACACACACACACACACACACACACACACACACACACACACACACACACACACACACTCACACACACTCACACACACACACACACACACAGGTGCCACGCTGCTCGTGCTGCTGCAGACTCACCAGGTGGAGAGTTTGCCTTACAGCGGTATGGAGCGCAGCCAACGCTCAGCATCACTCCGACATCTTCTGACTCAATCTGTTGCTTTTAAAAAGGGAAGGAGGGAGTTTTGAGTCCCACAGCATCCCCGCTTCATCTAAGGGTAATAATAACTTCAGGTTTTGTTCGACTGAAAGTTACAAAATGAGGAAAGAGAGGACGTCCTTCAGCTGCGTGACAGAATATTGAAATATCGTAATGTTCATGTCCAAGTAGTGCTGAAGAAAATCCTTTTTCTGCTAATGGATCAGCCTAACAACCAACATTTATATAACGTATCAGCCTGGTGTCCCGCTTGTCCCATTCCCGTAAGTCCACCCACAACCTTTTCCTTAACCTAACTGCATCAAAAGTGCCGCCAATAGTCCCGACCCAGCGCGTTTGGATCTGACACTAAAGGAGACTTTTAGCGTCAATAACAAACGCCAAAGGCACCAGACCAAGCGTCCGTATTTTCCGCGATGGGAGTGAGAATGTGTTGAGTACGGAGCCCTGTAGCCAATGTCACGTGACCAGCTGGCCGTCACCTAGTTTTCGTATGATATCATCATACGTTATCATGAGTGTGCATAACTTTTCGTACGATATCCTACGAACCCGTTCGTGAGAATGCGTTGAACCGGTATATCGGCTCTAATTACAGGAAAATTATGCTACTTTGATGAGGGATTGGCTACATACTACGAAGCCTGGACTAAGTAGATCAAACTCAGATGTGGTTTTATATCCAGAGACCAAACTTTAGCGACACGAAAGTTGAAAAAAACGTGGAAAACGACAAGTAAAAAAAAAAGCGACAAGATAGTCGAAAAAAACACCAAAGACTTAGCAAAAAAAAAATCAACAAAAACGTCAAAAAACTGATAAAAAAGGCAAGAAAGTGAAATCTTTTTGACTCATTTACTTTGTTATAGATGTCATGAAGATGTATCCTTTGATGCAATATTTCTTATTTAGTATCTAACGAATGCAAACATGAAAGCTACAACTGATTCCTTATTTCGTATAATGTTATTGTTAATATTTATGTAAGGGATATCATTTAGGGTCAGAATGAGGCACCTTGTGATCAAGTAACTCCAGTTAGATGATGGATGGTCATATGAAGCTGTGCTTTGGTATCAGCGTCACTTTAAATGTGGCGCTGTCGGGGCTTGAATGGTAATTTTCCCGATGAACTCTAACAGCACCACGGGTCTGAATGTGTTTAAGGTCTAAACAAGCAGCAGTCAGCTAGAGGTCACAGGGGGGGGGAGACTGGGGGAGACTGGGGGAGGCCATAAAACGCTGTAAAAAATCAACGCTTGGAAGGAGACATAAAAATGTGTCAGCTGTAATAAAAAGAGGAGCAGCTCTGCTGCTTCAAGCTACAGAGAGAGAGAGACAGAGAGACAGACAGAAATAAAGAGAGGGAGAGAGAGAGAGAGACAGAGAGAAAGAGAAAGAGAAAGAGAAAGAGAGACAGACAGACAGACAGACAGACAGACAGAGAGAGACAGAGAGAAAGAGAGACAGACAGACACAGAGAGAGAGACAGACACAGAGAGAGAGACAGACTGAGAGAGAGAGAGAGAGAGAAAGAGGGAGACACAGAGAGTGAGGAAGACAGATGGAGAGACCGACAGAGAGAGAGAGAGAGAGACAGACAGGGGAGAGGGAGAGAGAGAGACAGACAGACAGTCATTTGATTTGGCCTATTCTTGCCTTTCGTCCTTACTTTTTATACTGTCTTTTCTTCTTCAAAGTTTTTGTCAGTTATTTGAATTTTTTGTCCCTTTTGTCGCCCTAGTGTTTCTACCGTCTTTTTCCAAGTTTTTGTCTCCTTTTTCCATCAGCATCTAAATGTTGTCCAGGTCCAAGTGAAGAAGTACATTTTGAAGTGTCCGCAGCTCAAGGCCAGATAAGCTGCGCAGACTCCACCGCTTGCTGCGACCGCTCTATGATCCTCGTTACTCGCTTTAGGTGCAAGTTTTAAGAGTTATACAAGAGTTACGCAGCAGTCAAGGGAATCAGATTAGAAAAAGAGCTTTAATGTGCACGAAAGTAAATCAACACACATGAAAGCCCGAGCAAGTACCGGTAAGCTTGCTAAAGATTCCTTTGTCGTACTCCACTTTTATCGTAAAAAAGAGAGATCCTCCCCCTGACAAATGCTCCAATGACCACCCACAGAATATGCGTGTAAAACTTCAATTGGCTATTTTCGAAGCTTAAGACCACCTCTTCTGGGGATTTTCCACTGTATGAGGTCATTTTGCTGATCTTGCAGTTTTGAGTGAACTTTTGACAAGGTAGACTATACCGCAACTGGCACGACTGTTTCCATGGTGTGCCATCATAGCTACTGCAGGTGTTCTGTGGTACTGACCAAGGGCGTAAATCCCAGGGGGGTCGGGGGGGTCACGACCCCCCCCCATCTAAGGGTTGTCCCCCCCTAGAAATATCATTAAAACAATGCTGAGTATTGTAAATAACATATTGATGTACACTTAAATATCTGCGTAAGCAGTAAAACAATACAAACTCCAAAAAGTGCTTTTTAAGTTTAGAAACATTTTGAGTCCCCCCTCCCTTGCCTCAGAGTGGTTTGGTCCACTGCATGCTTTAGGATCTGCGCTACACTCACGGTGACAGTCACATCGGTAGTGACAGGAATGTAGTAAGTAGACGGTTCAAAGCTGTCTTGTCACATTAAACATCATTTTAAGTCTTGAGTCTTTTCTCATATAGAAATGATGCTGAGTAATTAATGAATTAGTCATGACAAAAAAGTTTTCGCTATGTTAGTGTAATATAGTGTAACGTTACCTAGCTTGTTGGATAGAAATGCATCCACTACAACTAACGTTACCACGGCGATTAGCGTTACGTTATGTGTGTGAACTTATATTAGGGTTAATTTTGGAGATCTACAGTTGTTTTTTGCTCAATATGAAATTAAGTGGCTGATCAGTTAAGTATATATCCTCTGTCCCAGACATAACCTAATATTTATGTGGAGGACGCAAGATCTTTTTTATTGAATCACGAGAAACACTGAAAAGAAGGATAATGGTACAGTCTCCATGCTACACTAATGAAAAGAAGGATAATGGTACAGTCTCCATGCTAAACTAATGATAGTATTAAGGCTTTCCTCTGTGTACGCATGTCTTCTACGAAGATAATTGTGGCTGTATTATTTGTGTCCCCTTCAAAAATTGCTCTTCAGAAATGTTATGTTTATTGTCCCCCCCTACTGTTAGATCAGATTTACGCCCTTGCTACTGACGGTAGTGTGCAGGGGAATAGATCTTTCCTTCTTTCAAGGCCAAATACATGTCATCTCTTATTGAGTATCCTACTATTTGTACATTATATATTTTATACCAGATTTTATCACATTTTGCCACAACACAAGGCTGTTGTTTAGTAAATCTATCTCTGACATCACTGTATTCTTTCTTTTTCTACCAAAAATTATTTGCGCTGGTTAGAGGGTACATGACTGTTCAAAGGGGGAACATTATTGCAAAAAGATTGAGAACCAGTGTCTTACAGTCCCTCCAGAATAACGCAATTATGCGATCGCATAATTCAACGCATAATCATCCAGTCCGCATATTTATGCGGGGCTTTGCATGATTTCAAATTCCCCCCTTTTTTGTTGCAAAAAAAGTCCCATAATATATCTTAGCAGAAAGTTGAAAAATGTTGAGTTTACTTCACACAAGAGCAGCCATTTTCCCCTGTTGCCATTGTAACGTTATGAATTGACGTAATTGACGTGAAGATCATTGAAAAGCAGGGTTATATCTTGCATATTCCATCGCATTTTTTAAGAAAGCGTGCCGCATAATGAAGGATTTTTGACCCGCAACAATCACAAAAAAACTCCAAATTTTTCTGGAAAGACTGGTCTTAGAGTGTAATAACAACGGGCATGATTTTGTCCTCAGGAGAACATTTGGGGAATTTGGAAGAGAGATGTTTGCAAAAGGAATTATCTTGGAGGCTAAATGCTGACAGATTTACGACAAAAACATTTAACAGAGGAAACCACAGAGAGTTTGTCTCTTTCACTTTCAGGGTTGAGGGTTCAATTCCCTCTGCGACAGTCCCTGTGGATGCTGTGGGTTCACGGTCCACGGCAGAGGACCGTGAACAGAACAGAGAGAGAAGGAAATACAAAAAGGGAAGAAATATGTTTTTATAAATGTTGACTCAAAGCAAAGACAGACGGAGACAATCGACAATCACAAAGTCAATTTCAAGACCGCTTTTCAAAAGTTATAAAAGTGCCTCCAGACAATAATAAGAATTGTAATACAAATGGCAATAAAATAAACAACACAAAGACCACGCCATGAATCACAAACGTGGTTAAAGAAGAACACACACAGCCGGGGTGAAATAAAAGGAAATGAAAACAGGTAAAAGCAATTTAGTTAAATTAAAAAAGTGGTTCTCTGTTTTTCCTCCAAACAACATGGTGTCGTTTTAATTAGGCGACAAAACACCTGTTTAATTGGAGAGGTTTAATCTAATAAATACTAGCTGCAGGACAGTAATACGATGCTGAAAACACACACAACTACAGTCAGAGAGACACACAGACACAGCAGGTTATGTTTAAAAGACACACATGTACAGACAGAGACCTACACAGACACACACTTACAGACAGACAGACAGAAAGACACACACACACTTACAGACAGACAGACACACACACACACAGCAGATTATATTTAAAAGACACACACCTACAGACAGAGCCGCACACACACACACACACACACACACACACACACACACACACACACACACAGCAGATTATATTTAAAAGACACACCTACAGACAGAGACACACACACACACACACACTTACAGAGACCTACACACACACAAACACACACACACACGTACAGACAGAGATCTACAGACACACACACGTACACACAGACACACAAACACACACACACGTACAGACAGAGACCTACACACACACACACACACACACACACAGACAGAGACCTACACACACACACACACACACACACACACACACACACACACACACACACACACACACACACACACACACACACACACACACACACACACACACACACACACACACACACACACACACACACGCCGTTTCACAGCCTGTCTGAATCCAGCTCAACTGTTTTGACAAAATGCTGCTAATGGAACAAAGAGGAGCATCGTCTCTCCTCCTCCCCCTTCCACCAAAAACAAATTAATTTCTGCTCTGCTCGCTGATTAAAAATGTACCTACCACATGTGGCTGCGAGCCGTGTGCAACAGGAGCCCAATATGCAAATCTCACCCTTTTTAGGACTTATCTACATATCAAATATTCTCCAGGCTTCACAAACTCGCAGATATTGTATGCTGACCAAAGGCTTGGGTGTGCGTACGGGCGCGTGTGTGTGTGTGCGTAGGTTTGTCTGTACATGTGTGTGTGTGTGTGCGTAGGTTTCGGTCTGTGTGTGTGTGTGTGTGTGTGTGTGTGTGTGTGTGTGTGTGTGTGTGTGTGTGTGTGTGTGTGTGAGATTCTCAGTCAGATGGTAGCTGCAGACAGCGGTGTGTCTGAGCTCTCATGTTTATCAAAGAGAAGCAGTTATATCTGAGAGCTCTGGATGGCCTTGGTGCTGCCAAAGCTAATCACTCCGATGTGTGTGTGTGTGTGTGTGTGTGTGTGTGTTTGTGTGTGTGTGTGTGGAGAAACCAGCTCCTCATTATTGCACTGAGAGGTGAGGTGGCACAAGTAGAATTAGCCTCAACGAGCTAAAAGTGAAGTGTCTGCATGTCTATTTCTGTGTGTGTGTGTGTGTGTGTGTGTGTGTGTGTGTGTGTGTGTGTGTGTGTGTGTGTGTGTGTGTGTGTGTGTGTGTGTGTGTGTGCGTGTGATTATATTGCATTATGTTTGCAACGCTGTTCAGTTTCTGAAATGCTAAAGACTTACGCTGGAGCTGAGAGAGAGAGAGAGAGAGAGAGAGAGCTGCTGTTGGGTGAATATAAATGAGTGTGTTTACTTCATGCTGCTGTGTGTTGACTGAACAACTACGGCAACAACTTACTCCGATACTCTCGGTACATCTTGAGAGTCTAGTTTTATGGTGGGTCTGCCATTCAGGAACCATAATAATATCATTTCTAACTGTCTGTCCGCCTGCCGAGACTTTGAGCTTTCTAAGCAGACAGACCCTATCTGGCTTTTTTTTTTGTCTTACCAGCGTCCCTGAACTACCCATGGTGCACTCTACACTTGATTTAGTTTCAATTCAATTTATAGTATAAAATCATAACAAGAGTTATCTCAAGACACTTTACAGATAGAGTAGGTCTAGACCACACTCTATAATTTACAAAGACCCAACAATTCCAATAATTCCCCCCAAGAGAAAGCATTCAGTGCGACAGTGGTGAGGAAAAACTCCCCTTTAGGGAGGAACCTGGGACAGACCCAGGCTCTTGGTGGGAGGTGTCTGACGGTGCCGGTTGTGTAATTTCTGAAATTATTTTCAAAAATAAAGAAGTCTTATCATGATTCTAACATATTATTAGCAAATATAAATCCTCACTGATGATAGGTTTACTGGCCTATAGGTAAGGTAGTCACTAAGTCAGCCATCCTCAGATACAGTTCTTCCCAAAAGATCGACTGTTCCACATGTGTGCATTTAACATTAAAACATGATTTATAAAATCGTGCCAACAAGTATCAGGCTTTTTGAATAGCTTTGGATTCTATGCAAAAAAAAAGGTATCTATAAATGCTTGCTGCACTAAAAGTTATTGTAGGACCAGATTAATATGCAACTTCATTTTATACAACGAGGTCAGGGTGCAAAGGACCCTAGGGTGAATTACTCCGAACCATCACTTTAAGACCCCTGTCTTAGACAATCGGAAACGCATTTTGTTGTCGAGTGTTGGACCAACAGAGCCATATTCTCCCGTTGTGGAGCCAAACTAATGCGGCTAAAACGCAGAAACGTGTGAAGAAGAAAAAAAAAAATCTGTTTTACCATTCGAGTGACACACCCGGCTCTGAACCCCCCCCAGCTGTCAACTTTCATCCGAGCCAACTTACCTATTAGGGTGCTCATCCACAAACAGCACAAGGACATAGTTACACCAGATCGTGTGTTTTTTAAATAAATGTCCCCACCCCCTCCCTCGCATCTCATCATCGCCCCACACATCTTTCCCGGAGAAAAAGCCAATTTAAAACAGACGAGTTGCGACCACAAATGAAACATCTTTGCCATATTAAGACTATCACGGAGGATGATCAGTCATCTCGTAGCCTCGGAGCTTCTTAATTAAAAACGGAGGAATTCAAACGGAGCCTCGTGTGACGATTCTTCAGCGGCCTGCACTCCCCACCCGCCCCGAGTCCTTTGAAGCAAACCAGCTCCCTCAAATTCCATTAGTGTGTTTTGTATTTTAAATAAATAAATAAGAAGAAAGTGGGAATCAAACCGTTAAACAATGCTCTCCTCAGGGTTGCAGAACTTCTATCACCTCCCCTCGTCCCTCATTCAGCCGGGGCTAGCATCGCTGGCTAATTAGTTCTGTTGAAAGTCTCCTATAATTAAATTGGCCTAATGCGGAGGCCCAGGCAGGCAGCGAGACACAAGAGCAGCGGGGGAAAGAAAAAAAATATCACACAGACGACGAGAATAATGCGAGTGGAGGCACGGAGAGGGCGCGAAAACACACTGAACTCTGACATGTGTGTTTAGACACAGACGTGTACATACGAGCATCAGCATGCCACGACGAGCGGGAACACAACATACATTATGCAGAGTCTGGATTAAAAGGTCCCATGACATGGTGCTCTTTGGATGCTTTTATATACAGTAGGCCTTAGTGGTCCCCTAATACTGTATCTGAAGTCTCTTTTATATAGACCTTAGTGGTCCCCTAATACTGTATCTGAAGTCTCTTTTATATAGACCTTAGTGGTCCCCTAATACTGTATCTGAAGTCTCTTTTATATAGACCTTAGTGGTCCCCTAATACTGTATCTGAAGTCTCTTTTTATATAGACCTTAGTGGTCCCCTAATACTGTATCTGAAGTCTCTTTTATATAGACCTTAGTGGTCCCCTAATACTGTATCTGAAGTCTCTTTTTATATAGGCCTTAGTGGTCCCCCAAATACTGTATCTGAAGTCTCTTTTATATAGGCCTTAGTGGTCCCCTAATACTGTATCTGAAGTCTCTTTTATATAGGCCTTAGTGGTCCCCTAATACTGTATCTGAAGTCTCTTTTATATAGACCTTAGTGGTCCCCTAATACTGTATCTGAAGTCTCTTTTATATAGGCCTTAGTGGTCCCCTAATACTGTATCTGAAGTCTCTTTTATATAGACCTTAGTGGTCCCCTAATACTGTATCTGAAGTCTCTTTTATATAGACCTTAGTGGTCCTCTAATACTGTATCTGAAGTCTCTTTTATATAGACCTTAGTGGTCCCCTAATACTGTATCTGAAGTCTCTTTTATATAGGCCTTAGTGGTCCCTCTAATACTGTATCTGAAGTCTCTTTTATATAGACCTTAGTGGTCCCCTAATACTGTATCTGAAGTCTCTTTTATATAGGCCTTAGTGGTCCCCTAATACTGTATCTGAAGTCTCTTTTATATAGGCCTTAGTGGTCCCCTAATACTGTATCTGAAGTCTCTTTTATATAGACCTTAGTGGTCCCCAAATACTGTATCTGAAGTCTCTTTTATATAGACCTTAGTGGTCCCCTAATACTGTATCTGAAGTCTCTTTTATATAGACCTTAGTAGTCCCCTAATACTGTATCTGAAAACTCTTTTATATAGACCTTAGTGGTCCCCTAATACTGTATCTGAAGTCTTTCTCTGGGTGGGCAAAGCAGAGAAAGGGGAGGTAACCTTGCTCCTTATGACCTCATAAGGAGAAGATTCCTGATTGGTCCATCTGAGCTTTCATTTTCTCAAAGACAGCAGGATACCCAGGGCTCGGTTTACATCTATCACCATTTCTAGCCACTGGGGGACCATAGGCAGGCTGGGGGAACTCATATTAATGTTAAAAAACCTCATAAAGTGACATTTTCATGCCATGGGACCTTTAAAGGAAGTACATTTCCAGGCTAATTGCCTGATATCCTGGCACGTGATGTCCCACCACTTTTCCGCTTTCTGTTTGTTGTCATCTCAAAATCCCTTCACTTCGGGTAACAACAACAACAACTTTGAGCCAGCAAGCTACACGCCGAAAATTTACGAAGAATATATGTTATGTATGTGCGGCATTTCCTCTCTAACTGGGAGGTTTTGGGACTGAATGGTGGGATTATTGTGGACGAAGTACACAATGAGATACACTGGTAAGAGATAATGAGGTTTAACCATGTATCAGCATTTAAATAGCTCACTCTCACACACACACACACACACACACACACACACACACACACACACACACAATTATAGGCTACTTGTGAAGACTTTGTTCTGAGTTTTATTCTAACAGTGAGCCCAAAAGCAGGTTGTAATTTCACAACAAATGGTTCAACTTTAAACACATTTCTCTCCCCAGATTTAAAGTAGGTCTCCACATTGTGATTACAAGCTGTTGTCCTCACAAAGTAATAAAAAAACAGCACAAAGACACACACACACACACACACACACACACACACACACACACACACACACACACACACACACACACACACACACACACACACACACACACACACACACACACACACACACACACACACACGGAAACATTTAGTCATTTCTGAGATTGCCCAACATTATAAACAGTATCCGCACACACAAACCTCTTGTTGAAGTCATTCCTAAAACACACACACACACACACATTTCATGTTCCAAAACGGACAATACAAACACACACACAGACACACACACACACACACACCCCATAATGCTGCTCTTCCCTCTAAAGGCCTTAAGTGTCTCCCTCTCCCTCTTCTGTCTCCTAATAGGAACCAATTAGTCCCTATTGTCCTTTCTCCCAATAAAAGAGCATTATGGGAATTCCCCCTACTTAACACCTTTCCTTTTCTAAACAGGCACCCAATTAGACGCCTAAAGGGGACAGAGGACAAGTGGGGGCCTCAAGGGGCAGGGGCGGAGGGACGGGTGTGTGTGTGTGTGTGTGTGTGTGTGGGTGTGCGTTGAATACCTCTAAGTTCAGTAGTTTTTTCAAGCTCTTAGATTTACATGAAAAGATTACACAGATGTTATTTTATCATTTCATAAGTACCAACAAGTCGCTTTTTATCACCATGAATTAAAACACACACACACACACACAAGTTTATTCTAACACAATCCCACACAAGTTGCTCACATGTCAAGTTGCCAACCACTAGGACTGATGGACCAAAATAACAAAACAATAAAAAATAAAAGAATACATAAAAGTGCCTTCATCACAAATATTACGTTCAACAGGATAACGCGACACACGCTCAACTCAAAATAAAAAATATTTAAAATAACATCCTGTTCTTGCAGAGCGGAGTCTGCAGCTCCTTCTCTCCTCTGGAAATAATAAAGAAGGGACAAAAACAAGCCAACGCTGTAAAGAAAGAGAGAGAGAAAGAGAAAGAGAGGTTCCTGCTGGACACATAACACCTAATTTCTCACCAGGCTACAAGTACAAGTGCGCACACACACACACACACAAACACACAAACACAGCAACGTTTTTCCCATGACAGCATGGGAATTCCTCAGCTCAGGAGTCAGTGTGAGACGGAGCGAGAGAGAGAGAGCGAGAGAGAGCGAGAGAGAGAGCGAGAGAGAGAGAGAGAGCGAGAGACTGAAAGTGTGTGTGTGTTAAAAACAGCCAGGGGGGGTTGGCCCTGAAGTGGCCCGCTCTCTAGAGAGACGCTGTCTGCTTTGTTCCATTAATCTACACAGAGAGAGAGAGAAGGAGGAGAGGTTTAGCCTGGGTAGCGTCTCTCTCTCTTTCTTTCTCTCTCTCTCTCTCTCTCTCTCTCCTCCTCTCTCTCCTCCTCTCAGCACTAACAGACCTACAGTATTCATCCCTCTCTCCTCTCCTCCTCACTATCAGACCTGCAGTATTCATCCCTCTCTCCTCCTCACTATCAGACCTGCAGTATTCATCCCTCTCTCCTCCTCACTATCAGACCTACAGTATTCATCCCTCTCTCCTCCTCACTATCAGACCTGCAGTATTCATCCCTCTCTCCTCCTCACTATCAGACCTGCAGTATTCATCCCTCTCTCCTCTCCTCCTCACTATCAGACCTACAGTATTCATCCCTCTCTCCTCTCAGCACTATCAGACCTACAGTATTCATCCCTCTCTCCTCCTCACTATCAGACCTGCAGTATTCATCCCTCTCTCCTCCTCACTATCAGACCTACAGTATTCATCCCTCTCTCCTCTCAGCACTATCAGACCTACAGTATTCATCCCTCTCTCCTCCTCACTATCAGACCTACAGTATTCATCCCTCTCTCCTCCTCACTATCAGACCTGCAGTATTCATCCCTCTCCCCTCCTCACTATCAGACCTACAGTATTCATCCCTCTCCTCTCCTCCTCTCAGCACTAACAGACCTACAGTATTCATCCCTCTCTCCTCCTCACTATCAGACCTACAGTATTCATCCCTCTCTCCTCTCCTCCTCTCAGCACTAACAGACCTACAGTATTCATCCCTCTCTCCTCTCAGCACTATCAGACCTACAGTATTCATCCCTCTCTCCTCCTCACTATCAGACCTACAGTGTTCATCCCTCTCTCCTCTCCTCCTCTCAGCACTAACAGACCTACAGTATTCATCCCTCTCTCCTCTCAGCACTATCAGACCTACAGTATTCATCCCTCTCTCCTCCTCACTATCAGACCTGCAGTATTCATCCCTCTCTCCTCTCCTCCTCACTATCAGACCTACAGTATTCATCCCTCTCTCCTCTCAGCACTATCAGACCTACAGTATTCATCCCTCTCTCCTCCTCACTATCAGACCTACAGTATTCATCCCTCTCTCCTCCTCACTATCAGACCTGCAGTATTCATCCCTCTCTCCTCCTCACTATCAGACCTACAGTATTCATCCCTCTCTCCTCTCCTCCTCTCAGCACTAACAGACCTACAGTATTCATCCCTCTCTCCTCCTCACTATCAGACCTACAGTATTCATCCCTCTCTCCTCTCCTCCTCTCAGCACTAACAGACCTACAGTATTCATCCCTCTCTCCTCTCAGCACTATCAGACCTACAGTATTCATCCCTCTCTCCTCCTCACTATCAGACCTACAGTATTCATCCCTCTCTCCTCTCCTCCTCTCAGCACTAACAGACCTACAGTATTCATCCCTCTCTCCTCTCAGCACTATCAGACCTGCAGTATTCATCCCTCTCTCCTCCTCACTATCAGACCTGCAGTATTCATCCCTCTCTCCTCCTCACTATCAGACCTACAGTATTCATCCCTCTCCTCTCCTCCTCTCAGCACTAACAGACCTACAGTATTCATCCCTCTCTCCTCCTCACTATCAGACCTACAGTATTCATCCCTCTCTCCTCTCCTCCTCTCAGCACTAACAGACCTACAGTATTCATCCCTCTCTCCTCTCAGCACTATCAGACCTACAGTATTCATCCCTCTCTCCTCCTCACTATCAGACCTACAGTGTTCATCCCTCTCTCCTCTCCTCCTCTCAGCACTAACAGACCTACAGTATTCATCCCTCTCTCCTCTCCAGCACTATCAGACCTACAGTATTCATCCCTCTCTCCTCCTCACTATCAGACCTGCAGTATTCATCCCTCTCTCCTCTCCTCCCCACTACCTGCCCTACAGTATTCATCCTCTCTCTCCTCTCAGCACTATCAGACCTACAGTATTCATCCCTCTCTCCTCCTCACTATCAGACCTACAGTATTCATCCCTCTCTCCTCTCAGCACTATCAGACCTACAGTATTCATCCCTCTCTCCTCCTCACTATCAGACCTACAGTATTCATCCCTCTCTCCTCCTCACTATCAGACCTGCAGTATTCATCCCTCTCTCCTCCTCACTATCAGACCTACAGTATTCATCCCTCTCTCCCCTCCTCCTCTCAGCACTAACAGACCTACAGTATTCATCCCTCTCCTCCTCACTATCAGACCTACAGTATTCATCCCTCTCTCCTCTCCTCCTCTCAGCACTAACAGACCTACAGTATTCATCCCTCTCTCCTCTCAGCACTATCAGACCTACAGTATTCATCCCTCTCTCCTCCTCACTATCAGACCTACAGTGTTCATCCCTCTCTCCTCTCCTCCTCTCAGCACTAACAGACCTACAGTATTCATCCCTCTCTCCTCTCAGCACTATCAGACCTACAGTATTCATCCCTCTCTCCTCCTCACTATCAGACCTACAGTATTCATCCCTCACAGACCTACAATATTCATCCCTCTCTCCTCTCCTCCTCACTATCAGACCTACAGTATTCATCCCTCTCTCCTCCTCACTATCAGACCTACAATATTCATCCATCTCTCCTCTCCTCCTCACTATCAGACCTACAGTATTCATCCCTCTCTCCTCTCCTCCTCTCAGCACTATCAGACCTACAGTATTCATCCCTCTCTCCTCTCAGCACTAACAGACCTACAGTATTCATCCCTCTCTCCTCTCCTCCTCACTATCAGACCTACAGTATTCATCCCTCTCTCCTCTCCTCCTCTCAGCACTAACAGACCTACAGTATTCATCCCTCTCTCCTCTCCTCCTCTCAGCACTAACAGACCTGCAGTATTTATCCGCTCGCCATAGAGCTGTTCTGTTATAGAAGAGGACAGTGGTAATTCTGGCGTCTCATTCACGTTCTCATCGAGTAGACGATGTTTCGGCGACCGACAGCTGGAGCTCTCCGAGGCTCGGGTGAAATGAACGTGAAACTATCCCGCTCGAATCGTCAGTACGAGAGACGACAATGTGTTAGAAAATATTTGATTCTACGCAGTGGTGTAGTCTGATGTATTGTAGTGGATGTACTGTACTGTATATTGGCCAAAATCTGCCTTGGAAATCCCTTTATTGAGCCTTTATGTGAAGAAGAAAATAACAAGATGACAATTCAAATTATATCACAAATATAATAGAAGGTATGTTGTTGTTGTTGTGGGTCATTTTTAAATGGGTATATGGAAATCCTGGAGCTTTCTTAGTGGTTATACTACGTATACCTGCGCATCACGTAGACTACACCACTGATTCTACGGTGGGGAGGGTAACACATCGTATTCATGCGGGATTAGTATCATCTGGGGACCACGTCTGATTTAGGAATTTAGTGCATGTTATAAAAAAGTGAAAAAGCCCAAACTCGTCGGCTAGTAGTCCTTACCTAGGTACTGTCAGGGCACGCCCTCATACTCTGCTTCTGACTGGCTAGTAGTCCTTACCTAGGTACTGTCAGGGCACGCCCTCATACTCTGCTTCTGACTGGCTAGTAGTCCTTACCTAGGTACTGTCAGGGACACGCCCTCATACTCTGCTTCTGACTGGCTAGTAGTCCTTACCTAGGTACTGTCAGGGCACGCCCTCATACTCTGCTTCTGACTGGCTAGTAGTCCTTACGTAGGTACTGTCAGGACACGCCCTCATACTCTGCTTCTGACTGGCTAGTAGTCCTTACATAGGTACTGTCAGGGCACGCCCTCATACTCTGCTTCTGACTGGCTAGTAGTCCTTACCTAGGTACTGTCAGGGCACGCCCTCATACTCTGCTTCTGACTGGCTAGTAGTCCTTACCTAGGTACTGTCAGGGCACGCCCTCATACTCTGCTTCTGACTGGCTAGTAGTCCTTACCTAGCTACTGTCAGGACACGCCCTCATACTCTGCTTCTGACTGGCTAGTAGTCCTTACCTAGGTACTGTCAGGGCACGCCCTCATACTCTGCTTCTGACTGGCTAGTAGTCCTTACCTAGGTACTGTCAGGGCACGCCCTCATACTCTGCTTCTGACTGGCTAGTAGTCCTTACATAGGTACTGTCAGGACACAACCTCATACTCTGCTTCTGATTGGCTAGTAGTCCTTACATAGCTACTGTCAGGGCACGCCCTCATACTCTGCTTCTGACTGGCTAGTAGTCCTTACCTAGCTACTGAGCATGTGCGACTCCCAACAAAAATGGAACAGAAGTGAGATGCCTCACTCTGTAGCTAAAACAGAGAGCTCAACACACAGGGTGAAAAGAGAACAAAAATATGGTGTTTTCTGAAAATTAAAACACATAAACCTGTTCTGGTACAACCTTAAAATACAATTATGAACCTGAAAATGAGCATAATATGAGCACTTTAAAGTCTTGGTAGTGAAGTTACATAGTAGTCTTGCCAAATGTGTCCCTGAAAGATCCCCAGTCTTTGCAAAACTCTTCTAGTGAGTGACTTAAAAACTCTGTGATATTGTCTTAAGACGGTATCAGACTTCTTAGAGTCTTCTAGTGTACGGTAGGATCACCAGAGTTATTACAATTCATCCTGAGGGGAACATGAATGTCTTAACTAAAATTCATGGCAATCCATCTAATAACTGTTGAAATATTTCAGCGTTGGCAAGATTTTCCCCTCTGTGAAACTGCAGACTACTACCGTCAGTAAACACATCACACAATTCACCCAACGTCAGAGCTGCTCGCTCGTCTGTTTGTCTCACATTTAGTATTTGTTGTCAGTTGTGTCCCAGAAGTGTGTTTTCACAGAAACGGTTTGCGAGCGGTGCTTACATGCAGATCACAAAACGATGTCAGCGTCACTTTTCACAAATAATCGGTTCTCCCAAATTGCAGATACACACGCAAGTCCCTCCAAGGCGTATTTGGTTTTTTTTTTTTGGTTCGAGAAAATGTGCGAAAATAAGAGAGGGGAAATGATCTCATGTTGTAAACGGCAGCTGGCGTGTTACAGGTTTCATTTGAGCCAACTTTGTTGAGATGAATCCATTAGTTGTCAACTATTAAATTAATCTCCAACTATTTGGATAATCAATGAATCGGTTTTGAGTCATTTTAAAATACTATACTATGTTTTGTGACTTTTTTTGACATACAATACTATGGACTTTTAACTTTTTGACATACTTTACTATGACTTTTTTATGACTTTTTTCCACATACTATTCTGACTTTTTTGACATGCTATATTATGACTTTTTTTAACTTTTCGACACACTATACTATGACATTTTTTCTTTTCTCGACATACTATAAAATGACTTTTTTATGACTTTTATCGACATGCTATACTATGACTTTTTTTTACTTTTTTACATACTATACTATGACTTTTTTTTACTTTTTTACATACTATACTATGACTTTTTTCCACATACTATTCTATGGCTTTCTTCAACATACTAAACTATGACTTTTTTCCACATACTATTCTATGGCTTTCTTCAACATACTATACTATGACTTTTTTTTACTTTTTTACATACTATACTATGACTTTTTTCACATACTATTCTATGACTTTCTTCAACATGCTATACTATGACTTTTTTCGATTTAGTATATTTTCACAACTTCTCTGATGTCAGCTTGTTAAATGTGAACGTAGCACTAAATGCTTGCTCTCCATTACTGGAATTGTTGGGTCTTTGTAAATTATAGAGCGTGGTCTAGACCTACTCTATCTGTAAAATGTCTTGAGATAACTCTTGTTATGATTTTTTACTACCAATAAAATTGAATTGAATATTGTTCTAGTTTCTTCTCTCCTCTGTGACGGGAAACTGAATATCTTTGAGTTGTGGACAAAACAAGACATTTGAGGACGTTATTTGGGGTTTTTTGGGAAAACACTGATCCTCCACCATCCTCTGACGTTTTATAAACCATATTATTATATGTCAAATTTAATGAATGACATTTTGATGTTTTGAAAGTCTCGAGGTGTTGACATAAATAATAATGATATAAATGTAAACCTGTTGAACTCCTTTTTAAAATTGTATTTCAATCTGGATTCTGATAAAACAATGACATGGACTTCATTATCTCAGGAAAGGGAATTGAAATAGAAAAATATTTATATAGAAATATGTGCAAAGAAATGTACAAACACAAAAATATTGACAAAATAAAGTAGAAAAACACGCTATTATTTCATTTTATCAATGGGAAACATCCATGTGTACAGACGAGGCTAGCAGCAGCGCTGCGTCAGACACGTTTCTGGTGTGCAAAGACGTAGGAAACGCCACGCATCAGAAAAGCCACGCTCACGCCACGCAGGCAGTGTGCAGGAGGCCTTAGCCAGCAAATGTGCAACTGTACATTTATGTAATGTTATGTTGTATTGTTATGTTGTGTTATGTGCAGCAGTGCAAGTGTACTGTTTGTGTGCTGAGGTGTTTTTTCCTGTTCTTATCTTTATAGGGATAGTCTGAGAGCCGCTTTTTTGTTTCCCTCTCCTTCCCGATGTCATGCTGCATCTGTTGCGAGAGTTAGGAGAGAGTTGAGATGGCGCCGCATATGGCAACTCGGTGTGTTTGTGCATGTTGCTTTAATGTTTTAATATGACTTGCACTTACGATACCAAGACACATCCCTCGTGTGTGTAAACATACTTGGCAATAAAGCTTTTCTGATTCTGAAATCCTGCAACAAAAACTGATCTATTAATACAGAAAACAATCGACAGATTTATCGACAATGAAAAATAATCGCTAGTCGCGGCTCTACCCAGTTGGGGGATTTTCCCCATGAGCACATGAACCCTTAAACATGTGTTGTTGCAAGAAGCAATCATCACCAAAACCATATCTGCTGAGGGTTCACCGCCCATGCTTCCTCCATCCCAGACGTATCCCAGTTTATTCTCAGTCCTACAAAACAACAGCACACAGCAGAAGCATGTGATAAAAGCCTTCAAATAACACGTTTACTCCAGCTATTTGTCCTCTTTAAAGCCTCTCTCTCTCTCCCTCCCTCTCGCTCTCTCTCCTGTACAGTATGTACTTCCACAGCGGGAGCCATTATTCATCATTTACAGTAAAAGCTACGTTAGCCCGTTAATAACACACAGACTGGTTTATACTGTTCTGTGCTGCTTTTATAAACTGGGTGACAGAGAGAGGATGCATAGCCCCTGCCAGACACACACACACACACACACACACACACACACACACACACACACACACACACACACACACACACACACACACACACACACACACACACACACACACACACACACACTCTGTCTCTCCCGAGCCAGGCCCTCTGGAGGAAATGCCAGAGGCACTGAGGGATGGAAAGTCTCGCTGCCACTTCAGTGCAGCCACCGAGCCCCGTTTCAAATTCAGACGCTGCAGTTTTGGTCCGACAAAGTCTCAGATCAACCTCACAGGTTTGTCCTGCTGTAGCACACGTTGGCTTCCTGTTAAATAGCAGGCGCTATGAATAAAGGGGGGAGAGACGTGTGGGGGGAGGTAGAAGTAGGGGAGAGTGGGGACAGTTGCAATGTGTGGCAGTTGCAACATTGCTGATTTCTCCAATCAGGAATGAGCTAGAGTCATGAAACTCCTAATGCACATGCTCAGTAGGCCCCTCCATCTTTCTGGAAGTTAACATCCACATGTCATCGTTCCTTATGGGAGAACTGAAATTCAAGGTGAAAAAAGTAACTTTTTTTTATGACCAGATTTTTTGTCATACTGTCTAAACTGTTTAAGTATTGATCTTTATCGTTATATAGTTTGACTGTGCAGTTTCTTAGCTCTTAACAGACTTGGGTACCATATGTTAAAGCTAATGTGTTAGGCTAGCATCGCTAGTTTTAAGATGGCTGCCAGGGGGTGGGACAGTTGCAACGCATTGTTGCAACTGTCCCCCTATGCAACTGTCCACACGGTGTTGCAACTGTCCCTCATGACAACAATAATGACAATTAGATAAAATTGATATAAAAGGCAATTCAATGGTTTAATAACTCTGGTCTCAATTAAACTAAAACAGTATTTGAATAATTATGCCGAAATATGAGTTTTATTACATCTAAATGACTGTTGCAACTGTCCCTCGGTACTGTTGCAACCATTGCAACATTTTTCAGGGTCCATTTAAGTACAAATTACTTTCATGTTATCATATGTACACATATTGCAGCAGTATGGGCAAGTAGGTGACATATATGGGTTTAATATATAATTTTGTTGTCTTTCTAATACAAACGGTTGCTGAGAAACTGAAGGAAATGTAAAAAGTGTTGCAACTGCCCCCACTCTCCCCTATTCTCAGCTCTGGTTCATCTGACAATTTGACATTTCAACTGTTCTCAGAGACCTTAACAGGCAGCGAGGTGCGACTTCAGCTCAGTTTTATCCACTAGGGCTGCACAATTAATGGCAATTTTATCGAAATCGCAATATGGACTAGTGCAATTTCCAAATCATAAACCCTCCTGTTGTCCTCCCATTTTCAAAAGTTTCTATATCAGAAATTAGTGGGGGGTTTTTCAATGAAAAAAATAGTAACGTGGATGGTTCCCTATGACGCTCTTCACAAGTTAAATAAATGATCAGTTGACTACGTTCATTGAATGTGGTTGTTTTATTCAATTTTATAGCATTTAAAAAATATATTTATAACAATGTTGAAAAAGTCACAAAAATGTCAGAAAAAAGCATCCAAGACAAAAAAAAATTGTTTGACCAGTGAGTGTGACAGCAAAGAGAGCAGATCATTACAGTCAGCCAGAGGCACTCGGATAGAGAGATTTACTCAGAGAGAGAGAGAGAGAGAGAGAGGGGGAGACGAGAGAGAGAGAGGGAGAGAGAGGGAGACGAGAGACAGAGAGGGAGAGAGGGAGAGAGAGGGAGACAGACTGATAGACAGAGAGAGAGAGATGATTGTCAGAGAGGGAGGGAGCGAGAAAGGGAGAAAGAGAGACAGAGGGATACAGACAGACTGATAGAGAGAGATGGAGAGAAAGAGAGAGAGAGAGAGAGATAGAGAGAGAGAGAGAATATGAATTAAGACCTCCCGGTGGGATTCCCACTTATTTTCTCTGTGGAGCGAAACAGAGAGAAGGGAGGTTAGTTTCTGATCTCTTTATTGGACACTAGGGAGTCTGTCTCTCTCTCTCTGCCAATCATCTCCCTCCCTCCCACTTACAGTAATCTCTCCTTCTTTCTCAGTCCATTTCTCTCTTTATTTTCTCTCCTCTCTCTCGAACCCCCCCCCCCCCTCTCACCTCCCCTCCATCATTCGCCCATCTCTTTCTTTCTCACCTCACTCTCTTCACCTTCCCTCTCTAACCTTAACCACTCAGCCTTATACTCTTCCCTCTTGATTCATTTGTTTCATGCCCCATCCCTCTCTCTCTCTCTCCCTCTCTCTCTCTCTTCTGAGAGACTGAGACACTTCACGGACACTTGACAGGAACTGGATGTCTGTGGCGATGTTCCCAGGGGAAAGACACAAGCGGCGCACAGTAAGTGGCCCGTTTCCCCCGCCCAATAGGCCAGCAGTGATTGGTAGGGGGCCAAAGTGTGCGTTGCGAGTAATCAGTTATATGGTGACTAGAGGCGATAAGAGAAGCTAACGGAGATCTTCCAGATAGAGGCGATAAGAGAAGCTAACGGAGATCTTCCAGATAGAGGCGATAAGAGAAGCTAACGGAGATCTTCCAGATAGAGGCGATAAGAGAAGCTAACGGAGATCTTCCAGATAGAGGCGATAAGAGAAGCTAACGGAGATCTTCCAGATTGTAACTCTGAGGCTACGTTCACACCTGCCGAGTGAACCAGGTTTACCAAAAAGTCTTTAAAGCGCTTTTTTAAAACGCCATCGATTACTTTTTTTCTGAAGCTCAGTGCGTCCTGACAGGGAACTCGCTTTGTTTTATCTAACGTTAGCATCTCTCTCTCTCTCTCTCTCTCTCTCTCTCTCTCTCTCTCTCTCTCTCTCTCTCTCTCTCTCTCTGTTCTTCCCCCTAGCTTGTTCCACCACTTTGTTTATCTAACGTTAGCACCTCTCTCTCTCTCTCCACCACTTTGTTTATCTAACGTTAGCACCTCTCTCTCTCTCTCCACCACTTTCTTTATCTAACGTTAGCACCTCTCTCTCTCTCTCCACCACTTTCTTTATCTAACGTTAGCACCTCTCTCTCTCTCCACCACTTTGTTTATCTAACGTTAGCACCTCTCTCTCTCTCTCCACCACTTTGTTTATCTAACGTTAGCACCTCTCTCTCTCTCCACCACTTTGTTTATCTAACGTTAGCACCTCTCTCTCTCTCTCCACCACTTTGTTTATCTAACGTTAGCACCTCTCTCTCTCTCTCCACCACTTTGTTTATCTAACGTTAGCACCTCTCTCTCTCTCTCCACCACTTTGTTTATCTAACGTTAGCACCTCTCTCTCTCTCTCACCACTTTGTTTATCTAACGTTAGCACCTCTCTCTCTCTCTCCACCACTTTGTTTATCTAACGTTAGCACCTCTCTCTCTCTCCACCACTTTGTTTATCTAACGTTAGCACCTCTCTCTCTCTCTCCACCACTTTGTTTATCTAACGTTAGCACCTCTCTCTCTCTCTCCACCACTTTGTTTATCTAACGTTAGCACCTCTCTCTCTCTCCACCACTTTGTTTATCTAACGTTAGCACCTCTCTCTCTCTCCACCACTTTGTTTATCTAACGTTAGCACCTCTCTCTCTCTCCACCACTTTGTTTATCTAACGTTAGCACCTCTCTCTCCACCACTTTGTTTATCTAACGTTAGCACCTCTCTCTCTCTCTCTCTCTCCACCACTTTGTTTATCTAACGTTAGCACCTCTCTCTCCACCACTTTGTTTATCTAACGTTAGCACCTCGCTCTCTCTCTCTGTTCTTCCTCTAGCTCGCTCCACCACTTTGTTTTATCTAACGTTAGCACCTCTCTCTCTCTCTCCACCACTTTGTTTATCTAACGTTAGCACTCTCTCTCTCTCTCTCCACCACTTTGTTTATCTAACGTTAGCACCTCTCTCTCTCTCTCCACCACTTTGTTTATCTAACGTTAGCACCTCTCTCTCTCTCTCTCCACCACTTTGTTTATCTAACGTTAGCACCTCTCTCTCTCTCTCACCACTTTGTTTATCTAACGTTAGCACTCTCTCTCTCTCCACCACTTTGTTTATCTAACGTTAGCACCTCTCTCTCTCTCCACCACTTTGTTTATCTAACGTTAGCACCTCTCTCTCTCTCCACCACTTTGTTTATCTAACGTTAGCACCTCTCTCTCCACCACTTTGTTTATCTAACGTTAGCACCTCTCTCTCTCTCTCACCCCTTTGTTTATCTAACGTTAGCACTCTCTCTCTCCACCACTTTGTTTATCTAACGTTAGCACCTCTCTCTCTCTCTGTTCTTCCTCTAGCTCGCTCCACCACTTTGTTTATCTAACGTTAGCACCTCTCTCTCTCTCCACCACTTTGTTTATCTAACGTTAGCATCTCTCTCTCTCTCTCCACCACTTTGTTAATCTAACGTTAGCACCTCTCTCTCTCCACCACTTTGTTTATCTAACGTTAGCACCTCTCTCTCTCTCCACCACTTTGTTTATCTAACGTTAGCACCTCTCTCTCTCTCCACCACTTTGTTTATCTAACGTTAGCACCTCTCTCTCTCCCTCTCTCCACCACTTTGTTTTATCTAACGTTAGCACCTCGCTCTCTCTCTCTGTTCTTCCTCTAGCTCGCTCCACCACTTTGTTTTATCTAACGTTAGCACCTCTTTCTCTCTCTCTGTTCTTTCTCTATCTAACTACAAAAGCGCCCTAGTCAACTTTATCTGGTCAAAAAAGACGGCAAGTGTGAACATAGCCTTAGTGACACTTAACCCATAAAAGGTAATATCCAACCCCAACTTGGAGTAGTTTCCTGTCGGTGTGTCCCGTGGGCTCGGCCATGGCAACGCCTCTTCAGGAGACCATAGCGACTGGTTCTGAGTGGGTTGACCAATGGAAAAAGCGAACGTGAACACGGATTTTGAGCGATTCTTTCGCTCCGCAGTCACCAAAAGTAAATATTGGAGCCATTCTTCAACAAGCCACATATCTCCAGAACATTCTAACACTGAAATGGACACATGAGGAGATAATTAACTTTATTTGAGACCTGTTTCTGTCTCAGGAGCAAACTCTCGCCAGATCAGGCAACACAGAGAAGGTAACGTCCGCTAACGTTCAGGACCGTCTGTAACAAAAAGGTGTGTAAATATTGAAATGTTAGAAAAGAAAGCACAAAATATAGAGATGTACCGATTACAGCTTTCTAGGCCGATTCCGATTTCATTTTCTTTAATAGAAACTTTTTGCACACAACATAGAACATGTTTTTGAACAGATAATTGAGCACTATAAAGTAGAACTATATAAATGACTCCTGGTGTGGGCCATTCACACACATCTAAAAAGCAATCTTAGAACCTTTTTCTTCTTTTCACATCCAATATCACACTAAAGAAATGTGATTTTTGGTTTTTGGTGTATAACTTCTGTTGTCAGTTACCGTATTTTCTGCACTATAAGGCGACCCGGATTATAAGGCGCACCTTCAATGAACGGCCTATTTTAGAACTTTTTTCATATATAGGGCGC
>CM046806.1:29694058-29714058 GCA_025617405.1 Perca schrenkii | reverse complement strand
GGAGGAATCAGAGACGATGGGGGAGCGTAGAGAGGGAGGAATGAGAGATCATGGGGGAGCGTAGACAGGGAGGAATGAGAGACGATGGAGGAGCGTAGAGAGGGAGGAATGAGAGACGATGGGGGAGCGTAGAGAGGGAGGAATGAGAGATCATGGGGGAGCGTAGAGAGGGAGGAATGAGAGATCATGGGGGAGCGTAGAGAGGGAGGAATGTGAGACGATGGAGGAGCGTAGAGAGGGAGGAATGAGAGACGATGGGGGAGCGTAGAGAGGGAGGAATGAGAGACGATGGGGGAGCGTAGAGAGGGAGGAATGAGAGACGATGGGGGAGCGTAGAGAGGGAGGAATGAGAGACGATGGGGGAGCGTAGAGAGGGAGGAATAAGAGATCATGGGGGAGCGTAGAGAGGGAGGAATAAGAGATCATGGGGGAGCGTAGAGAAGGAGGAATGAGAGATCATGGGGGAGTGTAGAGAGGGAGGAATGAGAGATGATGGGGGAGCGTAGAGAGGGAGGAATGAGAGACGATGGGGGAGCGTAGAGAGAGAGTAATGAGAGATGATGGGGGAGCGTAGAGAGGGAGGAATGAGAGACGATGGGGGAGCTGCTGGATCTAACGTTAGCGGTGTACTGACCCACTGCTGCTTGGTCTAACATTAGCGGTCTGACCCACTGCTGCTGGGTCTAACGTTAGCGGTCTGACCCACTGCTGCTGGGTCTAACGTTAGCGGTCTGCTAACCCACTGCTGCTGGGTCTAACGTTAGCGGTGTACTGACCCACTGCTGCTTGGTCTAACGTTAGCGGTCTGCTGACCCACTGGGTCTAACGTTAGCAGTGTACTGACCCACTGCTGCTGGGTCTAACGTTAGCGGTGTACTGACCCACTGCTGCTGGGTCTAACGTTAGCGGTCTGCTGACCCACTGCTGCTGGGTCTAACGTTAGCGGTCTGCTGACCCACTGCTGCTGGGTCTAACGTTAGCGGGTCTGCTGACCCACTGGGTCTAACGTTAGCGGGTCTGCTGACCCACTGGGTCTAACGTTAGCGGTGTACTGACCCACTGCTGCTGGGTCTAACGTTAGCGGTCTGCTGACCCACTGCTGCTGGGTCTAACGTTAGCGGGTCTGCTGACCCACTGGGTCTAACGTTAGCGGGTCTGCTGACCCACTGGGTCTAACGTTAGTGGTCTGCTGACCCACTGGGTCTAACGTTAGCGGGTCTGCTGACCCACTGGGTCTAACGTTAGTGGTCTGCTGACCCACTGCTGCTTGGTCTAACGTTAGCGGTGTGCTGACCCACTGCTGCTGGGTCTAACGTTAACCAATCAAATTACCACGGGAAACAGTTCAATGGCCTTTCTATCCATATATATTTCTATGGAAAAACTCTTGGGAGAAGAGCCGAGATCAGGCAGCGAGGAAGAAGAGAAGGAAGGAGGGAGGGAGGGAGGGATGAAGGGAGGAGGAGAAGATGAGTGTAACCCCTCAGATCCCCTCCCTCTAATGAACGTCACAACTTAAACTCAGCGCCGTGTTTCAGTTCCAGCCTCTGCAGCGTTGGGCCTCCTCCTCCTCCTCCTCCTCTTCTTCCTCCTCTTGATATGGTAAACAGAAAAGGAGGAGCGCTCATCGCCTTCTCCTTTCAAGTCATGTGAGGCGCGGATTACATAGCAGAGTCGAGAAGATCCGCCTTAACCCTCTTACATCTCATTTTAGGATTTCATTTCATTTGATAGTTTTCATTTTTAATCCAAAAAGCGGAGGATTACTCTCGCTGAGGGGAGTAATGCTGGGCAGACTGACGGGAGGAGGAGGAAAATAAAGAGAGACCGGACGGAGATACAAATAGGAGGTTAAGTACGAAAGCTAAACAAAGAGGTATAAAAAGAGGAAGGAATATTTTACTGTATCAGAAGTCTAACATGTCTCTTGTTTTTATTTTTTTTATGATTACTTCTCCTTTTTTTCTCTTTATTTCCTTCAGTTCCTTTCTTCTGTCCCTTTTTTTAAAAGATTTTTTTTCCTTTATGCTACCTTTCGCTAAATTATTTTACGTAACCCAACATGTCAAGCCCCTTGAGGGTTTACTGGGTCTTTCTTTACTTCTTTTTTCTATGTGCTAAATAAAATAAAATCTAAAAAAAATAAAGGAAATCAAGAGAAGAGGGATGAGAGAGGGAGGAAAGGAGAAATGAAAGCAACATGAGTGAGGGGAGAGGGGTGAGCACTCTCGACAGTCTTTTAAGTATACAGTATAAGGAAGAGAGAGAGAGACAGAAAGAAAGAGAGAGAGAGAGAGAGCTCAATTTACTGCATCCATCTTTTGATTCCAAATTAAACTGGACTGCGTGATCTCATGAAGCATTCATACATTTAGCTACGAAAAGTGCAGCTCTGTAGTTGGTGTGTATTCAACGTATTTGTTACTGTCAGCAGCACGTTAACTGCTGCTGTATAAGAGCGTGAAGATCGTCTTATACCCCCTTTTCCACCAACAAGAACCAGGTGCTGGTTCAGAGCTAGAGCTGGTTCGGTGTTTGTTCGACTGACGAGCCTCCAAAGAACCGGTTTGCTTTCCCACAGAGCTAAGGAGCCGGCACAGAGCCAGGTCTTACGTCACTGTATACAGTACAGGCCAAAAGTTTGGACACACCTTCTCATTCAATGCGTTTCCTTTTTATTTTCATGACTATTTACATTGTAGATTCTCACTGAAGGCATCAAGACTATGAATGAACACATATGGAATTATGTTCTTAACAAAAAAGTGTGAAATAACTGAAAACATGTCTTATATTTTAGATTCTTCAAAGTAGCCACCCTTTGCTTTTTTTGATAACTCTGCAAACCCTTGGTGTTCTCTCAATGAGCTTCATGAGGTAGTCACCTGAAATGGTTTTACCTTCACAGGTGTGCTTTGTCAGGGTTCATTAGTGGAATTATTTCCCTTATTAATAAAAAAAGCAAAGGGTGGCTACTTTGAAGAATCTAAAATATAAGACATGTTTTCAGTTATTTCACACTTTTTTGTTAAGTACATAATTCCATATGTGTTCATTCATAGTTTTGATGCCTTCAGTGAGAATTTACAATGTAAATAGTCATGAAAATAAAAAGGAAACATTTAATGAGAAAGTGTGTCCAAACTTTTGGCCTGTGCTGTACGTCTCATCTTTCCCAGCAACGTTAGCGCGGCGGCGCCAAACACAAACACACCATCAACAATGGCGAACGTTGCTTTGCTGCCGATGTTCGTGGCTTTGCGGACCTACATCTGCGTCCAAACTTGGCAGATCCAACGCGTTCGCTCGGCTTTATAGTGCAAGAAAGCAGCTTGTTTCCTCCTCTGACTAACTGCCGTCTTACTTCTGGCCCAGCGATGATTCGGTGCTACTTAAGAACAACTTTTACTGGTTCGGAGCTGGTGCTTTGGTGGTCGAAAAACAAAAGAACCGATTTGAAACTAGGCTCTGGCTCCGAACCAGAACCAGCTCTGCTTCGGTGGAAAAGGGGTATATTATAGGGAGGAGGTCGTGGGGGGGGATGTTTGGCTCCTAAAAAACAGAAGACTTTCACCCAGGAAACAGGTGTTCATGTCCTGAAGAAGTTAAGGAGAAAAAACAAGACTTTCACCCAGGAAACAGGTGTTCATGTCCTGAAGAAGTTAAGGAGAAAACACAAGACTTTCACCCAGGAAACAGGTGTTCATGTCCCGGCTGTACTACTTAAGGGGACCGCTGTTTTAACGTTTTTTTGACGGCTAAACTCAACTACCATTGGCCGCTGATAGGACGAGAGCTCACGGTGCTCTCTAGTCGGTGTCACGTGACCAGCCGGCGGCCGCCTAATTTGGTTATACGATTTGGTGTGCATACATTTTACGTACAATATCATACGGACCCATCTGTGAGAATGTGTTGAACTGGAAGGTGAGCACATGTGAGGGAACACAAGTATGCTGCAGTACACACACACACACACACACACACACACACACACACACACACACACACACACACACACACACACACACACACACACACACACACACACACACACACACACACACACACACACACTCCTCTGTCACTCTAGTCTCTGCAAGTCTTGCCAAGAAACAGATGGCAGGCTCATCTGGTGAGCTGCATGGTAACTGTCCAAATATTGACACAAACACACACACAGTCATACAGTACAGTACACGTACACACACACACACACACACACACACACACACACACACACACACACACACACACACACACACACAATTTTCAGTGTGAGGTTCAAGCACTTTTGCGAAGGTAAATACAAGCTGGACAACCACTTACATCTCGCTTAATACTGGACCAATTTCAAAGATTGTTGTTCCCATCAGTCACTTAGACACAAAAACATGGGAAGATAGGGTGCAGGATGAAGAAAAAACATAAATGGTAGTTACCCTTTAACTTCTTCTGGGACTCACACACCCGTTTCCTGGCTTGAAAGCCCTGTGTTTTTAGGAGCCAAACATCCACCCATAGTAACATATATGTGAAATACATAGGAATGACAGAGCATTCGTTTTTATAGCTACATGTGCAAACGGTTAATGAGAGCATCCTCAAAAACCATATCTCTTTTTCAGAAAAGCAGATAAGCTTTTATCCATATTTTATAAGGATTATGCTAGCTGGAGTATCCTGTGCTGCATGTATACACCTTAACATTTGTTTTGAGCGCGGCTGACTACCTATGCACGCTTTTATCAAGTGACATAACAGAAACACAAACAATGGCGGCAGCGAAATAGTCTAACTTTTTTGTTATTTCGTCTTTCCGGTTAATGAAAGAGGCCACACATTTTCATCCACTGCTCCCTCATATCCTACACTTTTCCATTTGGAATTATTGTTGAAAGGTGAAGCACACATAAACTTGCCTTGGGGAAAAAAATTGGCAAAAAGTCGATACTCAGTACTCTGAAGTCTGCAGATTTTGAGTCGAGGTGTCAGAATCAGAGAGAAAAGACAAAAATTAAAAGGAGAACAGAACTCTCTGGAGAAAAGAAAACAGGAAGGAATAAATAAAAATGATTGCGTTGAGGAACAGAAGGCAAAAGAGAAGTGATTAAAAGGTGAAGAGATGAGGCAGGGAAAGAGATGGAGAGAGTGTGGGGAAGAACAGAAGGGGGAAATAAAAAAAGGAGACTGAAGAAAGATGAAGCAGGCTAACTGGAAAGAAGGCAGATGGACAGAGTGAAAAAGAGAGAGAGGGAGGAAGAGGAGGACGAGAAGAAGAAGAAGAAGAAGAAGAAGAGCGGGGTGTATTTAAATGCGAGCCAGTGTTAATGAGTTTGGTCAGAGTGTGGAACAGTCTTTTTAAAGCTGCTATCATTCTCATTAATGTAGTGAATGAGCCGCTGATAGCTGTCATGGACCTCACACTCCAATTAACAACAACATACACACCTATAGACACACACACACACACACACACACACACACACACACACACACCTACCTACACACATGGTATGTGGGTATGTGTGTGCACATGGAAGCACACACATACCAACACACACACACCTACCTACACACATGGTATGTGGGTATGTGTGTGCATATGGAAGCGCGCACACACACACGGTTTGTGGGTATGTGTGAGCATATGGAAGCACACACACACACACACACACACACACACACACACACACACACACACACACACACACACACACACACACACACACACACACACACACACACACTCTGTATAAGGATACACAGGTAGGTTGTGCAGAAGTTTCCGTGTTTGCATGTATGTGTCCGTGTATGACGGCACATAAACCTAAACGTGTTTGTTGAAGGAGAGAGAGAGAGAGAGAGAGAGAGAGAGAAAACACTGAGTGACTGCCCTTTGATTTTCTGAAGAGAAGAAGAAACTTTCTGCAATTTACTATTTCAGCATTTCTGTCTTTTAACGAGCGTCCGCTAAGCCGCGAGATAGAAATGCAAATTCACCTCGACGGGGCCGAGGAGCCGCGCTGAAAAATTAATGGAATCCCCCTTTAATTTGGCCGAACGCAGGAAAGCACATGCTGCCAATAAACAGACAGGCAGGGAGGGAGGGAGGATGTGGATGACAGAAAGAGAAAAGATGAAGAATCTAATGAGCAATTACAATGTTTTTTGTAATGTCATTTATTTCTTTTACCTTAACTTATGTGTCTATAGACATAGATATAGACACAATAATGTATGCTTTCAATATATAGACCTGTATATATTTTTAAATGAGCAAAACCAACATAACGTTGGTTGTCTCCCCGTTAACCAAGGTCAACATCGGATTTTATGAAGCATAAAGTCAAAATGATCACCCAATTCTGCGTTACATCTTGTAAACCAACTTCATTCCAATTTATTGACGCTAGTATTACACTTATTTTTGGAATTCATGGTCAATAAACCTAAATCATATAAAAGATTTTGAGTTAAAAACCCCAGAAATTATGAATTATTTTAGCTTATAGTTAAAATCAAAAGGTATGTTGATGCATCATTACAGCCCCTTTACTGTGTATGGAAATATCCATTTTATTTTTGGGAAATTTACTTTATTTTTTGACATAAAAACTTTGAAAACGAGTCAAATTTGACCCGAGGACTACTCAGTGCTTAACACTGTCTGACTTCCTGTCTGTTTAAGCTTATAGTTAGGGAGTGTGGAGTTGCAGCGTTCGCCTAGACTGTCGGGGGAAGGTGTATAGCTACAGACACTGCACCCCTTCCCTTATAATCAATGATATAATCAAATGGATACTTTTTATTTTTTATTTTTGTATTAATTGCCTTTTCAGAAAATGGTAACTTGTAATTTTGCACAGCTACTTGAGTAGCCTACATGTTCAATGTCTAATTGTTTTAACCCTCTGTTTGATGTGTGTCTATGTTACTCTTGCAGCAATTTCTAGGGCTGTCCTCGACTTAACAACTTCTTAGTGGACTAACACTTATAGGATTTTGTCGACTAATCGATTAGTTGATTTAATTGACAGAGCTGTGCTCTTTGAGAGGTGGTTAAGACTAGAAAAGCACAATATAAATGTAGTTAATTAACCATCTGTAAAACTGAGTTTCTCCACAATTAATCCTGCAAAAGCACCACTTTAAATCTTGTGTTTACCATAAATGTGCTCAGAAGTTTCTTGGAAATAAGTAATTAAGCATGAATAAGCATAAAAAATGACTAAAGAAATCTTAGTCGACTAAGACCAAAACGACCGATTAGTCGACTAATCGACTAAGAGGTGGCAGCCCTAGCAATTTCTCTCTGTCCAAAACGAATTTCTCCTTAGGGAGAATAATAAAGAGACTTTGACTTTGACAAAATAGAGGGAGACAGGCCAGTACACCAGGATCGTGTTGGGGAGAGTTCTAGCCCGACCAGGCTCCTCTCCTTACCCTGTCTGTCTGAATGCTGTTGTATTTTTAGACTGCTGGGGGACTTCCTTTGACACACTGAGCTCCTCTCTCCTCTCTCTTTCCATCTGTGTGCTTCCATTTTTCAGAAATGCTCGTTACTGACGTAGCCCTGGGGAGCTTATTCCCAAAAGTCCTCATGTTTTCTTTCCGCCCAGCACGTTTCCTTGGATTAGGGTGGCCCCTAAATCATGGTTGTGGCCTGTCGCCGTGGTCCTGCTGAGCGCCCTGCTACGCCCTGCTATGCCCTGCAATACCCTGCTACGCCCTGCTATACCCTGCTACGTCCTGTGTCTTCCTGCTATACCCAGCTACGTCCTGTGTCTTCCTGCTATACCCTGCTATGTCCTGCTATACCCTGCTACGCCCTGCTATACCCTGCTACGTCCTGTGTCTTCCTGCTATACCCTGCTACGTCCTGTGTCTTCCTGCTATACCCTGCTACGTCCTGCTACGTCCTTCTATACCCTGCTACGTCCTGCTACGCCCTGCTATACCCTGCTACGCCCTGCTACGTCCTTCTATACCCTGCTACGTCCTGATACGCCCTTCTATACCCTGCTACGTCCTGATACGCCCTTCTATACCCTGCTACGTCCTGTGTCGCCCTGCTATACCCTGCTACGTCCTTCTATACACTGCTACGTCCTGCTACGCCCTGCTATGCCCTTCTATACCCTGCTACGTCCTTCTATACCCTGCTACGTCCTTCTATACCCTGCTACGCCCTGCTGTGCCCTGCTACGTCCTTCTATACCCTGCTACGTCCTGTGTCTTCCTGCTATACCCTGCTACGTCCTTCTATACCCTGCTACGTCCTGCTACGCCCCTCTATACCCTGCTACGTCCTGCTACGCCCTGCTATACCCTGCTACGCCCTTCTATACCCTGCTACGCCCTGCTATGCCCTGCTACGTCCTTCTATACCCTGCTACGTCCTGTGTCTTCCTGCTATACCCTGCTACGTCCTTCTATACCCTGCTACGTCCTGTGTCATCCTTCTATACCCTGCTACGTACTGTGTCTTCCTGCTATACCCTGCTACGTCCTGTGTCTTCCTTCTATACCCAGCTACGTCCTGCTGTACCCTGCTACGTCCTGCTGTACCCAGCTACGTCCTGCTGTACCCAGCTACGTCCTTCTATAACCTGCTACGTCCTTCTATACCCTGCTACGTCCTGCAGTGCCCTGTTACGTCCTTCTATACCCTGCTACCTCCTGCAGTGCCCTGCTACGTCCTGCTATACCCTGCTACGTCCTTCTATACCCTGCTACGTCCTTCTATACCCTGCTACGTCCTTCTATACCCTGCTACGTCCTGTGTCTTCCTGCTATACCCTGCTACGTCCTGTGTCTTCCTTCTATACCCTGCTACGTCCTGTGTCTTCCTGCTATACCCTGCTACGTCCTGTGTCTTCCTTCTATACCCAGCTATGTCCTTCTATACCCAGCTACGTCCTTCTATACCCTGCTACGTCCTGTGTCTTCCTTCTATACCCTGCTACGTCCTTCTATACCCTGCCACGTCCTGCAGTGCCCTGCCACGTCCTGCAGTGCCCTGCTACGTCCTGCTATACCCTGCTACGTCCTTCTATACCCTGCTACGTCCTTCTATACCCTGCTACGTCCTTCTATACCCTGCTACGTCCTTCTATACCCTGCTACGTCCTGCTATACCCTGCTACGTCATTCTATACCCTGCTACGTCATTCTATACCCTGCTACGTCCTTCTATACCCAGCTACGTCCTGCTATACCCTGCTACGTCCTTCTATACCCTGCTACGTCCTTCTATACCCTGCTACGTCCTTCTATACCCTGCTACGTCCTGCTATACCCTGCTACGTCCTTCTATACCCTGCTACGTCCTGCTATACCCTGCTACGTCCTTCTATACCCTGCTACGTCCTGCTGTACCCTGCTACGTCCTTCTGTACCCTGCTACGTCCTGCAGTGCCCTGCTACGTCCTTCTATACCCTGCTACGTCCTTCTATAACCTGCTACGTCCTTCTATAACCTGCTACGTCCTTCTATACCCTGCTACGTCCTTCTATACCCTGCTACGTCCTGCTATACCCTGCTACGTCCTTCTATACCCTGCTACGTCCTTCTATACCCTGCTACGTCCTGCTATACCCTGCTACGTCCTTCTATACCCTGCTACGTCCTTCTATACCCTGCTACGTCCTTCTATACCCTGCTACGTCCTGCTATACCCTGCTACGTCCTTCTATACCCTGCTACGTCCTGCTACGTCCTGCTATACCCTGCTACGTCTTTCTATACCCTGCTACGTCCTGCTACGTCCTGCTATACCCTGCTACGTCCTGCTCTACCCTGCTACGTCCTGCTATACCCTGCTACGTCCTGCTATACCCTGCTACGTCTTGCTATACCCTGCTACGTCCTTCTATACCCAGCTACGTCCTGTGACACCCTGCTACGTCCTGCTATACCCTGCTACGTCCTGCTACTACCCTGCTACGTCCTTCTATACCCTGCTACGTCCTGCTATACCCTGCTACGTCCTGCTATACCCTGCTACGTCCTTCTATACCCTGCTACGTCCTGCTATACCCTGCTACGTCCTGCTATACCCTGCTACGTCCTGCTACGTCCTTCTATACCCTACTACGTCCTTCTATACCCAGCTAAGTCGTGTGACATCCTGCAGTGCCCTATGTCATGAACTACTACAACTACTATTTCTAGTCACTTTCCTGTCACCGCTAGGAGGCGCTAATTCATGAACCGCTCCCGTGGGTCGTTATCAGAGGGGAGGAGCTAACGAGCGACATCGTCGTACGGTTTGGAGGCCTGGCTCTGAAATGACGCACTAACTATGAAGTGTTGACTCTCGGTTTGTTGTTCTGTACACGGATTGGTTGTGCTCTTTCTCCCCCTCATCCACTGATTAACAGTGTTCAGGAATTCATTACCAAACTCTGTGTGTGTGTGTGTGTGTGTGTGTGTGTGTGTGTGTGTGTGTGTGTGTGTATATATGTGTGTGTGTGTCCGGGACAATTAAGTATGGCTTCACAGTGATTGATACTAGCTTGGCTTTCAATTTGTTCCACTACGGAGCATCACCTCCCTACTCCACACGCTGACCACACACACAACTTACAGAGACACACACACACTTCTTACAGACACACACACACACCTTACTCACACACACACACACACACACACACACACACACACACACACACTTAGAGAGACACACACACACACACACTTCTTACAGACACACACACACACCTTACTCACACACACACACACACACACACACACACACACACACTTCTTACACACACACACACACACACACACACACACACTTCTTACACACACACACAGACACACACACACACTTCTTACACACACACACACACACACCCTTACACACAGACACACACACCTTACACACACACACACACACACACACACACACACACACACTTCTTACACACAGACACACACACACACACACAACTTCTTAAAGACACACACACTTCTTACAGACACACACACACACTTCTTACACACACGCTCACACACCTTACTCACACACACACACACACACACACTTCTTACACACACACACACACACACACACACACACACACACACACACACACACTTCTTACACACACACACACACTCACACACACACAGGCCCTGATGTGGAAATATTGTTGCAATTCATCTTTTTAATTGTTTGTTACTTTTGGTTTTAAGTGATCGAACTAAATTATAAAACCTGGTCAAAACCACCGCCTGCTTCTGTTAATTCCTCAAAACTCTGGGAGCTAAAAGGTTTTTCAGCGAGCAGCGACAGTGAAACTTTACACATGTTAAAGAGCAGAGGCAGCGAAAAGACACATTTACATGTTTTTTTTAACCCCGCTCGCTCGATAGGCCGCTGCAGCGTTGAATCCTGCATCTTAATCCTACGTGGAAAGCACTTTTTTAGAAACCGAAAATGGAAACATCAGCTGGAAATTAAGAGGCGCTTCTGTTTTGAGCGCAAAAGCATTAAATATTTTATTCATGAGAGGAGAGCCGGGACGGTCGGATGTTCTCTGCAGAAACACTGACACAACACGGAGCAGAAAGCCTGTTCGACATGTCGGATATCTGCTCCCGGTTTAACCTCATCACCGTTTGACTTCATCCGACTGCTGGCGTTCGGTTCATGCAAGACTCAACAATTACAAACCAGAGTTTGTACAAGAATCTGCTCTGAATCGAGCATGATGGGATGCCTGGTTATCTGCGGTGCAGCTGAAGACGTTTCAATTTATCCAATGTACACTCTAAGACACTGGTTCTCCAGCTTTTTTCAATCATGTTCCCCCTATGAACAGTTTTTTTTAGCCATTTACTATAGGGGTGGGAATCACCAGAGGCCTCACCATACGATATCATCACGATACTTATGTCACAATACAATATTATTGCGATTTTAAACATATTGCAATATTCTGCTGTTTATCGTAATTTATTACCTTTTTTCCAACTTCAAATATTTCCCATTTTCAAATGATGTCCCCAAAAGGAGATTTTGTCAACATTTGTTTTATCTAAAAAGATAAATTTCTCTGTTTGTTCATCTCACTTCAATTTTGTTGCTGCAAAATGGGGATTGTCAAGCAGACAAACTGACCAACACATATATATAATACCAGATCGATACTTGGCGTCTGTGTATCGATACAATATTGCCACAGAAAATATCGCGATACTATGCTGTATTGATTTTTTTCCCCACCCCTACCATTTGCCCCCGTAACCGGCGCAAATAATTGATATAATGAGGAAGAATACAGCGATGCCAGCGATAGATTTACTAAACAACAGCCTTAGACCTGGACAACATTTACATGCTGATGGAAAAAGGAGACAAAAACTTGGAAAAACAGTAGCAGAAAGAAGGAAGGCAACACTAGGGCAACAAAAGGGACAACAAATTAAAATAATTGACAAAAACTTTGAAGAAAAAAAAAGAGAGTAGAAAAAAGTAAGGAAGAAAGGAGAGAATAGGTCAAAACAAATGACAAAACCTTCAAAATAAGGTGACAATTCATATCCAGCGACAAAAACTTGGAGAAAAAGCGACAAACTTGGAGAAAAAAAGACGTAGAGTAGAAGTAACTACAGGCTTGGTACTGAAAAACATTTCGCAAAAAATGTTGCGTACCCCCTGCAGTCCTCGAGAGTACCCCTAGGGGGAGACACGTACCACCTGTAGTCCTCCAAAGTACCCCTAGGGGGACACGTACCCCCTGTAGTCCTCCAAAGTACCCCTAGAGGGACACGAACCCCATGCAGTCCTCCAAAGTACCCCTAGGGGGACAGGTACCCCCTGTAGTCAACCAAAGTACCCCTAGGGGGACAGGTACCCCCTGTAGTCCACCAAAGTACCCCTAGATATATATCTGGCGTGGAGTAAACATCCAGCGTTCGCCGACAGCAGCAGCGCAACGCATCAGCGACATTGAACGCGCAACACACCGCTCACGAGCGAGGGCGGGCTGAGACTGACTGTTTCTGTCGTTATTCAAAGCCACCGGAGTTCACGGGTCACCGCTGCAGGACAAACAAAGTGAAGAAGGAAACGCTGCAGAGTTTGAATACATCCAAACTTTATTGGAATTCACAGTGCGACGATAGAGGAGGCAACCGGCTGTTCTCAAATAAGGTCAAAGAGACGCAATAAGGATTCACAGCGCTGCCTGTGGCGTGCGCGTTCATGCGTGCGTGCACTTCCATATGCTTGGAATATGTGTGTGTGTGTGTGTGTGTGTGTGTGTGTGTGTGTGTGTGTGTGTGTGTGTGTGTGTGTGTGAGAGTGTGTGTGTGTGTGTGTGTGAGTGTGTGTATGCATCGATAAGTGTAGGTATGTGTGTGCTTCCATAAGCATGGGAATACCTGTGTACATATTGTGCAGGACATAATGGCTGAAATTATTTAATGACCAGGGCTGTGTGGCGTGTGTGTGTGTGTGTGTGTGTGTGTGCATTGATAGGTGTAGGTATGTGTGTGCTTCCATATGCATGGGAATACCTGTGTACATGTGTGCAGGACATAATGGCTGAAATCATTTAATGACAAGGGGTGTGTGTGTGTGTGTGTGTGTGTGTGTGTGTGTGTGTGTGTGTGTGTGTGTGTGTAGGGCAGGAGTCAAGTGGGTGAATAAGTACAGACATCAATAACCAGAGGACACGTGCATGAAATTACACGCAGCAGATCCATCACGCAACAGCAACAACAAGGAGGAGGAGGCGAGGTGGGGGGTGGGGGGGGCAGCAGAGCCGACCGGGCCTGAAGGTGACAGAGACACTTGTGTGTCAATAAGGTTGCCGGTTCAAATCCCAATACAGGCCCACAGGCACTGAGCAGAGGGGCGATTATCGTCAATAACATTAACATCATCTTCTACAGGAAATGTGTATTTTATTTGACAATAAATGGCGCACACACACACACACACACACACACACACTTCTTACAGACACACACACACTTACAGAGAGAGAGACACACACACACACTTCTTACAGACACACACTTACAGAGAGAGAGACACACACACACACTTCTTACAGACACACACTTACAGAGAGAGACACACACACACACACACACACACACACACACTTCTTACAGACACACACTTACAGAGAGAGAGACACACACACACACACTTCTTACAGACACACACTTACAGAGAGAGAGAGAGACACACACACACACTTCTTACAGACACACACACTTACAGAGAGAGAGACACACACACACACTTCTTACAGACACACACTTACAGAGAGAGCACACACACACACTTCTTACAGACACACACTTACAGAGAGAGAGACACACACACACACTTCTTACAGACACACACTTACAGAGAGAGAGACACACACACACACACTTCTTACAGACACACACACTTACAGAGAGAGAGAGAGACACACACACACACACACACACACACACACACACACTTCTTACAGACACACACTTACAGAGAGAGAGAGAGAGAGAGACACACACACAAATTTCATCAAACAAGCAAGCGGAAATGGTGCATTTGTTTAGGGACTACTTTCAGCGGCGGATTAATCCACATTTAGTGAGTATTTGGGGGCTTGTTTGTCTTCAGTGTTTTCTCAAATGCATCACGTATCCCTCTGACTGAGATGAGGTGCCCACCCAGCCCTCCCCCCTAGCCCCCTCTCCCCCCTCCACTCGGTCTGAGAGAGAATAATCAATAGTCATTTCACCCTCCGGTCTGCTCCCTGCCTACGGGGGCAGAACAGGTGACCGCGCCGGGGCAAAGAGGAGACGAGAGGAGGTAATGAGAGCAGAGGAGAGGAGATGACACGAGATGACACGGACAGAGAGCAGGAGGCCCAAGAGGGACGGCTGTTTCCTGATGGAAAAAATTTAAAAAAATAAACCGACCAGTCCTCCAAACCATACATTGTGATCCGGCCCTCATAACAATGTCAGTTCACCATAAATTTTGGCCGATATGTTTTTTTTTGCTATATAGAAATCTAGACGCCCAGCCTAGCTGCAGCAAATGTAATTTGCAGCCAGGCAGGGTCAGTCTAACAACTCTCCGTAGGCTTTGCGAGCTGGAACAACCAAACTCTGGTCAGGCCAATCACATCGTGTATATAGTCGGTGGGCAGGGGCTTATGTCTGCTGCTGGTGAACAGAGGTCTTCTGGAAGACTTGGAGTTCAGCTTTTCTTTGAGAAAAGAACAAAGAACGGCACTGAAGTCATTCTTAAAAAGGAAAGATGTGTTCGGAGTTTAAAGTTGAATCTATCAACTAGCGTTGCTCTGATTGGTTGGAGCGCTATCCTATTGCGTGCAGAGGGAATATGAAAGACAACCATTGATCCCGCCCCTCAAATTGAGCCCAGCCAATGGGGAGTTCCCAGACCCAACATCTGGATGTGGGTCTGGCTTGTCAGGCTATTTTTTTGCCGCTTTATCAACATTTTTTGTGGGTTTTTTTGGACGTTTTTTTTTCAGATAATGGGGGGGAGATATTAAACTGTTGCACCATCCAGTTTGACATAACTCTGATCTTGTATGTTGTCCACAAAAACTATGACTGTAAATACCCATTCACAAACTTTGTCATTTCGAAGGATATACGTGCCAATTGTGCATTCATTTTCGTACAATATAGGAACCAATGTGTTGGAAAAAACTCTACAGTCTCATCAAAGACTCATTACGGTTTGGCTTTATAAAAAAAAAAAAAATGGTATGTGTCATGGTCTGAGCAGAACAAGAAGATTTCTTGCATCAACGTTCTTCGTTGGTCCTAGCCTGGTGGTTGTAAACTGGCTGATAGCTGAGTAGCTCACTTAGTGAGGCCAGTACAGTATGAGCTCCTCTATTATATTATCTATTACATTATATATTATATTAGATTTTATAGACAGTGATCACAACGCTCAGAAGCAAACCAGAGTTAGAAACACCTTCAATACAACCTCTCCACTCGTCCTCTCCCCCCTCCCTCTCTCTCTCCTCCCCTCTCTCGCTCCCAGGGCTAAACATCACCAGCAAGAGAGAGAGAGAGAGAGAGAGGGGAAGGGTTTACGGGAGGGAGAGAGAAGAGAGAGGGACAGGAGAGATGGGAGGAATGGAGAGACAGAGAGAGAGAGACTGAGGTGGAAAAAAAGGAATGTAATGAAGTGTAAGAAACTGAGGGAGAGACGACAACAAAAGAATGAGAATGAGGGAAAAAAGAGAAAGAGAAGAAAGAAATAATACAAGAGTGGGAAAGAGTAATATAGAGAGGGGACCGTGTGTGTGTGTGTGTGTGTGTGTGTGTGTGTGTGTGTGTGTGTGTGTGTGTGTGTTTAACCAATCTAAGGTGTAGTATAATTGAAGTGTGTGTTCTCAAGGACAGGTAGATATTGGTCCTGAGGTGGGAAGCTGCCGAGTCAGCAGGTCTGAGCTGATTACATCCGAGCTGTCCACGAGAGGAGAGAGAAAAGAGAGGAGAGACAAGAGAGAGAGCAAGGAGAGAGGAGAGGAGGATGAGAGGAGGAGGAAGAGAAGAGCAAAAGAGGCGAGGATACAGAAATGTTAAGGAGAGAATATGAGAATAAGAGAAAAGAAGAGAGGAAAGGTAAGGAGGAGAGGAGAGACAAGTGGAGACAAGAGGACCAGGGAGGAGATATGAGAGCTAGAGAGGAAAGGATGCATGAATGGAGAGGAGAGATGAAAATAAGTTAAAAGAGGAGAGGAAGGAGGAGAGGAAACAAGAAAAGGGAGAGGAGAGGAGAAAAAAGAACAGAGGATACACGACTGCAAGGAGAAGAGAGTAGAGGGGAATGTAAAGGAGTGATGAGAATAAGAGAAAAGAGAAGAGGAAAGGTAAGAAGAAGAAGAGGTGAAAAGAGGAGACAGCGAGAGGAGAAAAGGAGACAAGGAAGGAGAGAACAAGAGAGCAGAGGATATGAGGAATGGAGAGTAGAGATGAGAATAAGTGAAGAGGAGAGGAGAGAGGAAGGAGAAGGAGAGGAGAGACAAGTGGAGACAAGGGGACAAGGGAGGAGATGTGAGAGCTAGAGAGGAAAGGATACATGAATGGAGAGGAGAGATGAGAATAAGTGAAGAGAGAGGAAGGAGAAGAGGAGAGACAAGTGGAGACAAGGGAGGAGATATGAGAGCTAGAGAGGAAATGATACATGAATGGAGAGGAGAGATGAAAAGAAGTTAAAAGAGGAGAGGAAGGAGAAGAGGAAACAAGAAAAGGGAGAGGAGAGGGGGGGAAGAGCAGAGGATACACAAATGGAAGGAGAGGAGAGAAGAGGGGAGTGATGAGAATAAGACAAAAGGAGAAGAGGAAAGGTAAGAAGGAAAAGAGGTGAAAAGAGGAGACAGCAAGAGGAAAGAAGGAGACAAGGGAGAAAGGTAAGAAGGAGAAGAAGGAGAAGAGAAGAGGTGACAAGAGGAGAGAGCGAGAGGAGAGAAGGAGACAAGGGAGGAGAGAACAAGAGAGCTGAGGATATGAGGAATGGAGAGTAGAGATGAGAATAAGTGAAGAGCAGAGGAGAGAGGAAGTAGAAGGAGAGGAGAGACAAGGGGACAAGGGAGGAGATGTGAGAGCTAGAGAGGAAAGGATACATGACTGGAAAGGAGAGATGAAAAGAAGTTAAAAGAGGAGAGGAAGGAGAAGAGGAAACAAGAAAAGGGAGAGGAGAGGGGGGAAGAGCAGATGATACAAGGAAGGAGAGGAGAGAAGAGGGGAGTGATGAGAATAAGACAAAAAGAGAAGAGGAAAGGGAAGAAGAAGAAGCGGTGAAAAGAGGAGACAAGGGAGGAAGGTAAGAAGGAGAAGAGAAGAGGTGACAAGAGGAGAGAGCGAGAGGAGAGAAGGAGACAAGGAAGGAGAGAACAAGAGAGCAGAGGATATGAGGAATGGAGAGTAGAGATGAGAATAAGTGAAGAGGAGAGGAGAGAGGAAGGAGAAGGAGAGGAGAGACAAGTGGAGACAAGGGGACAAGGGAGGAGATGTGAGAGCTAGAGAGGAAAGGATACATGACTGGAAAGGAGAGATGAAAAGAAGTTAAAAGAGGAGAGGAAGGAGAAGAGGAAACAAGAAAAGGGAGAGGAGAGGGGGAAGAGCAGATGATACAAATGGAAGGAGGGAGGGAGAGTGGAGACAAGGGGACAAGGGAGGAGATGTGAGAGCTAGAGAGAAAGGATACATGACTGGAAAGGAGAGATGAAAAGAAGTTAAAAGAGGAGAGGAAGGAGAAGAGGAAACAAGAAAAGGGAGAGGAGAGGGGGGGAAGAGCAGATGATACACAAATGGAAGGAGAGGAGAGAAGAGGGGAGTGATGAGAATAAGACAAAAAGAGAAGAGGAAAGGGAAGAAGAAGAAGCGGTGAAAAGAGGAGACAGCGAGAGGAGAGAAGGAGACAAGGGAGGAGAGAACAAGAGAGCTGAGGATATGAGGAATGGAGTTGAGAGATGAGAATAAGTGAAGAGGAGAGAGGAAGAAGGAGAGGAGAGACAAGTGGAGACAAGGAGACAAGGGAGGAGATGTGAGAGCTAGAGAGGAAAGGATACAGGAAAGGAAAGGAGGAGAGGAGAGATGAGAATAAGTGAAGAGGAGAGGAGAGAGGAAGTAAGAGGAGAGGAGAGACAAGTGGAGACAAGGAGACAAGAGAGGAGATGTGAGAGCTAGAGAGGAAAAGACACAGGAAAGGAAAGGAAGAGAGGAGAGGAGAGAAGTGGCTGTTGCTTTTTATGTTTCAGAAGCAAATCTCTGGTGGTCGTCTGATCGTAAAAACGGAAAGCTTTCAGCAAATTCATGCAAATCTATTCAGGGGGACAGAATTACATAACGTCTCATTTACCAACCGCAGCGTTCAGGTTTCTGTTCCAGAAGTGAGGGAACTTAATTAAAAGTCATGTTGACATTTGTTAAAACATAAAAAGATTCAGTTTATTCAAATTTATACCAAGCACTGTATACCTTTGATGTAAATGTACAGCTAAAATCTCACAGTATCTTCACTGTTTTAACGTCAGGCAGGATCAATACTGTAAATGGCAATGCATTCTGGGAGAAAATAATATAACAGCACTATAAGGAGAGGCAAAGTCAAATAAAAACGGAGACTTTCTTCGGTTGAAAAATTATCTTTTAAATTGACGAACACCAGGTTTGTAATTCATGGCTCAATTCAAAATGGATAAAAAAAATATGTATCATCTCTCCATTGACTCTCATTCATATTTTTTTCGAAAGTAGAAGGAAGTAGAAGGGCGTGACTTCGGGAATGTTACAGATTACAGGTATTTACTCTTAATACCAGTGCATCTTGGGAAAATAAAGGAAAAGGCGGGAATTACACTGCAGCCAGTATATTACTGTGAAATCAAATAATACGTTAAGAAACTGTCAGTAAAATACCTTAACATTTAAAATGACTGTAAATGAACAGCCCTTTACAGGCGAAGCTGCTGCCGGTATATTACTGTAAATTTACGGTGAAAAGTCATACAGCGTGTCTAGCAATCATAGCCACTTTACACAGCGACTGGCAACAACAACTTCACTTTTTTTTGAGTGCAACATCGTGAATGGACTTTTTGTCCTAACTTCTGAGTATAAAAGTGTTTTGCCTTCAGTGTCTCTGCAAGGGGGAAAGCGAGCGTCTGGCAAGCGTATAGCTTCTATGGCGCCATTTTGATGCTAACAAGCACTCACCCCCCGTTAGCATTCCATTGACTGCCATTCATTTTGACAGCGACTTTTTACATTAGCTGTTCAAGTTTAATTACTAATGTTAACTAGCATGTTAGTGATCAGTAATTAGCCTGTGTCTATGTTATCTCCTTACATATACCTACACTCTCCGTCTCTGTAAGATTGGGAATGATTGAGATTTCTCTCGGCACAGCTACCAGAAGACTTCACACTTTCAGACAGGTTGCTCACGTCACATCTACGTCTTCAAGCTCAGTTGGAAGCTGCT
>CM046806.1:29319058-29689058 GCA_025617405.1 Perca schrenkii | reverse complement strand
CTCCCTCTCCCTCTCTCTCCCTCTCTACCTGGAAAATTAATTTGGTCTCCTCCAGATGCCTATCGCAGCCGAAATGCCCCCAGAAATAGATCCACAAACAGCAGCTCAGCCAAAACGCCATTGCCGCCTGACAGCCGTTAGCAGAAATACACACTGCTGGAGGGTGGGGGGAGGGCAGCAGATGGATGGAGAGATGGATGGATGGAGGGAGGGAGGGAAGGAGGGAGGTAACCGGAGGGAGAATGGAGCGTTGGAGGGGAGGAGACGATGAATGGACGAGGGGAGAAATTAATAGATGGATTGCCTACAAATTTGTACACTTTATTGCCTAAACAAACCGTCACCTTTTCAGATTGATTTCCTTCCTTTCCGGGGCGGCCGTTGCTTTTGGGTCTTTTTTTTTTCTACGAAAAGCAGCTCGCAGAGAAAATGTAAGAAAACCTGCTGCAGAAAGATAATTCATCACAATAAAAGATTTAATCACCTTTTTTTTCTCCTCTCTCTCTCTCTCTCTCTCTCTCACGTGGTGCAGTTACAAGCGGGAGACTCCTCTTGATGGTCCATTCAAGGACACACCTGAGATTTGAGAGGCTGCTGCAGAAACCCTTTTTACGTGGGCTCAAGTCGCCCTAAATTTCATCTCAGCACCCCTAAAATGTACAATAATAAAAAACTTAAACCAATATGTTTAGGGCATTTCCTCTCTAACTGGGACGTTTCAAAAACTGATTGGTGGGATTGCTGTGGACGAAGTACACACGGAGATACACTGGTAAGAGATAATGAGGTGTAACCATGTATCAGCTAATTTAAATAGCTCACGTTACTGGATTGTGTCAACAGTTAACTTCATTTAATATTGGATGAGGCGTTTTCTTTTGAGGGGTGCAAATGTTCCACCAAATCAACTTCCCTCCGAGGGGTCAGCCCAATGGTCCCACAGCTCTTTGTTCCCACATTTCTAGGAAATGTTCAAAATTAGGTCTTGTGTTCCTACATTTCCCTTCAATTTAAGCCCTATCCTCCGCCCTAACCCACAATTTTTAGGGTTAGGGATTAAGGTTAGGGGAATCAAATCTGATACAAATTTGTGAAAAAGGAAATGTGGGAACATGGGGCCTAATTGTGTGGAAAAAAAATCTTAGAAATGTGGGAACATAGGCGCGCTCCCCCTTCCTGAGACTATTTAGCAGAGCCATCGTCGCTGCCGCCCAAGATGACTGTTATTGGCTTAAAGAAATGAGCGGGTTTTTTTTCCTTCTATCCTGCAATGTATGTGTGGAGCAGCCAGACCTTCCTCCGCAGCGCTGTGGAGATAGGTCTGGTAATGTGAGACTAATAGTAGCACGTGTTATGTAAAGTAAGCATTAGTCTCCACTGGCCACACCAGTGCAAGTAAAGATGTAACAGGGTACATTTTATTGCTTTTGAATTCAACTTTAATTTGGAAGATAATAAATGCATTACATCTACATAGACCTGCTTTAATCATGCAGTGTGTTGACTTAAACTTAAAAAAGAATTTTAAAAAAAAGACATTAAAGAAGCATAGAGGCAGCAGAAACTGCTGACATGGGTCGCTTCAGATGGGTCTAAATAAAGAAGCAGCAGCACATGACTGCACGCTTCTAAGCAGATGACTAGTCATGTTTTGGATGCACAAACGAGGAGACATTTCCAAACAGTTCCTGCTCTCGACAGCGCAACTTTGACACAAGAAAACGGTGAAACATTCACGAAAAACGGACTACCTTTCAAGCTCCATTTCTGTCTGAAATGTAGTAAAAACCAAAAGGTTGCCTTCAAGGTACTGCAGTATGGATTTACTTTGAAATATTTACTAGTTCCAGTTTCTCCAACGTGAGGATTTGCAGGTTTTATTTGATTAGAAATAGAATCTCTTTGAGTTTTGGTCTGTTGGTTTAACAAAATGAAACTTATGTGAAGATTTTTGTGATTGGACATTTTTCCCTATTTTATAATAAACTCTGTTGATGATTTGTAACCGTACGGAATAAAACATTTAAAAACAACCAGTGTAGTTATTTAATGTGTCGCCTGATGTACAGCTCAGATAATCTGCCCAGAAACAGACACAAGAATGTGGTTTGATGATAAGCTGATAACGTGCATCAGTCAGGATGGGAATTGCTATTTTGCGCCAGAAAACGACTGGTTGAACTTTTGAGCCAAACAGACTGCGCTGGTTTGGTTTTTTTGGGCAACAGCACAGAGTTTTTACAATCAATCATCCATCTGGAATCTAGAAGATTTGATGTTACAAAGCTAGGACATAGTTTCTGTCTCTTTTGTTTCGGTCTAAATTCCTCTGGAGGAACTTTGGAGCAAAACATCAGAGTCAGTCACTCAGATTATTTTCATTGTTGATTAATGGATTTGTTGTTTTTGGTCTCTAAAATGTCAGAAAAATTGTCAAAAATGTGGATCAGTGTTTCCCAAAAAGCCTAAGATGACGTCCTCGAATGTCTTTTTTTGTTTCTTTTCATAAAAAAAAAAAAAACAGATTAATCGACTATCAAAATAGTAGAGGTGGGCGGGGGGGAAATCGATCCAGAATAGTATCGCAATATTTTCCGTGGCAATACTGTATCAATACACAGACGCCAAATATCTATTATTATACATACGTGTTGGTCAGTTTGTCTGCTTGACAATCCCACTTTGCAGCAATTAAATGGAAATGAGATGAACAAACAGAGAAATTTATCATTTTAGATTAAACAGATGTTGACAAAGTTTCCTTTTGGGGACATAATTTGAAATTGGGAAACATTTGAAGTTGGAAAAAAGGTAATAAATTGCAATATATCGCAGAATATTGCAATATGTTTAAAATCGTATCGTGACATAAGTATCGTGATGATATCGTATCGTGAGGCCTCTGGTGATTCCCACCCCTACAAAATAGTTAGCGATTAATTTATTAGTTGACAACTAATCAATACATTTTTTAAGCTCTAAATGCAACAGGTGACTGGCATCTCCAAACACATTGTCCCACTGGGCCGTCATTCCTTTTTCTTTCAGGCTTTAAAACTAGAAATATGAGTCCTCCCTAAAACTTTGCACTAAAATCAGTTTCTGCATAAATCGAAAATGATCGTCGCAGCCTCGTCTCCGTCAGGAAGCGCTCAGAGAGACCAACGCGTTCTCTCTCCCAGCACGACCAAAAGAGACGCTTGGTCAGGTGCCTTTGGCGTTTGTTATCGACGTAAAAAGTCTCCTTTAGCGTCAGATTTAGATGCTCAATTGGTCGGGCCTCTTGGCGTCACTTTTTGACGCTCTGGGTCGGGACGTACGTTAAACTGGCACGTGGCACAAAGAACGGGACAGGTTTAGGAAAAGATGGTGGGTGGGGGTTACAAAATGTACGTTTCAGTGACACGCGGGACAAGAACGGGACACGAACCCCGGTCTCCTGGGTGAAAGTCCTGTGATGTTTGACCCATCCACCCCCCCAACAACCTCTTTACGCAAATGTTCAGTCTTTCATACTACTCTCTACTACTGTCTCTCTACATACTACTCTCTACTGCTGTCTCTCTACATACTACTCTCTACTGCTGTCTCTCTACATACTACTCTTTACTACTCTCTACTGCTGTCTCTCTACATACTACTCTCTACTGCTGTCTCTCTACATACTACTCTCTACTGCTGTCTCTCTACATACTACTCTCTACTGCTGTCTCTCTACATACTACTCTCTACTGTTGTCTCTCTACATACTACTCTCTACTGCTGTCTCTCTACATACTACTCTCTACTGCTGTCTCTCTACATACTACTCTCTACTGCTGTCTCTCTACATACTACTCTTTACTACTCTCTACTGCTGTCTCTCTACATACTACTCTCTACTGCTGTCTCTCTACATACTACTCTTTACTACTCTCTACTGCTGTCTCTCTACATACTACTCTCTACTGCTGTCTCTCTACATACTACTCTCTACTGCTGTCTCTCTACATACTACTCTCTACTGCTGTCTCTCTACATACTACTCTCTACTGCTGTCTCTCTACATACTACTCTCTACTGCTGTCTCTACATACTACTCTCTACTGCTGTCTCTCTACATACTACTCTCTACTGCTGTCTCTCTACATACTACTCTCTACTGCTGTCTCTACATACTACTCTCTACTGCTGTCTCTACATACTACTCTTTACTGCTGTCTCTCTACATACTACTCTTTACTGCTGTCTCTCTACATACTACTCTCTACTGCTGTCTCTCTACATACTACTCTCTACTGCTGTCTCTCTACATACTACTCTCTACTGCTGTCTCTCTACATACTACTCTCTACTGCTGTCTCTCTACATACTACTCTCTACTGCTGTCTCTCTACATACTACTCTCTACTGCGGTCTCTACTGCTGTCTCTCTACATACTACTCTCTACTGCTGTCTCTCTACATACTACTCTACTGCTGTCTCTCTACATACTACTCTCTACTGAAAACTAAAAACTCGACGTTACACACAGAGACGGCTCACGTAGTTGGAGCTGGAACATAAATAAAACGATTTGTGCCGTAATGTGTAATGTAGTTATTTCCTTTTGTTAAAATAGATTTTATAAAATTGGTATTGGTATCGAAAAAAGTATCATTCAGGAAACCGGTATCAGAATCGGTAAAGTCACTGTATTGGTATAGGTACTGACATTTCTCGAAGGAGACCCAGCCCTAGTGTGAGCTGTATAATCCCCAGATTGTCTGTGAAAGACTTTCGCCTTCAGCAGGTGAAGCAGAAAGGCCGAGGCAATATCAGATAATAAGTCTCACGCTCACGAATCCAACTTCCTCCCGTCAGGTCGCAGCTTCCTGCCTCCTCGGCGCTGGACAAATTAAAAAAGGATAAAAGCTCTTTGTAGCAGAATCAGGGAAAGTGAAGGCTGGACAGCAGTGAAGTGTAATTCCAGCTCTATACATTTGACCCGTGACCCTGCGCCTGCTCTTTGCTCTCTTTCGGCACATATATGCAAAACGCCGGCTGTTAATCTGCTGCTTAGCACCGACCTGATACCTCCGACTGCAGTCACACTCGGCTCGGTATCGCACTCGTCTGCATGAGGCCAGAGATGCCAACAAGTCTCTGGGCTAGAGTCCACAGGGTTTCCATCAGGAAAGTTGTTACACCCGGTGGCAAGTGTCTTTTTTTTCCGACGAGGTTCCAGGTTGGGGCCAGTCAAGCTGATGTCAGCCCAATAGTTCCTGTGATAACAGAATCATGGACTGAATAGCAAAAATTTAAATAGACTCCATTAAGTCAGTGCTAAAAGCTAACTGGAGATTTGAAAATATGACTAGGTCTAAGTTTCAAACCAAGCAGCCCCACTGTAACTGTAGTTTTAAAGAAACTTCTTTAAATACTAGAGCTGCTCGATTATGGAAAAAAAATATAATCACGATTATGTTGGTCAATATTGAAATCACGATAATTTAACACGATTGCTCGTTGACGTCTGGAAAGATGTTGCAGTTATTGAACTTAAAAAACAGAGGAAAAAGTTAAATAAATCAACATAAAAAAAACACATACAGCTGTGAAATTTGCCTTAATACTTTTCCTATTTAAACTTATTATTTTCATTCAGAACACAAGAGAAAATAAGAGTTTACTTGCAAAACGTAATGAGCTAAATAATTGTTTTTCTCGATTATTCTGTTTTTGTGATCATTGGGAGCCGAAATCATAATCACGATTACATTTTGTTTAATTGCACAGCCCTATTAAATACATTTAAAAAATAATTCCCAGTGGCTTAGGACTGTGTGGGGGGTACCTTAAGCTCGGTGGGCCACCAGGCTTGCAAAACACTGGGGGAAACCCTGATCCAAGTCAAGTCCCAAATATGCTGCCAAAACTCCAGAATAATGTTTGTCTTTGTCTCTATAGTATTGTCCCTGGATGTGCTTGGTGCTTCTGTCTGTGCTTCAATGCTAATGTGTGTCTATGCACTTTTACCTGTGTCTATATGCTACTTGGGTTATGTTTTTCTCATGCCGTCAACCTGCCAGCTGTCATTTGACTTTTCTATGTTTATGTGTTGCTGTTTTAGGCTTATTTGTTGTAGCTTATCTGATGTCTTCTTTTTTTAAGCCATAAACCTGCTAGGGACTGCAGATGAAAATTAGCCTGCATGGCTAACACTGGCCCATTGACATGTTGGGACTCTGTGCTCATGTTGATTAATGTGTGGTGTCCCTTTTAAATAAGGGAATCAAAAAAATTTAAAAAGTCTCTGAACTAGAGTCCACATATTCAGCGCGTCTTTTGTTTGGGCCTTGTTGTCTAAAGTTTTTTTTATAGCCAAAGCTTGTGATGAATGGCGCAGCAGCTGTCGGTGCCATCGACCGATATACGTTACATATTACATGTTATGTAGGTAGGTTATAGGTTACGCAGGGAGGGGAATAACATTCATGAGATATTTCCTAAAAACGAAGAGTGTTCGCGAGTCCCGCGTCTCGAGTCGAGTCTGAAGTCTTTTGTGGACGAGTCTAAAGTCAACTCTGAAGTCAGTGTGTATGCGACGTGAGTGTGACTCGAGTCTCGAGCGTGACGTTACAAACTGTGTAACGCTGTTAGAAACTCTGCATTCTCGTGGCGTTTAACATGGTCCCGATCACACAGATAGGCTCGGCTGGTGCCATGTTTGCCAGCGTTGTAGTCAAGGCCACCTAAACCCAGACCAAGTCATCACCAAGACCAGAGTGTATCGTGACCGAGACCAGTGCGAGTCCCACACTGCGTGACACGATAAAATGTGGAAAAAGCTAACCATAGTCACCCCTCAAACTGATCTGAAAGATCCACATTCCCATAAAAAAAACACCCACAGAAAACAAACTAATTCTTCTTCATTCACCTCCTTTATTGCCATAAGTGTAGCATGAGAAATGCCTTGATAAAATAATCAAAAGGCAGTCGTGGTCTTGACCCGTCTTGAAATAAAACATCTAGATATCAGTCCTATTTGTCCGAGACCGAGACAAGGCAGAGTCAATTCCGAGACCTTCAAAAAGTGGTCTTAAGATCAAGACCGATCTTGAGTAACGCTGCTTGTTACAGTTATGCTTTAGCTGAAGATAAGCATCGATTTTTAGGTTTTGTTTCGTTCTACTTCATGCATTTGCCAGCACTGCTCAGACAGACAGCCAAAGTCCAAACAACTATCAAGAAAAACTAAAATCTCAAATCAGAGGGTTCAGATACTAACATGTCATCTTCACCGGGGCAAATTTCAGTAAGTAATGTGGCAAAAAAACTCCTTTCTCATTCAGCCATATGTTGTGGCTGAGATGCAGATGGGAAATGAATAGGGCTGTCCTCGGTTAAAGAAATTCTTCGTCGACCCACACTCAACTAATCGATTGGTTGATTTAATTGACAGATCTGTAAAACTGAGTTTCTCCACAAAGAATCATGCAAAAGTACCACTTGAAGTCCTGCGTTTACAAGAGACATGCTCAAGCGTCTCTTGGGAATACGTCATTCAGCATCGACTTAAGAAATCTAAGTCGACTTAGACCAAAACTACCGATTAGTCGACTTATCGACCAAGATGGGGCAGCCCTAGAAATGAAACGGCGCAACTTTTTAAATCAGATTTCAGTCAGATATCTCTGCAGCTGCTAGGGCTGCTCCATCTTAGTCGATTAGTCGACTAATCTGTCGTTTTGGTCTTAGTCAACTTAGATTTATTTAGTCGATTAGTCATGTTTGATGCTTTAAACGTACGAGCACATCTCTGGTAAACACAAGAATTAAGGGTTGACATTTTAACTAATAGATATCAAAGTGAAACCTACTTTGATTACTTTCATTAAGGCAGGTATTTGTTTATTTTTCATCATTTATTTGTACACGTTTTCTGAAATGTTGTGTTTAAATATGCAAAGGAGGCATTATCTTATTCAATACATGCATCCTTTTGCACAACTCTTTGCGTAGAGAATCTCAGATTTACAGATCTGTCGATTAAATCAACTAATCGATTAGTCGATAACAATTGAATGAGTGTTAGTCCACTAAGAGTTTCTTCAATCGAGAACAGCCCTAGCAGCTGCAGTGTAAAAGTCACTGAAACACCATCACAGCTGCTGTCTGATGGGTTAGTTCACTATTTTTACACACACACACACACACACACACACACACACACACACACACACACACACACACACACACACAGACACCTGAGTCCTTTCAAATGATTAGGACTGCAGAAACACCATGGCAAAGATGCAGCATAAAAACCAAAAGCAAGCTTCAAACATGAAGTACAACAGTTTCCACAATATTCGCCAAATGTTCCCGTCTATGCAGCATTTACAGTCCTGTCGGCTGCGGTTCCGTCCGAGCAGGTGTCGTGCTGTTAAACAGGAGGACGTCTGACTGAAATAAAAACGACGAGCCAGCGAGGGGCCGCTCGAGCGGGGAGACGACCTCAGCGAGCTGGAACTAAATTATCTCTGCACCTTTTTCTCCATAACAACAGATGTTGGAGCCGAGGTTACACAGAGGGGAAAAGACTCGCCCGAAATCCATAAGAACAAGTCAAACCCTTTAAAAAAAAAACGCTTCCGACAGACCGTGTCTCTCAACAATTAAAGACAGAATGGTGCTACATGTTACCATAGGCGTAATGTTAAGGGGGGGATGGGGGTTACAACTCGCCCCCCCATCTAAACTGGCCAGTTCAAGCACCCGAAAAAATATATTACAATTTCCTTTACATAAATAAAGACGTTTGCTTTATAACTTCTTGCTCCACAAATTGAGGAAAATTTCATCCGAATGCAAGAAATTAAGTGTTTGAAATGCTCAACATTTTAATTTTGCTCAAAAGTGGAGATCTCAAAAGTCCAGAAGAAAACAATAGCAATACAAATAGATTGACTTTTCACCACTGCATCACCAGTGCTTTCCCTAGGTTTGTAAAAGACTTTAAAGCCATCTACTGTATCGGACATTGGTTTATTGGCAGCCCAGAACACGCAACCCAACAAGTTCACCCTTTCTCGCAGCGCATTGGCCTGACGTAGGTCTGGTTAAAAGACTCTACAACGACTGTTGTTTTGTGTCTCCTCTGTGTCTGTCCCCCACCTCCGTATCCAGTGTTCTCCCTTGGTTTGTCGAAGACTTAAAACCCTTGTGTGGTCCTTCGGGTCCTGGGGACCCAAAGGACAAAACAAGGGTTTAATACAGCACCTTAGTGCTTGTTTGTACAGTATTTTGGTCAGCTTAAACGGTGTTTAAATGTGCTCTTGAAACAAACTGTACTTACTTACTTTACAAAAGACAGGGTTTAGAGAGCAATTCTCAACAAAATAAACGTTGTGTGGTCCTTCGGGTCACCGGGACCTGAAGGACCACACAAGGGTTCAAGCCCAGTTCAGACCACGACGAGATGAAACTTGAAACTTCTTGCCCGGTCTGCAGTGTTCTGAAAGCTGCCAGTTCACACCAACGCGACGAGACCGTGTAACATCTCTCCATAATAATGCCCCTTTGTACTTCCGGCTATTTGTAGCTAAATATATCGTTTGAACGTTGATAACATTAGTGATATTGAGATGCTTGCTACGGTTGCATTTCTAGTGATGAAACAGCGAAAACAACTGTTGATTTCTGTGATTCACGGCTTTGTCCTAACGCCGCTGGGCGGGCGGACGCTCTCTCTCTCTCTCTCTCTCATATAACGTTACCGTACTTTCGGGCAGTCGTTGAGGCTCCGCCTAAAACGCTGCCATTTCGACCAGCTGTTTGTAACGTAGAAATAAAATGAATTATGGATACTTTTATTTCTATAGTTTATAGCTGACTCGACCCGCTGACTTCTCTATTGGCTGTAGAAACAGAAGATGTCTCTTACGTTAAAAACCAGCCTCTGGAGACGTTCTGCGACGTTCTAAAACAGGTTGGTCTCATCGTGAATCTTTGCTCTGAACTGGGCTTAAGGTGCACGTATTTTGGCGGGGGGTTTAGGGGTCCTCCCTCAAGAAGACATTATGTTTCTCAATGAAATAAGAAATGTAATTTCACATTATTATGGACCATTATTATCACCATATCTGTGTCTGAAACATTGGAAAAGCTACAGCAGATACTAAATGAATAACACCCAAACAGCGTAAAGACTAAACTTGCTAAAGAAGTCCAACTAAAACCATTAGATCTGAAAATAAGTATTGTTATCCTTGAACTTTTGTAAGTGGGTATACCAAAATCCTTGACCTTTCCTAATGGGAATGCTGTGTTTACCTGCGTATCACGTAGACTACACCTCTGGTTAACATCAACTGGTAACAGAAACACGTAGTCCAATAAGGTCTGCCAGAATAGAAAGCAATAGACAATTGATCTGACCACTAATAATAATAGAAAAGAATAGCCTCATAGTTACATCTCATTTGCTTGTCATTATTCCCACGTCAACCCGTGACATTATGCAAGTTCCTCTAGAGAAAATGATGCCATATGTCGCACAGAAAAGAACAGAATAAAATAGAATGATGTATATTCCTCCAGGAAAACATAGTCCAATATGCAACATTGTTTGAATAAAATAAAAGATAAAACTGAATTGAATAGAAAAATGTTATGGGATTGTCATCTCTCAAGCAACAGGTGTAAACAATGGACTACTACAGGAAATGATGTCCAATATGTCCAACATATGTCCCATATGTAGAATAGACCATTTTCAAAAACAAGTATAAAAGCATAAGTTAGCATTTTAAGTTTTTCTGACTAAAAAGAATAGACTGTCTTCCTAAGGAGACAAAGACAGAGACATTCCTGTCCAGAGAACACTGTCAAAAAATGGGCCACACTGAATAGATCAGCTCCGTGATGTGTACATTTCAGCGATACAAATCCACTAGTGGATCACAAACCGGTTTACATATAAAAAAAATAAAAAATAAATAAAAATCACATTTCCACCTTAATTCCACCTTAATCAAAAGCCAGTGAACCAGCTTTAAGGTCATGTCTGCTCAGTTTGACCTGCACAAGTAAACACGTGCACATCCATCCACATTCAAACTTCCTGTTAATTCCTCTGACACACACACACACACACACACACACACACACACACACACACACACACACACACACACACACACACACTAGTGCTGTCCACAAACACTCACGCACACCACGTTTGTCATCGATGGATGCACATGTTTTCCTCGACGCTCACACACACCTCTTTTTCCTGCTTGGAGCGTCACCACACATTGCAAGGCTTCCCCCCCCAAAAAAAAACTAACGTGCACGCGCGCACGTGCACGCCAAGGTAGGCTAAACACACATCATGGGTGAGGGAAGGCGACACAGCACACCAGGCAAAGCAAAGACAGTCCTCGGTTTTCCCAGAACAGTCAGCCAACCGACCTGTTACCCAGCCACACACACACATACACACGCGCGTGCGCACGCGGGGCGCGCACACATCGACTCTCCTTTGGAAAGGGTATAACAGCGTTCCTCCTGACACCTTCAGGCTCAGAATGAAACGCAAAGCGACGAGGAACAGCCGGTAACCCGCCGGTTCAGCCCCGCTTGTGTGCGGCTGTAAACATGCAGCTGTGTGTGTGTGTGTGTGTGTGTGTGTGTGTGTGTGTGTGTGTGTGTGTGTGTGTGTGTGTGTGCGCGTGTGTGCAGGAAGAAAATAAAATCCCGAGCCCCGTTACCGTTCTCTCCGCGTCGGGTCCTGCTGGATGCTCGGCTTGGTGGGCGCCATCTTCCTGCAACAATTATTTGATTTCTTACTTTCTGTTGTTGTCTCTTTTTTTCCCCTCTCTCTCTCTCTCTCTCTCTCTCGTCAGACTGACGTGGACGCCGAGCCGCGGCGGTGCGCTGCACCCTGACAGCAATGCGTCATGCTCCGTGTGTTAAGACAAAGCCATGTCCGTGTGTGTGAACTGAACGTGTGACTGTGTGTGTGTGTGTGTGTGTGAGTTTGGGTGCGTGCGTGCGTCTCGTGCTCGTCTCTCAGCGTGGAAACAACGGGCGGCGGAGGCGAAGGCAGGGACCGGGCTGCAGCAGCAGAGGCATGCCGAGTGAAGTGAGGGGGAACCCGGGGTTGGATGGATGCCTCTCCGATCCCGCTCTCTCTCGGTCTCTTTATTTCTCTTCACACACGCACAGCTTCTTTTTTTTGGCACTACAGAAGAATGTCCTGCATGTGCTCCGGAGTAGAAAAAATAAATAAAAAAACTCAAATCTTTACATTCTCGCCTCCGTTGCAGCGCCTATATCCGGGTTAACATCCCCGCGGCGGAGCGTCGCTGGGCGGATAAAGTGGCTGGGCTTTGTCGGAGCATTTTTTCCCTCCTCTGGCTGCTCACTGGAGAAAAAAAAAAAAGGACACCACACATCTCCGGTATTTTCTCCAGCCCCGGCGCAACAACGCCACTCAGTTGCAGTTGGAGCCTGTGTGCGTGTGTGTGTGTGTGTGTGTGTGTTATTTTTATTTATTTAATCCTCCCTTCTCTGTTCCTGTATTACAGGTTGCACCGCGGGGTTATTATCCAATTTTTAACCCTCCCACAAAACACCACCCAGCGTGCGCAGGGGGTGATGGGTGATTTGTTTGGATGGTTGCCCTGTAAATCAGATCTATGCACCTCCACACACACACACACAACATATACACACACACACACACACACACCCTCCCCCTTCAGTGTCATAATAAACCCATCACAGCAAATGTCTCAACTCAAATTCCAAAATCAGTAACTAACTTTTTGTGCTGCTGCATTCTTTTTGTCTCTATATATTTGAAGAGTGTCAGTCATGCTTTGGCGTTTGCAGCTGCATGAAAGGATGCTCGAGCCTGTGGATATGAACAGAACTTCTCATATGATCTGTAAAAAAAAATCTGATCATCCTATGCTCACTTTTTTATATTTTCCGGCCACTAAAATACATTTCCCTCCAGGCTGTGATGTTTGCACGTCAGCGATGGCTCATTATCCTCCAACAGAAACTATACCGTCTGCTTCTTTTATTCTCTCTCTCGCTCTCTCTCTCTCTCTCTCTCTCTCGACATTCATTGAAATTCCTCCTTTATTTCTTAAATGTATAATTCATTGTAAGCTAATGGCTGTGCGGTGTGATTAACCCCCGGGCTGCAGCGCTGGAAGCTGAAAAGCCTCCCTCTCTATACCAATGACCTGTCAAGGTCAGAGGCATGCTGGGTATTCTCCACACAAACACGGGGGTTACAGGCGCTGCTGTGGCGGAGAATAAAGACTGGAGAGGGCAACCGTGACCTCCAGTCTGCGATCGGCGTCCGCCGAACGTGCGTCGACGCGCATGCAGTTCATGGCACATACTATTTTTATTTTTTTTGTACACATTCTGCACCCTATTCAGCCTCTTTGTTTGCTTTTTTTTCTTATGTTAAACAGCTATTTTGGGAGTAGGGCTGCACAATACATCTTTTTTTTTATCGTAAACATCGCGAAAGGCTGCGACAGTCAATGATTTTTTGTGTTACTTGAAATAAAATATAAATATAAAACTAGAGAATGAAAAAAAAACTTAAGTCATTCTTTTTTTTAGTGGCGCCTTTTACGTTCAATTGAATGTTCAATGTGTTCAATAAAAGAAAGTTGGAAAAGATTTCCTTTCATTTGTTTTAAATTCGACAAGCAGTTTGTTGTATTTTAGCAGAATACTGAAAGCAGCATCTGTCCATCGCAAATGATAATGTTATCGCGATATTCAACAATGTTATCGCGTATTTTCCTTACATCGTGCAGCCCTAGTTTGTATATATTGTTTCTGTATTTGTTTATTTCATATTCATGAAATGTTTGTTCATGTACTCATCCACGTAGGTAAATTCCTTATAACTTGGTAATAAACCAACAACAATCTTTTTCTGATTCCGATTATGTATTCAGAACAGGCATCAACATGTGCTTTTGCCTCATTACGTTCAACACCTTGACAGATGATGCAGGGATTTACAGCAGCAATTCAGACTCATTTTCACCGTAAAAACAGACCAATAGGAACTGTTGTACGGTCGGTTATACGCCTATTCTGGGACTGCACCAAAATACAAACATTTTGGAAGAACATCAAGGTTGAACTGGAAAAATAAATGTTGCAATCAGGGCTGCACGATACGAGGAAACTATCCGATAACTGTGAATATCGCGATAACCAAACTTGCAATCAGGGCTTTTAAATGAACGTTTTTTTAATCACCAGCCAACATGGCTAGTAGATTTTCAAAGTTACCAGCCAATCAGGTTTTCCAATAGCCAATTTCTTTTTCCCCCCCAGGGAAAATAAAACAGATTATGACTGCCACGGGATACATTTAAGCATCCATGTTTCTTTAAAAATATGTGTTTGGCAGATAAAACCTTACTCTCGAAAAATATCTCAATGTTTTTTTCCTAACTAACTTTTCGACTTCATTTCAGCTCCTCTGGTTTGTTTCGCGCACCCCCATTTCTTTTCCAAGCCAACACACACCAAACCAAACCGCCCAAATTTCTTGCCAGAAAACGGACCAATCTGTAAACGCTGACTTGTCGGATAGTTTCCGCGGCCTGCTGATTACAAACAGACGCTTCATTCATTCATTCATCACCGCCCAAAATGTCTCGTACCTTTACAATGTTATACCAGCCAAAGGTCATTTTTACCGGCAATTTAAAAGCCTGGGTTGCGATACATAAACAGATATTGAAGTGTACTAATTTCTGCATTTCTTCTGCTTTCAGTATACAATTTCATTGTTGAATTTTAAAACAATGATGAGGAAATCATTTCCAACACGCTGCTATTGAACAAAGTTAACATTGAACTGAAAAGGCAGCCCTAAAAAAGGACATACAAGAAAGGTTAAATCATAAACATTAATTTCCCCTTTCAACAAACACAAAAAAATCTGTGTCCATCGCGATATGTCGCAGCCTTTCCCGATGCGTTTACTGCGCCAGTTGATATCGCGATGACGATTTAAAAAAATAAAAAAACCGATATGTTGTGCATCCCTAGTTGCATTGTTTGCCATGGACCTTCCACATGAACTCACTGTAGATTTTATTAAACGTTCTTCCAGATCAGTGTTATATGCTGCATGTTTTAGTTGACGATTGCAAGAAAAATGATGACTATTTCCTGGATGAAATCTAACCCGCAAACAGCCGCTTGATGCATACAGAAAGTAAAGCATGTCTACATGATGGAAAACATGACTGCCCAGCTAAAAGGGCCTGTTTTTTTAAAATAAGAAAATGGGCTCCAATTGTTGACTGCATTGGTCGGGATCCCTGTACCTGTAAAAATTTACTTTTATTCATTTATCAGTATCATTATTCAATCTACTTTGACTTTGTCTCGTCATTCCCCCCACGCAGAATGCCTAATGTCAAGAGAATTGTTTTCTTCTGCGATGTTTGACTGCCCGTCATTGTGCATTAAATTCAATAAAGTTCAAAACAAAAACCAGCCAAACACGAATGATCCCATGAAAAGAGAGCGTTGGAGAAACTGAGGTTGGTTTTTGCTTCCTCCCTGGCTGCAGACGTATCCGTCCGTGTGTGAAAACGCGCTCCCTCATAGTCAAAAAGCAAAGACCAAAAAGTGCCGGTCCAAAAAAAACCTGAGGGATGACCAGTTTGACCCCCCCCCCCCTTGCAGACGTCTGAACTGCTGACGTCATTTACTCAAACCGCTGGTTTCCTCCACCTTCCGATGGAATTCGGGGGATAAAAACAAATGAAAAACCTACAGATCAGGAAAAGGGAGGAAGAATCAAAACTAATAAAGTCATAACATGACCAGGCACTGCAAGGTAGGTTATAAAAAGTGATGAAAGGCCTTTGATTAATAGTGGGCAAGGCATTCAAAATACAATACGCGTATCGGGGCTGGAGCCTTCCTCAGAGGTGTACTGACACAAAGACACAAAGACATTCTCATTTTGCAAACCTGAAGATGTTTTGGGTGTTTTTAATCAACGCACCGAAGCCGTCCGACGTTGTGTTTTTTAACCTCTGTGAGTGTCGGGGGGGCTCCGTTCTGTCCTCCGTTTGGTGCTCCGTCTGAGCTACGCTTACTGAGAGCAGTCAAACGGAGGCGACGTGGATAATGGAGCGTAATGTATAAACATATTAGCTCCCAGCTGTTTGTTGGGGGGGAGGGGGACATTATGTATAGAGGGGGGGGGGGTAGAAGGGGGGCAGCTGGATGACAGGCCCGACGGAGACGCAGCATCCAAAGACATTTGAAAGAAGAAAGATATTCTTTTAAAAGCGTCCCGTTTGGATGTCTGCAGTCAGGCTTACCAAGAAGGCCCCAGTGCCCCCCCCATTGTCACTACACTTTGCATTAACCTTCATCTTAGACTATACCTCTGCCCACGCAGATATTACTGCACATTCTGCACTCAACCCATTCAGCCTCTTTTTTTCCTTATGCAACAGTTATTTTGTGTGTGTACATCTGTTTCTGTATTCATTGTTTATTTCATATCAATGTTTGTTTGTATGTTTGTGTATTTGTAATATTTGTTATGTATGCATCATTCAACTAGGCAAATTCCCCACAAGTGGAACTAATTGTGGCAATAAAGTCCCCCTTTTTTCTGATTCCTGACATCCGATTTTTTAGATCCGAGCCTCTGCGGCCGTTTGAAATCCGGACACATACAATCAAAACCTTTCATGGTGAAGTTCATGTTTAAAAAGGAGACTGTTTTAGGGCATGCGTTTGTTCTCAATCTGGGGTCTGGGAGCTTCAAAAAGGGGCCCTCGAGGGAGTTCTGACGGGTCCCCCCATGCAGCTGCCGATGTCGACGACGTAGCGAAATTCCAGCAGGTTTCACGTCAGGAGAAATAATCAGAGAACGTGTCAAACCACTGCTGTAATCCCGTTGCCTCCCACATATGGACACAAACATAAGGTCTGTACCCAAAAAGGGGGGGTGGGAGGGTCTGGGGGTCTCATGTGTGCCCAGAAGCCCTGCTTTAAATAACAATACGGCCCTTATTCTCCCCGTATTTGTAGCTTTAGAGGGCTGAGACGCTCTCAGGCCCCGGCTGTGATTTATGTCGTGCTCCCCATAGCTTTTAGACTTTACACACACATAGCTACACTCCATAATACGGACTGCTTTTTTTTCGGGGTAATAAGGCTAGAGTGCGTGGGGTGTGTTCGAGCCCCCCCACGGATCCAGATGATTAGAAAAAAACAACCCTACTGAGCGGCCGGACAGAGAGGCAATCATTTAGATTCAGATTGGAGGGGAAATAAGGAAATAACAGGGGGGGGGGGGGGGAAGGATGGAGTGAATTGTTTCGAGAAAACAGGTTGGACTGAAGAAACCGCAGCTTCATGACCAGCTAGAAAAACACTCGTTTCATCTCGTTTGGACTAAAATAACTCGGTCCTCTTATTTCCGATAAACGGCCTCCTGTGTTTCCACTGAATTAGCAGAATCACATTATGGTATTTTTTTGCCACCGAATGACCAGGACTTTACTCCTCTATTTCCACTGAATCGCCACAGACCTGATTCCTCCTTCTTTCGCTTCATCCCTCTGTCTTCGCTTAACACACATCTCCATATATACATCTTGTAGACAAACAGTTTTGAGTGTCCAACTTGAAACACACACAAATAATCCCAAATCAAACCGTGGATATTGGATCAAGTCCTCCCGTGTGAGGAGTCACCACATGCTAGGTTTCCTTCCCAGGTTTGAAAGATCAAATACAATTTAAAAAAGAAGCAAATAACTGGAGGAAAAGGGCCACATTTTTGGATACATTCATCCCAACACAGACATGGACCTTCACAGATAACCCCTAATAACCTCATCCATGGCGCAGAATGATGTACATGCAGACAAGGGTTATGGATGATTTCTAAAACTTTAGATTTTTAAATACCAACAGATTCTGTGCTTCATGACATCTCCAAAAAGAAGATCTTTTAAAAACAAAGCAAAAAAGTGTCCACTGAGTTAGAGACGCCCAACTGTATCTGAACATAAAAGTGTCCCATGAAGAAGATATTTGGTGATCCTATAATAGATTTTAGGATGATATTATAGGAAAACTATTAGGGAATATAACATTTCTTTTAGTGTGTGTATGCACACTTTTCTACATTTTTTCCACACTCTATTTGACGCTACAGGTCGTTTTTTTTTTCCTGCAGCTCCAGACATACCTTTGCTGGTAGGCGGTGATTCCCTGCACGCTCTGCGGGGTCCCGTTCGTTGCTCCCGGCAGCCGACCCACCTGGGGTCCCGTCACCATGCCGCCGCCTCCGCCGCCTCCTCCAACCCCGGGTCCTCCGCCTCCCGAAGCCGTCACCTGGACGCTGAAATCCGGGAAGATCCTGATCATGTCCGTGTCCGATGCGCTACCCGCGTCTATAGTTTTACAATCCCCTTCTCCTTTTTTTTCCTCCTTCTTCTCCTCCTTCCTCCCAACACAGACCAGTCACCGAGTCAACAGAGGAATTGATTTAGCAACAGAAGATAAACAGAAAAAAAATCTTCTCTCTTTTTTTCGGTTGTTTTAAATCTCCTTTTTTTCCTTCTCTTAACCTTCGGAGATAACTCTCAAGCAAATCCGGATCATGGTGCCAAAAACGTCTCCAGTGCGCAAAACCAACCAACAACCAGTCACCAATCAGTGGATCGATTGATTAACGGGATCAGTGAGTGGATTGCCTATATTGCACGGGCAGAAAAGATCAGGAAGCTTTTCCCTCTGTTATTTCTTCCTCCTTTTCTTCTTCTTGGCGGCTCTATCCTTTCAGAGATAACCCCCGTGCAGCTCCGTCCGGATCATGGTCCCGGTGTGTCTCCCCACTTCGTTTTCCCTCCCACTCAACAGTCAATGGGATCAATGGATCAGTGGGTCTAAGATGGGTGGGGGGAGAGGGGGGGGGGATAATTTCACCGATTAAAAGACACACGAGCAGCCGTGTCTGTGTTGCTGTGTCCCGGGCGCAGGAGCTCCGGACTCTCCGCTCTCAAACGGGCACCGCCGCTGGCTCTCCATCCGAGAAAAGCATCCCGTCCCCGGCTATCCTCTCGGGTGTCTGCCGGCCGGTGGTGGTGGTGGTGGTGGGTGTCTGTGGGAACAGCGGACCTGAAAGAGAGCAGTCAGTCAGTCAGTCGGTCAGTGAGTGAGAGCGCGGCTCTCAACTAAGCAGCGCGAGCTCGGCAATGACATTGGTGTGTGATACAGTGATACAGCAGCGCCAGAGTGTGTCGGTATGTCGGCGAGCGCCTGCGTGTGTGTGCGCGCATGTGTGTATATGCATGTGTGCTCTGAGAGAGAGAGAGAGAGAGAGAGAGAGAGAGAGAGAGAGAGAGAGAGAGAGCGAGAGAGAGAGCGAGAGCGAGCGAGAGCGAGAGATTGACTGGTTCATTGTGCAGAATAAAGCAGTCGCTGTTCAACTGGACTTTTATTTTAAAAGCTGCGCAGACAGCTAATAAAGAAACCATTTTATAGACAAAGTCCCTTTTTATCCCATTTTTTTTTTGTTCTCTCCCAAAGTCCCAAAACTTTCACCATACATGTGCGCAGACAAGGCAAAAAAAATATATATACGGGATTTTAAACTTAACAAACCTTCCAACTTGACAACCTGAGTCTTCACAGTCCTCTTTTTTGGGGGGAAATGTTTTCCAAAAAAGAAGAAGAAGGGAACGTTTGAGTTTCACTATGCTGCTTTTTCCTGTGCGTAATATGAGGGGTTGCTTATATATTCCTTAAACAAATCCAAAAATCAAAAACAAATCCACATATAGTGTCATTTTTAAGAATGGATTTCAACCTCAGGCGTATTCAAGTATCCCTGGTGTTGCGTCTGTGGAGATAGGGATGGATATGCGGGGTCTGTGCCAAAAATAAGAAAAAAAAAGACGCACGGAGCTACAGTACAGTTTTGGGTAAATGAGTGCGGTGTGTGTTTGAGAAGAGTGTGTTTAAGCAGGCGTGTGTGTGTGTGTCTGAAGTCTCTCCTCTCTCTCAGAACAGCCGCTCAGCTCTCCTCTCTCCTCTCACTGGAGCTCCATGTGTGATCAGACTCCAGAATAAAGTCATAATCACACACTCTCTCTCTCTCTCTCTCTCATACTGTCTCCTCCCCTTTCTCTCACTCACTCAAACTCTCCACCTCTCTCTCTCTCTCTCATACTGTCTTTACTCTCCCTCTCTCCCCCTCCCAGGGGGCGTTTCCAGGATTTTTTTAAGTGGGGTGGTACAGAGGAGGCCTGAAATCTGCTTAGAAATATAGGAACTATTAGATGGGACACAACACAATGTAATTCTGCTAAATAAAACATCACATTCATTATTCATTTCACTTGTTTTCATTAAAAAGAAAATTGATATCCGTATACAATACACCTTTTCTTAGGCTCAGTCTGCCTCACAATTGTCAGATTGACAGCACTCCAGCTGTCAATGTGGGGGGAGGGGGGCGGTGCCATCACTTGCCCTCCTTCTAGCCCCACCCCTGAATTACTCCATTTCTCTTCTTTCCAGTCACAGCTTATTTCCTCCGATTTGTTTATCCCAATATCATTTTATGTGGTGCTTAATAAAATAATTATATCTCAATCATCATACAGTCAGTATGCCTAGGCCTATATCTTCAGGTCATGTAAACTTTATTACATTATGTCATTATTTGTACAGTAAATATGTTTTATGTGCAAAAATAAGCAGTTTTCCTAAAAGATACACTACAACTTGTTTTGCTGCAGCATTTAAACTCTGTGTCCGACATGTTCTGCTAAATCAAAGTCGTTTTTAATTATAGATGCATATAGTTTGTGGGAAATGCTACACTAGTTAGCATTGCTCAAAGTAGTCCTATAGTCCTGTCAACTGAAACTTACGTTGCCATACAACTTAACATTCTCAATTACGTTGGAGTAAAAGGTTTTCCCAGGATTACTTTCGTTTTTGACAAATCACAAATCTGCGTTCAAAGTCTGTGCGGAGACGTGGTCTAGGCAACACATTCTCTCTCCTATCGCGTAACATACGGACGCTTGGTCAGGTGCCTTGGGCGTTGTTATTGACACTAAAAGTCTCCTTTAGCGTCAGATCTAAACACGATTTAACTAAACGCGCTGGGTCGGGACTATTGGCGTCACTTTTGACGCAGTTAGGTTAAGGAAAAGGGGGTGGGTGGGCTTACCTTTCCATGACACGCGGGAAGAACGGGACAGTTGGGTTTAGGAAAAGAAGAACGGGACGGTTGGGTTTAGGTAAAGAAGAACGGGACAGTTGGGTTTAGGTAAAGAAGAACGGGACAGTTGGTTTTAGGAAACGTGACACGCGGGACACGATCCCTGGTCTCCCATATATTTTTTATAAGAAGAACGGGACAGTTGGGTTTAGGAAAAGAACAACGGGACAGTTGGGTTTAGATAAAGAAGAACGGGACAGTTGGGTTTAGGTGAAGAACGGGACAGTTGGGTTTAGGTGAAGAACGGGACAGTTGGGTTTAGATAAAGAAGAACGGGACAGTTGGGTTTAGGTGAAGAACGGGACAGTTGGGTTTAGATAAAGAAGAACGGGACAGTTGGTTTTAGGAAACGTGACACGCGGGACACGATCCCTGGTCTCCCATATATTTTTTATAAGAAGAACGGGACAGTTGGGTTTAGGAAAAGAAGAACGGGACAGTTGGGTTTAGGAAAAGAACAACGGGACAGTTGGGTTTAGATAAAGAAGAACGGGACAGTTGGGTTTAGGTGAAGAACGGGACAGTTGGGTTTAGGTGAAGAACGGGACAGTTGGGTTTAGGTAAAGAAGAACGGGACAGTTGGGTTTAGATAAAGAAGAACGGGACAGTTGGGTTTAGGTGAAGAACGGGACAGTTGGGTTTAGGTGAAGAACGGGACAGTTGGGTTTAGATAAAGAAGAACGGGACAGTTGGGTTTAGATAAAGAAGAACGGGACAGTTGGGTTTAGGTGAAGAACGGGACAGTTGGGTTTAGGTGAAGAAGAACGGGACAGTTGGGTTTAGGTAAAGAAGAACGGGACAGTTGGGTTTAGGAAACGTGACACGCGGGACACGATCCCCGGTCTCCTGGGTGAACGTCCCGTGTTGTTTGACCCAACCCCCCCCAACCAACATCCCTACGCAGATTTTTGGGCTTCCATACTACTCTCTACCGTAGTCTTAGTAGTCGCTCTTAGTGCTACGTCATCTTCAAACTCTGTGTAGCTGCTTCTCTCCCCGGTACATTCTACACACACGCTGAAGGGAGATTTTTGCGTCGTATCTGACGCTGACAGCCACTGCCCAAACTACGAGTTCGGAGCGAGAACGGGTTGCGCTAGCTGACGTTAGCTTCTCTGTGTTGCCAGATGTGGCGAGAGTTTGGTCCTGAGACAGAAACAGGTCTCAAATAAAAGTGATTTTTCTCCTGATGTGTCCCTCTGAGAATGTTCTGGAGATACATGTATGTGGCTTGTGAAAATTGGCTCCAACATGTACATATTTTAGTGATATGGAGCAAAAGAATGGCTCATAATCTGTGTTCACGTTTACTACTCACGTTGGAGTCAACACAGTCAGGACCTGCTGCTGGTCTTCTAAAGAGGCGTGGCCGTGGCGGAGCCCACGGGACACGCAGACAGGAAGTAATTCTGAGTTAGGGCATCTCACTTCTAAACATAGAGTATAAACTGGACCAACAGATCCCGTGTCTCTGGACGGAGACCAGTGAAGGATATTAGAAGTCTCTTTCCCGGTGCTGGCTGAGCGTTACTGAGCAGCCTCCAACTGAGTCTGAAAGTGTGAAGTCTTCTGGTAGCTGTGCCAAGAGAAATCTCAATCATTCCCAATCTTACAGAGACGGAGAGTGTAGGTATATGTAAGGAGATAACATAGGCACAGGCTAATTATTGATCACTAACATGCTAGTTAACATTAGTAATTAAACCTAAACAGCTAATGGAAGTCCAAACTGCCTGTGAGCTTCTCCTGTACTATACGGTAATTCCTCTACTGTGTGACAGTAAGTCTCGTGGTTATGACACAATCGTTAGCTTATTTTTATAAAAGCGTCTGCTACGGAGCCATAACGTGAGCTACAAGGTAATGGAGCCTTTTATACATTGTCGTGTTTCTTTAGAAATAAACAACGGACAAATAGAGTCTTTAAACGCTTCAGATGTAAAGTTATTCGCTGTCAAAGTGACGCCAAAATTAATGGGAGTCAATGGGATGGTAACGGGAGGAGATCGCTTTGTAGCATCAAAATGGCGCCATAGGAGGTTCGAGTTCTGAAGCGAAGCTTACCCCCTTGCTTCTAAACAGTCTCCGTCCGATCCACGCCTGGAGCAGCCAGTAGCTCCTCACCGGATGCCGATTTGTTTTTTGTTGTGGTTTTTTTCGTGTGATATGTAATATCGCAGAAATCCAGCTGCTGTGCAAGGTAAGGAGAAAATATGTTTCCCTCGAAATGTAATTGAGAATGCAGTTTAATTGTATGGAAAGAGATAGGGTTGGCCTTTGGGAACCCTTTTAGTCTTTAGCCAAGTAAACTAATGAGCTAACCTAAAAAATAAAACTTACAAGCTGACATTAACTGGATGAAAAACACATTTATCTTGTTCTGTTTGTTTGCAGAATTAAAACTCTCATTAGCATCCTGACATTTTCAGCACAGGGAATCGAACCCCCAACTCTGGCACTATTTACTGCTCCCCTCTCCTCCTCATCGAGCCACCCAGGACACATTTTCAATATTTCATCCTCCTGTGGACCTGCTGAAACCCCCCTCCCCTCTACTGGACCCCCTGCGGGGACGCTGAGCCTCACTCTGAGAGAGGCCTAATAACCAACGCTTCTCGCCTGTCCACCGAAACAAAGCATTCGCACTAATAAAACGTCCCAATTGAGCTGATTAAATACCAATAAAAAAAACACACACAGCTCGCCACTCTGCCAGCCTGCAGTCTAAATTGGATCGCAGCTCTAAACAGCAGCGCCTAATGAAAACCACTGCTGCAACCCGGCCTCGCTCGCCCGCAGTACAGTTTACCTCCCCCCTCTCTCCCTCTCCCCCCCTCTCCCTCTTTCATTCTCCCTCTGTCTGTCTCTCTGTAATGAAATCAAATGAATTGGACTGGAGGTTTCAGGGGAGACATGCTGGACCCCCTTATAGAATTAGGACTGAGCAGAGAGAGAGAGAGAGCGAGAGAGAGAGAGAGAGAGTGTGTGTGTATGTTCCTCTATTTTCCAAGTATGACTGCTAACTCATGATGTGTGCGTTTGTCTGTGCAATGTGCATTTGACGTAATAGGCATTTGCCTCCGCAATATGTGTGTGTGTGTGTGTGTGTATTTCTTTTTTTTATGTGGGCGGGCAGGGAGGAATGTGTGTGTGTACATTACTGGCTGTGTGTACTGGCTGTTTTAGTGAGCTGTGACCAGGTAAAGTACAGCAGACAGAATCAGGACAGTCAACCTGCTGTTGTCCCTCAGGACAAAACACACACACACACACACACACACACACACACACACACACACACACACACACACACACACACCTTCGTCTGATCAGGTACGATTGGTTGAAGGTGTTTCTAGTTAACCCAAATAGAGATGACAATCTTATAATTTTGACATTTTGTTAGACCAAACTTCCCATCAGCCTTGGCTTACGTGCCTTTATGGCTCTAACTAGTTCAGTTCCTTTTTTGACCTTAGATACAGATGCCGTTTGAGTAAACTGTATCAACCCACATACCAATATCTACAGTAGTTTGTTCTGGAGCTTTCAAACATACTACATGGTCTTCATCTGCTGGTGGCCGTTTGTAAAGTCATGGAAATGTAGATGTTCAAATACTTAGGACTTCTGGTCGGTGTTTGATTTCGTCCCACGTGGCCAAGGGCTGGGTCGGGACTCTTTGCGTCACTCTTTGACGCTATCGGGACTCGTCCCAAGCCCTTTGGCGTCATATTCAGACGCTCTGGGTCCAGACGTACGTATGTTTAACTAACATGCGGCACAAGAACGGGACAGTTAGGATTAGGAAAAGATGGGAACGGGACAAGAACCCCTGGTCTCCTGGTTGAGTCCTGTGTCCTGTGATGTTTGTCCCATCCACCCCCCCTAATCTCCCTATGCAGATTTTTGGTCTTTCATACTACTCACTACCGTTGTCTCTCTTAATACTACGTCATCTTAAAGCGCCGCGGTCGAGCTGCTGCTCTGCAGTGTCTTATTGGAGAGATGACATGCTTCAGTATCTTCTGTCGCTAAGGGCCGATGCCCGAAATAGTCTGCAAATGCAAGGAAAGGCAAAGAAACTCCGTTGTTCACTAGCTCCGTGACCGCTCTGAAAAGGGAAACTCTGAATAATGCCAGGACCTGATTCTCCGTATGTTATTGACTATCCAATAAACCCCAAATGCACACAAAATTAATATGTGTACTGAATCTCAGGTGCTGCCTGTATGGCAATAGTATTTTTAGGTACTGCACAATTATACTTACAGCAGAGACAGATTTATGCAAAATGGATGGAAAGACAGATTGATTACAGGTAGCGTGAACTGAGTCGATTTCATACATGACGTATCAGCTGTAGTTAGAATATTGCTTGACTTGATTTCGTGTATATACAGTAACCATGACCATGAGAGAGGGAGAAAATCTCAAGGGGAAAAAAAACGAGACAAAAATGGAGCTAAAGCACTGACAAAAATGCGATCCGACATCTGAAACTAAAGTCAGAAGTTTGAGGAGAAAGAAGCCAAGAAGAAAAATTACAAATGGTGTTCCTTTTAGATGAAAAGAAAGAAAAGAAATTTCAATCTCAGAACTCGTCGACGAAAAAAGATGCATTGTTACACAAATTCGTGCAAATACAATTTCTTAAAAACACACACCCACACACACACAGACACACACACTTCTCTGCTGTAAAACACAACAAAAGTCAATAATTCCCCGTCATGTCTCTCTAAATCCATTTTGGAGGCAGCCTGCCGTCTCTGCAGACACGCGTGCCTTTCTATTAAGCCGACCATCAGTCTGTTAAAGATCACGTCTGTTTCCTCATTTGATCGTTTCTTTCCCTCCATCCTCAGAGAGAGACTAACCTGACTCCGCCAGATGGATTGCTTCGCATTTGCTCGGCATATCCATCTGGGAACTTTCCGTTGGAGAACTTTTGGAAAGGGGTGAAAATGCTGGTTAGCTGATTGGATGAAGCATCTGTCTATCACCTATGTTGGTGATAGACGGGCCAAATCAACCAATCAGATCCACGAAGCGTATGAAAATACAACCACAAGCCCGCCCCTGCTACTGCAGGCAAAGTATAGCTCGTTAGCTCAGCAAGCAAGCAACATGTTGGTAAAGGATATTTGCCGTTTGTGTAACGAGAATTTAGGAATAAAAGACACCCTTTCAGGTTCCCGGACCGCTGTCTGAAAATACTGGTAAGCTGATTGGATAAACCATCTGTCTATCACCACCTAACCCGCCTCAAAACCAACGCTGATTGGCCCGGTCAAGTGGCTAACGGCTCCAAATTTTCTCTGCTCACGATGCAAGACTGATCTGCGAGTGGAAAACTGGAGCTCGCGAGATCAGGACGGTCTCACGAGGCTAGAGAGAGACAGCCAATGACAGAAATCACCATTTTTGTTTTTTAGAAGATGAGATTGCAGACAAAACGAACACTCTTACGTGTCTAACAAGTGATGATTGATGAGTAAAACCGCCTGTTTGCAAAAGAAAGTCAAGAGTCACCAACTTCATTTTTATAAGAAATGGTTCATTGCAATTGAAAGGCTTGATTGGTGATTTCTTTCACATTTAAAGTGATTTTTCTCTTGTTTACCGTCAGCAAAAAGAAAAAGATTCTACATTTACTTCGTTTGTTCTGAAGGAACCATGTCATCTTTCGGTTTTGTGCCGTAAAGTAATCATGCAAATTTTCCTCCGTAACTAAATTGATTGTCATTGCCTCCCCCAAAAGACCCATAGCAATGTTTTTTTTTCTGTTGAATCATTTGATTGAGACGTTGGATGTCCATCACAGCCTCTCATACTATTTTATAAAACAGAAAAGCAACATCCTCGTATTTGTGGAGCTGGAAATGGCAAAACAATTGACATTTTTGCGTGATAAACAACTTAAAAGATTAATATATTTATGTTTATCGACATATGGACAATGTTTTATGGGACTACTGAAAGAAATTTCTCCTGTTTAACCTTTTGTTGCCTTTTTATCTAACAATCTAAAAAACAATTGGATCCATTTTCTCTAGAAGACCACCTTCTGACGGTTTTGTGCTGTAAAGCAATTCTGCAGATTTCCTTCCAAATGTGATGCCTTGGACTACAACGTGTTTAATAAACCCTGTACAGATCTGACATTAACATGCGTCTTGGGCGATGGGATATCAAGTGGACAGCTCTAAGTGCATGTGTTCACACCTGGCATTTGAATGCTTTCTGAGTGACCACTTGTGATCGGATCTCCCTTCCCCGCTCCATATGGAAATAAAACACCTCCATCATTTCCGTTTGCAAAGACCAAATGTGTTGCCGTTTTAAAACCGGCGAGAGGCAGCAATGCACTTCCCATCCCTAGCCTGCCAGGAGTTAAAGAAAGAAGAAACTAAGCAATACAGACCGGGTCTATTCGTTGGCGTGTTCCAGGCAAACCAAATCGCCCAAGATGTTTGGCACACTCGTATAATATTTTGTGGGTTTTGTATAGAATGTGGCCAAGGACACATTCCCGTACACACTGCTAAAAGAATGCGTCCACCTTAGAATGTGTTGTGAATGAACTCCACTTGAAAAGGTGGCCTCGAGTTTGGTTAAAGGGGTGGTTCAGAATTTCAAACATAGGAACCTCATTTCCAAGTTAGCCAGTGTGTTATTTATCAGTGCAGACAGTTTAACACTTTTCATCCAGTCCTTCCAGTTGCAGAGTTCACTGGTGCTAGGCTAGCGCAGGTCAAAAAACTAAAAAACAGTCTTACCCACTCCACAGTACACCAGAGGCAAATAAATTATAACGCCAGACTACCAATGTAAATGTCTGTGTCGATAGAATAATGTTTGAAATAAAACTACCCTTGCATCGCATTGCAATAGTTATACTTTGTTTTCTGTAGTTAGTAGCATAGGCTACAGCAGCGGCGGAGTGATATTACCTAGGCTAGCGGTTAGCCCAGCCAGGTATCTACCAAGAGTGTAGCTATACCGTTAGCTAACATTGTCACTCTCCACAATGCATTGAACTGTAACGTTATCTCCTAACATTGTCAGTCTCAATCTATCAGTAGCAGCTAGGCTAACGTTATGAAAGGGGCTAGCTTTATTAGCTAGAGTAGCCTACCGAAAGTTATTACCGGTTCATCAGTAGCTGTTGGTGCATCTGGAAAGACGTAGTGACTTGTGGTCCTTTAGATTGCGGGGTTTTTCAAAGTCGTCTGGTCTAAAATGATCACTACACAATTTGCCACTTGAGTCGAGTCTCGGCCGGTGTCTTGATGTCCAAGCCAGCAGCAAGAAGCCACAGTCGGTTCCTTTCTGGACCTCGCAATGGAAATTTGTGGAAACTTTGTGGTGCCCATCTGTAGCGTTTATTTTTACAATTTCTAAATTCACACTGAATCACCATGTTGCCTATAGTCCTTAGTTTCCTATCCAATGCTTCAATACCAATGTACTAGGCTACTACTACGTGTCCCGACTGGAGTGCGCTTCTCCGTTTACTGTTCGGCGCAGTACTGCTAACCGGAGCCAAGTAAAATTCCGCCGCTGCTGAGAGGCCTTGACCAGCTTGCAGCCATGGTTGTATTCTCTGGGCAGCTGTGGGCGGCAGGCAAATCAGAGAAAGGGGAGGTAACCTTGCTCCTTATGACCTCATAAGGAGAAGATTCTTGATTGGCCCATCTGAGCTTTCATTTTCTCAAAGGCAGAGCAGGATACCCAGGGCTCAGTTTACACCTATCACCATTTCTAGCCACTGGGGGACCATAGGCAAGCTGGGGGAATGCATATTAATGTTAAAAAAAACATGGGTACACCATGGGACCTTTAAGGCGAAAGTGGCTCTGCTAAATAGTCTCAGGAAGGAACTAGTTTGGGTGGAACTGCCTTGTTGCTAGATCCAAATTTTCTTTAAAACTTGACTATTTCAGCATGTAGCTTGCTAGCTGCAGGTTGTTGTTCCCCAAATCGAACAGAGTTTTGCAAAGTGAGGGACATCTAGTGCCATGAACTCGTCGTCGATCCAAACTAGGAATAACAATACTAATCTAAAATCTTAGCAGCGGAGGGAGTGGAGAACGAGGGCAATCCTACTCGGGTACAAATCAAATCGTAACTAATGTTAAAAAAAGCCCTTGATGGGAAAGATTTCGGTATTTTCTGTATTTCTGGATCATTAGAATGATGTTTTCTGTTGTTTTTTAAGATGCGGCCTTCTGTGAAAGCCTTCATCAAGTATTTGACAGCTAAAATCGTTAGTTGTCTTCTCCGTTACTTTAGCACCATTTCATCCCCTTTCATAAATTCAATGTCAGACAGAGAGAGAGCGAGACAGACAGACAGACAGGCAGGTAACGGGGCGGACAGCCGGCTGCCAGCCACCCACGCTGCCAGCCATAAATGACAGCTTAATCTCTCTCCCCTGTAATCTAACTAATAATGTCCCCCTCTTAATATTTTCCCTCTCCGAGCGTTGATGGATGGGGTCAGGCTGCGATTCTCCCGGCTGAGGTCAGAGGTCAAACCGGAGCCTCGGCTCTCTGCTCCGCCACTGTAATGGGAGCTGAAATATTAGTCCTAAACGCCTGCGGACGCCCCGACGCCTCGGCACAGATGATGAATTAACTGCTACGAGGAATTACAGATGGGGCATTTTGAAGACACACACACTCACAAAGTTTCCACTCGTGCACACACTCATTTCTTGTATACACACGCAAAATTTCCTCCTCTACACACCTCCGTATGCAAATGATTGATAATGGACATCAACTTTATGTCTTCTTTTTCACTCTCACTCTACACACACACACACACACACACACACACACACACACACACACACACACACACACACACCTTACGTATGCTAATGATTGATTGTGGTCTCCGGCTGACGCTGGCATCATCATCATCCCTTTTATTTATTCGTCCGTTCGCAGCAGCTCTTGGCCTCTCGCCGTCTCGTTTCAAATTGTTTTTTAAATGCCTTTTGACGACTGATGTGAAAATGCAATCAGGCTAAAACTCTATGAATCCGTATTGAAAGCACAATCATAAACGCGTCAGAATTTGCACACGCACACAATCATCAGGTTCATCACACGGTGAATTGAGGTGGTTACTCTGCGGAGACTTTGTATTGATTTTTATCAGTGGTACCTTTTCTGTCCCCTGCATGACGTCAATAATTTCTAACTGGGAAAAGTAAAATGAGAAGTAACCAACAGTGAATGTATCTCCCAACAAGTTTTGAGTGTGTATCACAGTCTGATATATCTTCTTCGTTTGTGCCATACACGGTCGCCAGGCTGCTCTCATAAAGCATTTGTGCTTATAGCCACGATAAGTAAAGCTGGTTATTTGGTGTGTATTCTATGTATTTATTACTGTCATCAGCACGTTGACTGCTGGGGGGTAGAGTTCATGTCCTGAAGAAGTTAAGGAGAAAAAACAAGACTTTCAACCTGGAAACAGGTGTTCATGTCCTGGAAGAAGTTAAGGAGAAAACAAGACTTTCACCCAGGAAACAGGTGTTCATGTCCTGAAGAAGTTAAGGAGAAAAAACAAGACTTCCAACCCGGAAACAGGTGTTCATGTCCTGAAGAAGTTAAGGAGAAAAACACAAGACTTTCACCCAGGAAACAGGTGTTCATGTCCTGGAAGAAGTTAAGGAGAAAACACAAGACTTTCACCCAGGAAACAGGTGTTCATGTCCTGGAAGAAGTTAAGGAGAAAACACAAGACTTTCACCCAGGAAACAGGTGTTTGTGTCCCAAGAGTACTACTTGAAAGGAGAATTCCGGTCGACTTCAACACGTAGCTATGTTGTTTGTTTTTCCTACACAGAGTTATGCTACTGCTAGCTTTAGCACCCAGGCGACTGAAACGGGGTAGGTTATAAACACACACATACACACACACATAACATGTTTTTAGCCTCTTAACATGTTCGAGATGTCATTACAAGTGCCTACCCATGTGAAGTGATTCCTTCCGAGTGAACACAGTGAATCTGACTGCAGTAGATGGGAAATAAAGTTCATAATAGTCTTTTTTTTCCCTTTTACTTCTAATAGTTAAGTACATTTAGTATCAGAAAATTACTTTTGATACAGTAAGTAACAGATACTTCAAGACATTTACTCAAGTAATAATCTAAAAGGTGACTTTAACTTGTACCAAAGTCATTTTCTGGTAAGATACTTGTAGAACTAGTATTGCTTTCAAGTACTTTATACAAGACTGACTATGTCCCGATGGGCTCGGAGCTGAGAGACACAGACAGGAAGTCAGAAAGTTTTTGAGAGACCTGCTGCCACACAGCTGATACAAATGTTTGTAGTTGTAACACTCCTGCGCACACACACACACACACACACACACACACACACACACACACACACACACACACACACACACACACACACACACACACACACACACACACACACACACACACACACACACACACACACACAGATAAAAGATGGCACATACCTTTTGTTTCAGACATCATACTCTGTTTTTTTTTTTTTTTAGCAACGCTGGCAGTTAACTTCTGTACGTCACACTTCAGGTAAGTCTGCATTAAGTTAACTTGTTTTTCTTTTGGGTTGAGCATGCTGCTGTTGGACAGCCATCTTAGCAGGCTGGAGCAAAAGGTGTGCAATTAAGGCAGAGCTCTTAAATACAGGAAGTGGACAATTGGAACATACCAAGTGTCTGCCACATCATGGGGGAGGGGGGGGGGATATAGATTTATAGTGCAGAAATTGTGTTTATTTCTTAGAAGTATATTGTGTTATTTTTGTTTCAGTTAGTTGATACATGTTTAAACTGAAAAAGTCAGCAAAAAAGTTGCTTAGCCATCGTAATAAGCTATTGCACTGTTCAATCCCTTCATATTTCACTTTTGTACTACCACCACTGCACACGCTCTACCATAGCACCTTATCACGGTCATTGCATCACACGGTCAGTCCATACCAGACCTTTGTAATCACTTCACAAATTATTAACTCTTTTAATAATAATTTATGTGAGTGATTTTTATGTATGTGAGATATATGTTTTGGTTGTGTTATGGTTATCTAAGCTACTGGATGCCAAAAATTACCCTTGGGATGAATAAAGTATCTATCTATCTATCTATCTATCTATCTATCTATCTATCTATCTATTTATCTAGAATTTAAATTTAAAATCAAGCAAAACATGTTTTTACAACCACCAGTTTCACAGCCTGAATATAAAAACTGCTGCTTCTGTGGGAATTTCTCAAAAGATTCTCAAAGTCGGCAAATCTGCCAAATTCTGCTTTGAGTGACGCGTAGTTATAGTTAAACAGTTTCCTCTCTTTTGGTTTGGTGCACAACTAACTGCGCCGACATTTATTGGGAACATAAAGTGTTGCGTGGGCCGGACAGAAATTTGCGATAGGCCGGGTATGGCCCGCTGGCCTTGAGTATGCCATGCGTGCTATATAGGGGATGGAGGATGGATGGATGGATGGATGGATTGATGGATAGATGGATACTTTATTGATCCTCAAAGGGGAAATTCAAGGACCCAGTAGCTTAAAGACATCACACACAACATACACATGCATCATAAACAGGATGATTAAAATAACAAATCCACATGAATAATATGGACAATAAAAGAAAAGATACTAAATAAAAAATCCACATGAATGTACTAAGGGATGTATAAGCATGGTAAGGTGCTCTGTGAGAGGGTGGGTCATGGTGGTATAGTGCAAATAAGTCCAATATTGCCATGATAAAGTCTAGAGACCAGCATTAAATATGGACAATATAAGAGAATAATGTAAACATAGTGATATAAAAACTATAGTGCAAAAAAAAAGACAGCATTAAATACAGGCATTATAAGGGAATAATGTAGACAGTAGGATAGACACAGATTAACAGTCAGTATAATGAGTGAGTGGATGAGGGAACGGTGTCCAACACTGCTTCAGTCCCATAAATGAGTCTTATCTGATGCTGTTCCACAGACACCCAGTGGATCCATTCAGGCTGAAATGAAGTCACAACTGTCCAACAACAGGCCTTGAAGCTCAGCCTGCCTCGACACAGAGAGAGGGTCTCCTTCAGTCTGAGCTCCAGGAGGATTAACCTTCAAAATGAAGCCATGCACAGTGTCAACAGGTTGGCACGTTGAGAAAATAAAAATGATGTTCTTTTCAGAACCATCTGGAGCTCTTTGAGGCAGGAAACACAAACACCACTTCATATTTAATATTATACATATTTTATTTAGTTATAAATACTGTATATGTAGGTTGTACATTTTATTCTACAATTGTATATGCATGTCGCTCTAAGTTTATTTTTTTTCAGTAGTTGTTTTGGCATTTTTATCTTTGCTAGCTTATTTTTTTATTTTATATTATTTCTAGTATATTTTTTGTATTTTCTGTATGTGTGTGAGTGAGTGAGTATGTGTGTATATCTTTGTAACTTGCTGCTTGTAACAAGAGTAATTTCCCAATTTGGGATCTATCTATCTATCTATCTATCTATCTATCTATCTATCTATCTATCTATCTTCAGTGGTTGTGGAACACCTGACTCACCTTTTTGGGGGGCAAGAAAGTCATATAACAATAAATCTGTTTATCCAGAAACAAATGTGGAATTCTTTAATTGCTTGAAAACTTTCCTTTGCAGCTTTTATTCTACAGGTGAGAATGATCTGGTGCAGAGAAGGTGGAGTCAGCTGCAGTGTGTTTTTGTTGTTTTAATTCCCCAGGATGATCAACCTTTACATGTAAATTAAAGTTCAGAGAAAAGGAATTCAGCTGATGAAGATAAAATACATCTGCAAGTCAATTTTTGCGTAGATTTCGCAGGGAGGGGATGCAGGGGATATGTCCCCCTCAACATTTAGAAGAGGTAGATTTGTCTCACTCAAAAAATATGAAATAACCCACTCCCAAAAAGATGTTGAAAATAACCATTCAGGGGGTCTAAAACATACGGAAATGGTATCAATTACAAGCTACGCTGAAACAAAGACGAACGGAACGGCGAGAAACAAACCAGAGGAGTTGAAATTAAGTATTGAAGTTAATCCAAAAAAAAAAAGGGACTTTAGAAACCAGAAGAGCAAATGAGGAAGGCTGCAGACACAGTGGACAATAATGATAACAGAGGAGCGGTAAAGTAGAAACTGAAGAAAATGTGGCTATAGTGGAAGATCTGATTGGCTGGTAACTTCAAAAATCTACTAGCCATGTTGGCTGGTGATCAAAAAACCATAAACCAAATAAACATATACATAAATAACAATCCAACTCAAATGACCAATCTGATTGGTAGAGTGCTAACCAGGAAACAGGGAGTGGGATGAGGTGACTAGAGTCTCTGCACACACACACACACACACACACACACACACACACACACACACACACACACACACACACACACACACACACACACACACACACACACACACACACACACCTCTCTTAAAATGTTTCCAGAAACACGTTTCAGTGAACTATTTTAGTCCAATATGAGATTGTATTCCTAACGAGCCGCCATGACGGTCTGGCTTTGAATTTCCGGAGAAACCAGACCCCATGTGACACGTTCGTCCGATCAGCTGCCGGTTTTCATTTTTGGGCAATAATGCAGATTAGCGCCGCCTGGTGGAGACTATGGAGACGTATTACGTCTCGTCTCTTCGGTGAGTTCTGAGGCACTTTTTGGACCGACTTGGGAGACTGATCAGTCCAGCTGCCTTTTCTGCCGACGTTTGGCCGTCGGCTGGGGACTGGGGGGAAAAGGGGGACTGAGTACCCAGGGCCCTTATGTGAGGAGGGCCCAAAAAGATGCTAGAATGAATAGCTATGGGCCCATAGAAAGTGCCTTTCTACAGGGCCCAGAACTTTGTGCTACGCCCCTGTGTCTGGCTATCATTAAACTAGTCTGGACTCAGCTTCTAATGTGCTTATCCATCCCGTTTAGGATTGACCCATCTCCCATGACAAATAGTCTTGGGCTGAATGGAACCTGGGTCCCTGCAGTCTGACATAGGTTATCACGTATCCCCATCCAAAAGTTCTGGACCTTATCACAGGACCACAGGACAAGAAGTAATTGGCCGTCCTGGGTCTTGCATTTCCAACAATTTGGTGTGTCTTTTAGACCAATTCTAAACAATCTGGAGGGAGTCCAATAGAAACAATGCATCATCTTGAGCTGAATGAGGCGCAGCTCCTCGTCACCTGCAGCCCGAGTGAAGTTTGTGTGTGTGTGTGTGTGTTCATTTTGCGGGCCATGTCGAGCCATCAATGCATCACGCTGATTGTAGCGAACAAACCCTTGATGACTCCGGCGTATTATATTCATCCCCCTAATGTGGGATCAGCTTATACGTGAATCTGTTTCCAATCTATCCTTCCATTTTCCCCCTTCGTCCCCAGACTAAAGTACATTATGGTGCAGCTGATGATGAAGGGATAGTTCTGCTCATCAGGGAGAAGAGGGGAGGAAAATGAAGGGAGGGATTGCGGAGGCTTTTCCGCAGCACTACAAGAAGATCATTACAGCGTGGAGAGAGACTTGAGAAGGTGCTTTACTCTGTTTGTTTGTGTGTGTGTGTGTGTGTGTGTGTCTCCCTTTCATTCAGCAGCGATGCAAATGATTTAAAACACGTCTCCATCCTGCAGCATTCTAATAACACAAATACTTTTTAAATCTAACTTTGATTCCAAGTGTTTCAGCGTACGGTGATTGCGTCCTGCGGTGAGCTGCAGGTTTTCCTCAACGGTCTGAAAACAAAAAAAAGAATAAAAACCAGATGAACTTCTTAGAAGGATTACACTCCGACCCTCTTAGGAATCACAAGTTTACAACAACTTTACTATATCCAAATATCTACTGCAGACATATTTACAAAGATGAACTTTAACTGTTAACTAACTAACAGTGTGGATGATGAGAACAGAACCCTGAGAAAATGACATGACCAGACTGAAGACAAAAAACACAAAATGACCCTCGCCAAACAATAAAACATATGCATAAAAAAAGATATGTAAGTTACATAAATACATAACAATAACCTGAATATGTTCAGAGATGCTATAGGCGTCATGCAAACAGTGACGTGGTGCACCTCTGTACACATACTGCTGCATCAACACCGGTCTGATTTACAGGATTTTCCCTACAATTAGAAGGTTTAGGTGCAGCACCCAAGCCCTTTCGGGCACCACTTAAGCCGAATAAATGTAAATGTAAAATCAATGTGAGAATTCAAAATTAACTTAAAATGACTTTTGTCTCACCAATAAAACCTTAGTGTCTTCCAACAAACTTCACATAGCATAGGCCTACTACCATAGTATAGTCTCGCATTGCAAGACCTTCCTCCACAGCGCTACGGAACAAGGTCTGGCTAGTCCACACAGCATTTCTGGGATGGGAGAAAAACGTGCTCTGGTTTATTGGCATTTCTTTAAACCAATCACAATTGTCTTGAAAGTTGTTTTGAACGTAAAGGTCGCAATTTTAAACACGTCTTTAACAGTCACAGTTGGGTTATGTTTAGGCACCAAAACTACTTTGTTAAGTTTAGAAAAAGATTGTTATGTGGGTTCAAATCAGACGTAACGTTACTTCTGGTTAAGTACATTAAGCAAACTTTTTCACAGTCACAATTTGGTTATGCGTTGCCAGACCTTCCTCCACAGCGCTGTGGCGGAGGGTCTGGCTAGTCCACACAGCATTCTGGGATGAGAGAAAATCGAAATCTCTCCACAGAGCCACGGTGCCTCTGCAAAATAGTCTCTGGAAGGAACTTGTTTTGGTGGAACATGTGTACATTCACAAGTAGTTTTAGTCGCGCAACAGAAAACTCAGATTGGACAGATAGTCTAGCTAGGTGTCTGGATTTACCCTGCAGAGATCTGAGGAGCAGTTAACCATAGTCCTCACAAATCCACCGAAGGTTAGAACGCCAACACAAAGACAGAGGAATGTGACGGACATCCGGCGGTATTTCTGTCGGCTACGGAGCAATCCCAGAAGTAGAACGTCGTGGCTAAAGACTATACTATATAACTATACTACGACTTTTTTCTAAACTTTTTGACATAATACACTATGACTTTTTAGGACTTTTTGGCAATCCTATACAATAACTTTTTCTTGTACTTGTGTTTTGGAAATGGAGAATTTAAAAGCACAACTGATGAATAAAGTTGGATACTACAATTGTCTGGGTAGCTCCCCAGTATGAAAGATATTTCAATATTTAGAAAGCAGACTAACGAACACACAGATGAATTAAAAGCACAACTGGCGATCTACAATTCCCAGAGGAGTCCAATGATATCCAATATGTCCTCAGTGATGTCATGAGGGCGGCCATTAGTCGTATTTGGTGTAATCTGGAGGACGACCCCCTCCCTTGCTGTGTGCTGAGCAGAGAGAAGCAGATTCATTCAAGCTGTGGACAGTGAAAGTTTTGACATTTAAAGCCTTTAACTAATCACTCCGTCTGCGTTTTATCCCCTTTTCTCTGACTCCACAGCGAGAGAGGAGATAATTTGAGAGCTCTGTCTGTTTGATGTACGGTAATCACATGTGATCTTTTCAACAGGGAGCCGGCCGTCTCGTTAATTTGACCGTCAGTGCGCGGCCGGACCCCCCCCCCGCCCTCCCCCCAATCAGGCCGCTGCCTGAAGAGTAATTGCAGAGCCACCATGCTTCGATGCGCTCGACCTTTACGACCTCAAAAGCCATTTCCATTTTTCTGGCCACAAAAAAAGAACATATCTTGTTAATTGCAAAAAGGCAAATATTCTACCTCCTCTTCTCGCCCCCTCTCTACCCATCCTATTGGATTTCTTCCCCTTTGAAGGCAAAACGCTGAAAAGCATTTCCATTTTCATTCATCAACGCTTATCAGTCATCGGAAGGCCCCTTCAGCCACAATCAACATCACAGCTCTGGCAAAGAGACACGCGACAATGAGAAACTGTCAACAATCGCAGCAAGCAATTTGCTTTAATGTGGAGTGTGTTTTGTTGCAGCTAACTGCTATTTTTTAAATCCTCTGACCCTGTGTGAAAGACAGAAGGAAGTGTCACAGCGTGGCGAGACACACATCAGCCAGGCGTCCTGTTATATTCACAACACCCCAATAAATTAAAGGGTAACTTCGTTTTTTTTAAAACCTGGACCCACTTTGTCATGTTTTTGTGTCTAAGTGACTGACGGGAACAACAATCTATGAAATTGGTCCAGTAAGTGAGACAGCTGCTGTGAGACAGCTGCTGTGAGACAGCTGCTGTGTGCAGCGCGCGAAAGAAGCTACATGTATTCTCGCTTGGCCAGACCTTCCTCCACAGAAAAGATGGTGGCTGTGGGGTTACAAAATGTATGTTTCAGTGACACACGGGACAAGCACAGGACATGAACCCCAGTCTCCTGGGTGAAAGTCCTGTGTTGTTTAGTCTCGCATAGGCAGACCTTCCTTCACAGCGCTGCGGAGGAGGGTCTGGCTAGTCCACACAGCATTCCTGAATGGGAGAAAAATGTGCTCTGGTTTATTGGCATTTCTTTAAACCAATCACAATCGTTATGGGCGTCGCTCCTCCCGGACGGAGCCACAGTGCCTCTGCTAAATAGCCTCGGGAAGAAACTTGTTTCAAAAGTAGTTTTAGTTAGTTTAGTTAGTCGTTAGTCGTGCAACAGAAAACTCTGATTGGACAGATAGTCTAGCTAGCTGTCTGGATTTACCCTGCAGAGATCTGAGGAGCAGGTAACCATAGTCCTCAGAAATCCACCGGAGGTTAGAACGCCAACACAAAGACAGAGGAAGGGGACGGACATCTGGCCCAAATAAGGGACATCGTGGATATAGACAAGCTGCAATGCAACGTTAAACTTAAGTTACCGTCCACTAAAAGTTCTGTTTTTGCCGCTAAAAGGCTCAGATTATTATTTGTGTGTCTGACAGACATGGGGGACTCGAGTCACATGACTTGACTAGAGTTAGACTCAAGTCGCAAATTTTAGGACTTGAGACTTGCTTGATAAACATTCATAAAAGACTCGACTTGACTTTGACTTGATATTCATGACTTGAGACTTGACTTAGACTTGAGTCAAATGACTTGAAATGACTTGATTTTCTGTTTAATAAATATATTTTTCCCTTCTGATATTGAGGAGGAGTTAACTTTACGATTTTAGTGCTATTGCATGCGCAGGAATCGTTGATATGACGCAGCGCGCGGCGGCAGACCGTCAGTAAACAACACTGCGGCCGCAGAGTTGTTAAGTTACTAACCGGCTAGTAACTTAACGTCATGGATCCCTCTCATGGGCGCCGATACCGTCAGCTCGAGCTCCGGAGCACCCACGGAAAATACTGACAGCCCACGAGTGCCAGACTGCCAGTTCAACATTAATCTAAAATTAAACACTGCAGTTGTGGAGTGTCTGTCATAGTGTGATTGGTTATGTCGGTGCATTGATTCTTAATTTCCCACGAAGCTGATCGCGGTTACGTGCCAGTTAAACTTTTCATCTCCAATCCTATCTGTATTTGTGAGAAGTGGCGCTGTCCTGGTGTTATTATGGCGTGTGTGTTCGTGTCGGCCGCTGTCCGTTTCCTAAGGTTCGGAAATGCAAACACTTTTTTGTAAAGGGTGTGCGCGTGTGAGCACCCACGGAGGAAAACATAAATCGGCGCCTATCCCTCTGCACAGAAAATAATAAAGTTTGGCTGTAAGGATTACACATCTGACCAGGCAAAGATAAAACATATGGCAGTTTGCAAGGTCTGCGAGTACTTATTTCAGACGTCGAATTTCATCAGACACTGATGGTTCCAGTCCCCATCCAGTTTGTGATGGACAGAAGTCCCTTCAGTTTTTGGCCATGAATAAGCACACCCTCCCCTCTTTTGTTGAGCGAATAAAACTAGGCACACATACACACACAACACAAACTGCGCGCTCTCTCGCTCTCTCTCTCTTGCTCTCTCTCTCTCTCTCTCTCTCTCATAAACACACACACACATGCAGGTATGTGAATAAAGCTAGGCACACATACAACGCACTGTGCACTCTCACACACGTTCATTCACTCACCAATATTAGTAACTTTTCACTCACTCTTTCTCAAACACGCACACATTCACTCACAAATACACTGACAAATATCAACATATACTTTCCTTTCCATGTGATAAGCAAAGGTGGTGGGATTCAGCTACTCCTAAAGAATAGGTTTTGTTCTTTAAGAGAAGGAACGATAAAGGATGTGTTTCTGTCTCATAAAAGTGAGGCATGTTTGAAGAATATTATTTGACTTAGGAACCATTATACTTTAATTGTTTGAAGGAATTTCATGATTTAATGTCATGTTTGAGGCATATTGAACAATGTTGATTTATTGTTGGCCTAATATCAGTTTTAGGCTGTGATTTTTTTTTTATCTGTGTTAACTTAAACTCTTCAATGTCTTTTGGGTAAAAAATGCAAATAAAACTCCAGCAGTTCATAATCACTGTCTTTAGCTTGTTTAAAAATGGAAACTTTTGTATGACTTGACTTGACTTGCTTGACCAAAGCTATGACTTGACTTGACTTGCTTGATTGTCACAAAAAATGACTTGGACTTGCTTGAGACTTGAAGGTTAAGACTTGAGACTTGCTTGCGACTTGCCCATGTGTGACTTACTCCCATCTCTGGTGTCTGACATTATGGAAAGGATCCCTACAGAGATAGACCTTATTTAAAGAAGTAAGATTCTTTTTGTTTAACATGAAACAGCCCCGAAATTGCCATCGCCAAACTCCACCAGACTTCATTCAAATAATCAGGACTTTTATCATCGTAAAATACACTTTATTCAAAGTGGACAGAAACAAAATAAAACTACCAAAAGCTGTCTTGGTTCATATTTCCACTGTTCCAACAGTCACCACTCTGGTTTGCATGTGGAGATATGCTGGCTCTATACATGCTAAAAGTCCTGATTATTTACATGGAGTCTGGTGGAGATATGCTGGCTCTATACACGCTAAAAGTCCTGATTATTTACATGGAGTCTGGTGGACAAAAAGTTCTATCTCTCTCTCTCTCTCTCACTCAATACTGGAACAATTTCAAAGATTTTGTACCAACGTATGAGAAAATAGGGTCCAGGTTGAGAAATACCGAAGTTATCCTTTAAAATACCCAAATCTAACTTTCCTGATCACACACCTGCTCCCCAGTGGATGAACCCTTCAGATTTTCATGACCATGAACTTCCCCTCTAGCACCATAAAGCCTGCAGCCACTAGGGGCCGCTAGCGGGGCGTCACGTTATCCTTTATCATCTTAGTTATCAATGTTCAGGGGCCGATACTTCAACAACAATAATTTGAAGGCAAATAACATTATCCACAGGCTGCAGGGACATTGCATGTTCATGTTTCAATTTGTTCTGATGTATAAAGAGACTTTTCATCATCAAACCAACGGGCCAAGTTCAGCCTTAAAGGATGTCATCAAGGACAGTCTCTGCAATCAGGGACACATTGATTTGCAGCGAGAGAGTGAGAGAGATGCACACTGGCCTTTACATTCAGCTGGGGTGAACACCACATCAAGGCTATTCCTCCGCCCGCCCGCCCATCCTCCTCCTCCTCATCTTCTCGGTGTCAAAAACAGCATTTTCCTGTTTCACAAACTGACCCCCTTGTGATGAAGTAAACATTATCCAACGTCCTGTAATATCCCCAAAGTGTGTGTTTATCATCCGATCCAATCACTTTTTCTTCATCTTTCAATTGTTCTTCATCTACTCGACAGTGAAAACGTCCCGCTTGTGTGTGCAGCTCGCAGGAAAACAAATGGTGTGATTAAGGGCACAAATATGAATCTTTTGGAAGATGAAGGAAATGTTATTGATGCATTTCTGATGATTGGGGGCCTGACACGTCGCTGTTGTTTGAGAAAATGAATGAATGAATGAATGCCAGCTTTGATTTTAGGGTTTTGTCCACCATCAGTTTAGAGAATGTGTCCCAAACTTGCAATTAACACTCACCAACCTGCAAAACGCAGGTAAAGTCGTAATGTGGCAGATTACGTCGTCGAGTTAATAAGGACTGTGAAATCTTTGCTTTCAGAAAAGTAAAACTAAAAGTAGGTGAGTTGAGTCGTGCCATGAGGTGGAAAAACATTAGTGAGCAGCGGCACAGTGGTTGAAAATCAAAGCTCCAGCAAAATCACAGCTAAAAGCAACCCATAACTCGTACTTATGCCAACAACTAAAGGATGACCACGAGATCAAACCCTGATTTCCACTGACCAGAAAAGGCAGATGTCAGATCAGATGTATGTACTGACAGCATAGCAACGTAAACACAGAAATGCATCATGTCAACTGGATCCATCATCTTGAAAAAGGCCTCGTTTGTTTCAGCAGTTGTCATTTGACTCTCGTGAGATGACCACTGGCTAGGGTTAGGGTTAGGGTTAGTCCAAAAGTCCAAAAGGAGGCTTTGGCCATTAACATTAGGGATGTTCTGATACCGATACCAGTATCGGAAAAGCCTCCAATACAGCCTAAAATGCTGGTACCGGTATTTGAAAGTACTGGAGTCTATACACCGATCCAATACCACGTAATTTAGCCCAGAAGAAAATCTACTTTAAAGTAGTTTATTTCTGTTATGACTGACTGTCAAACTGGAGAATAAAAGAAATTCTATGGCGTTCATTGTTTGGGTTTGTTCATGATTCACAAAATGTTTAACAAAGATAGAAATCATATCACATCCATACATGGATAGTAGTGTACAGCTGTTAAAACAGTAAAATATATGACACATTGGTATTGGTACTCGGTATTGGCCGATACACAAGTTCAGGTATCGGAATTGTTATCGGGAAGCAAAAAAATGGTATCGGACTGTCTCTAATTAAATTGATGGTTCGGAGTAATTTCACCCTAGGGTCCTTTGCACCCTGACCTCGAGCCAAACACCCCCCCCGCCCCAGAAGCTTTTTTCACCTGGGTCGAACATTGGGAGAGTTAGCGTAGAGTAGCGTTATCAGCTGAATAGCTTAGCGCAGGGGCTAATGGAGCCGAAGTGTCTCTTAACATTAGCCCACTAATAATGCCCGAAATGATACCAAAGGTCTACACTAGTACAAATAGGTTATGTACTCATAAAACGATGGATTGGAAAGTTTGTAAGTACACCAGAAGTTTATGTAAATAACACTTGTCTGCTCTCTTCTGCTCTCTGCTGCTGCTGTTACTACCGGGCAGAAAGAGCGCTTAGGGCCGTCTACAAATTACTACACTGAAAAGAGATGCAACAAAAATATTTATTAATTTAATGATTAAATAAGGTAATGTCTCCAAACTTACCTCAATTATAACTTGTCTCCTGCTAGTTATTCTACAGCACTTACTTTAAAAAATAAGTTAAATTAAAAAATATTTTTGTTGCATCTCTTTTCGATGTTGTAATTTGTAGACGTCCCTAAGCACTCGTCTCACAGCAGCAGCAACAACAGCAGAGAGCAGAAGCCAGCAGGCAAGTGTTATTTACATAAACTTCTGGTGTACTTACAAACTTTACAATCCATCGTTTTATGAGTACATAACCTATTTGTACTAGTGTAGACGCTTGGTATCATTTTGGGCATTATTAGTGGGGTAATGTTAAGAGACACTTTGGCTCCATTAGCCCCTGCGCTAAGCTATTCAGCTGATAACGCTACTCTACGCTAACTCTCCCAATGTTAGACCCAGGTGAAAAAAGCTTCTGGGAGGTGTTTGGCTCGAGGTCATGGTGCATAGGACCCTAGGGTGAAATTACTCCGAACCATCACTTTAACATGTCCTCTTACAGTATCTGATCAGTCTGTGTGTCATATGAACTTCCAATTTTGTTTTAAGCCGGTGAAACACCAACCGGACGGCCGACCTTCGGCAGAAAAGGCAATCAGACTGACTCAGTCTGCCTCCCCGAGTTGGCCAAAAAAAGTGGCTCGGCGATGCCGACTGCCGACGGCACCTGATTGGACGAACGCGTCACGTGGGTCATGGTTTCTCCAGAAATTCAAAGTCAGACTGTCATGGAATACAATCTCATATTGTACTAAAATAGTTTCACCAAAACGTGTTTCTGAAAACATTTTAAGAGAGGAATAGGCCGTGCAGTTGCTGAATCGGTCTTCATTTCAGATTGACAAAGGTCAGTTTAAAAGATTTTCGTCAGATTTTGAGAGACTCTAGTCACGCTAATCCCGCTTGTCATTTCCGGGTTATCACTCCACCAATCAGATGGGTCATGGAGTCCAACTGCCCGCCCTCCAACCTAACATGTCAGGTCGGCCAAAATAAAAGGCCTAGAGCTCCTTGGACGTATGACGGCACAGAACACACCGAACAGAATCGAGTCACCGACCTCACCAGACCAGGCTCGGTGCGTCAGGGCCTTTAGATTACGGTCTAAAGTCAGCCCTATCCGTTTCATTTGTACGCAGCCAAAGCCATTCTCGATTCTCAATATCTCATAACTCTGACTTAATGGTCATATTGTGGGAACAGATTAAATATCAATGAAAAAACTCTTAAGCGCTGATGGTGTCTGATGGTGCATTTAAACACCGGATCCAGTGCCGTTCCAAGATTTTATTGTTGTCAATGCAGGGAAAAGGTGGTACACTGGTTGCAGGTGAATAATGCATGATGGATGGTGGACAAATAAATATATAAAGAAAATGTCACAGATCTAAATAGCCTTGAGCAATCTATCATAACAAATTAAATTGGATTCGGCTTGACTTACATCAGTAATCTGTACTTGGTTTTTCTCTTAACTTTAAACAGGATTTCAGTCTACAATCTAACATAAACCAAACAATATACATCAAACTTTCAGGCATAACATTCAATGTGACCAAATATAAGTGTTATACAATGAAAAAGTCCATCAGACTCACATCAATCCTCTCTTTGTTCTGCCTGCTTTGTTTGGAGGGAAAAGGAGTGTCCCAGGCCTGAAGGGCGGAGTTATATAAGCTTGTTTCAGTGGTGATTGACAGGCCATGAATGAGGCAGGTCAGGTGGAAACTTGATATTTAACAATCAAGTTTGGCATTAAGTTTCATATAACATTTAGTGGCCATCTCAACCTGTTGGTTGGCATGCTTTAAAGTCCTCAGACTGGTTTGGGTGTATGCTTTTATGTCACATGGTTTAATTAAGTAACTAATGTTTTTTTTCTGCCCATAACTTCCTCAGCAGAGCCATCTGAAAATATCTCATGCTAAACACCACAGTGCATCCTGGGAATTTTTTTGCAGTACTCAACCAAATGCCAGAGATTGCTCAGTCAGGTTGAGTCATGCTAAAAAAAGATAACTAACCAAAATGTGCCCTACTACTAGAGGAGACCAGTAAAGGGTTAAACAGCTCTAACTAAATCAGAGGTTGAGAGGTCTAGTGTCTTGCACTCAGTTTGTGTACCTCTAAGTTATTAAGGTCAGGATTTAAACACCTCCTGTCACCAAGACAAACAACTTTGGTTCTGTCCCTCAGGCGGTACCTTCCCAGAGGAGATGGAGGATGGGAGTGGAGGAAGTCATAGCAGCCATTAACCCTCTGAGGACAAAAGACGCATCGGCGCGTCCAAGTGATGTTTATCAAAACTGCCACTCAAAAAGCAATGTTACAAAATTTCATTTCTAACATTTATCTACTATATTAATCATATATAACCTAAGATTTTTGTAAACTCACTTCAAGCACCGAAACAATTCATACAACACATCATAAGATAAGGTTTGTTGAGGAATTTCAAAAAGCGAACATCAACGTTTCGGGGTCAGCCCTATGTTCCCACATTTCTAAGAATTATTTTTTACAAAAAATTAGGCCCTATGTCAGGGTTACATTCCATCTGTAGTCCATTGCTACTGGATAATAGGTTGGGGGTAATTGGTTACTAAATTGGGAGAAAGGGGGATCAAATCTGATACAAATGAATGAAAAAAGGAAATCTTAGAAATGTGGGAACTGTGGGAACATAGGGCCTAATTTTGAAAAAAATCTTAGAAATGTGGTAACATAGGCACGCTCCCAACGTTTTCAGCTTTAGTGCCAAATTATCTCTTCACACGTTGCTCTAGAAAAAATCTGGGCATCAATATAGGAAAGCTGGGTAACACTTTAGAATAAGGTACACAAAAATGTAGGTAGTTACTGAGGAAGAAATGAGGAACGAATGGTTAGTTAATGAGTAGTTACTGATTGACTGTGATTCAAGCACTAATTGTTAGTTACTGGTAAACGGACTGGTAGTTACTGTTAAATGAATGAGGAACAAATGGTTAGTCAATGAGTAGTTACTCATTCAGTAATGGTAGATAATGCTTAACCAAGCATTAACCACCATGTCTACCTTATTGTGAAGTGTTACCGAAAGCTGAGTTTGTTCTGAACATTTTGATATGAAACACATGGGGATCAGTTAAATGCAAAATCCTTGAAAAAGTGAATTGAAGAAGATGTGTGAAAATGCCCTTATGGAAAATCATCAAATATCTTCACCTACAATAAGACCACAAGGACTGTGATTGGTCCACTGGTCCTGTGTGTTGATAGTCGGTGTTTCAAGCAGCCTACTGTGGGGAGTATCAACATGCTAGTTCACTGACATCAGCTTTGCTAATAAACTCAGACATATTTTGGTTACAATGACGGGGTTATCCGTTTCTAAAGTGTCTATATGTCAGTAACGTTTTGAAATTAGCACTTCGCCAGCAAGCAGTACTTTGTGGGCAGTTGTGCTAAAGTTTGTTTGCTAACATAACACAAACTGGCTGGCAGACACCTCACAAATAACCTCAGACTTATCACCCCCTAGCATTATGGCGGTGAAATGCACCGCGATACAAAGCAACGCTGACGTAGAACTCCGAAAGGGTCACAACGCTGTAGGAGCGACAGCGTAGCTACGGCGTGGAGTTGACGCAGAAGCATAAAACGGCCTTTCCAGTGTTAAGCTAAAATGGATCAATAACTTGATGTGTTCAAAATGCAGCCAGGAAAAATAAATTAGCAAACTATTAGTTGGAAAAAATGTCAGATAATGTACTTCACAACCACAGATTGCCTTTCATCTTTGTTTTAATTTTTTATTGAGTCACCATTCCATAGATCAGTTTTTCATTGTAGGGGAATGGACTCTTCACTCAGCCTTTATTTGGTTTGGTTTTGTATTCCTACAAAACAAAAAAAGGATTATTGACATTTGAAACTGATATTGTGGAAGTGTAATGCGCTTTAACATTTAAATGCAATGATTACATATAGTGCCATCTTTTCATTTCTCAGACAAAACAATCTTCCTTTGGAGAGATTGTTGAACATACTTACTTGGCGGTCCCTCCTATTCTTTGCCACCAGGACTGCCACCACTGCAACCACTGCCACCACAACCAATCCCACAACCGCTACCAACAGAACCACTTCCAAAGACACCATGCTAAAAATGAAAATGAGAACTAGTCAGCATCTGTACTCACACAGTGCAGCATTACAATATTTACAATGTTTTGGTCATGCAATGACATTTCATTCAGGATGAATTGAAAGTGGCTGTAGACCCAAACTTTGCTTATTCAGTTGAGATGAGACCATAACATAACATGAAACTACAACACTAGAACTGTGTAACAATTAATGAGAATATTTCTTAGTAGGGCTGGATGATATGGACCAAAAATCCTATCTCTGTATTTTTCAGCTTACTGGCAATACATGATATATATCTCGGTATTTTTTATTAAGTGGGCTAAATATTCAGTTGTAAGTCAAAGCCACGTGTGATATGTAACACGTTTATTAAAACAGACTCCAAATAAAATGCAACGACATGGTTTCATTTCCTGTTTGAAAATCTCTAAGAAAGCTCTTTCAGTTGTTTTCAACAACAGTAAAAGACTGATTAAAAGAGGGAGAGAGAGGGGGAGAGAGAGAAAGAGAGAGAGACAGAGGGAGAGAGAGAGAGACAGAGGGGGGAAGAGAGAGAGAGAGAGAGAGAGAGACAGAGGGGGGAAGAGAGAGAGAGAGAGAGAGGTGGGAGGGGGAGAGAGAGAGAAACAGAGAGAGAGAGCAATAGAGGGAGAGGGAGAGAGACAGACAGGGAAATGTCAAAATCAGTAAAACACAATTTTGAATTTAGTTTTTATATTTTAAATTATGTTTGATATTTGTATTTGGAGGCCAGGCTTCCTTTGGCCTCCCAGAGAAGGAGGGCCTGTTTTATCACAGCTACAACTGTTAAAAGTTAGTTGCATCCATTAGCCTACAGCTCTTCCGTGTTTTTCGCCGTGGCATTACCAGCAGAAACACCGGTAGGCCTACTGGTACAGGTTTTCCTCCCAGGCCTAACAACATATACAGCCGTGTTAATAACAATTAAAAAATATAACAATTAAAACATTGTAGGCAAATGTCTGCAGTGTGGAGCAGGCACTGTAGCAGTAGGAGAGCCTTTCTTTGTGTGTGTGTGTGTGTGTGTGTGAGGCCAGGGCTGTGCGGAGAGTGATATCACCCAGGCCTATTGCATAGTTTGTTAAAAAGCGTTATTGTAAAAGCCCACCCATTAATAATGCCACACAAACAGTAACTTATCAACTATAGCTGAAGGTAAAATTACTTAAATGGCTGTCTTCTCAGAAGTATTCGGTAACAGCAGTCTGAACAGACTGTTCAAAAGTCAAGTTTTGGGGTTTCCCTTCAGCTTTATGTTTGACTGTACTTCCTGTACGGGGGCCAGAAGGGGGTGGGTTTTTCCGCAATCAAAAAAAAAAAGTTTTACTTAACCTTTGTTAAGTAACAAGGGTTAAGTAACAGTTGCAATGTTTTGTTTTTCTGGGTCAAAATTAGTTTTTTTCCCACATTTTTGAAGCTTTTTCCGACATTCTTTTATGAATTTATTTTCAAATGGTATAAAATTGAATAAAACACCCAAATTCAATTTTTTGACAATTTGGTTGAAAGAAAACCCCCAAATTTCTGATATAGAAACTTTTTGAAAATGGGTCAAAGGAGGGTTAAAGTTAAAGGAGCAAATTCCACAGTGTAGAAACACGTAATGAAAGTAAAAGTCTGAAAAAGCAGCTCCTCTGTTGTTATTCAATGTTATCATCATATCTGAAAGTTTACAGGTTTTTAACACACAAAACGTATACATTTGTTCTGGACAATCAACATATTTATTTGGACATATATTTGAAGTATTACTGCTTACACAATGCTGTCAGCTTACAGTATATAATTTCTGGAAAATCTCTAATATGCAGTGACAAGGCTGTCAGTCTCACTCATTGGCCGTGAGACTCTCACACCACACCTCCACTGTCTCACACAGAGAATCTTTTTCTAACTGGGTTAACCCTTTGAGGATCAAACAACATATAAGACACATCATCACGCAGTAAAATGCATCCTGTGTCACTCAATACTGTAAGGGAACATTTCTAATCAGTTATACTGGTGCTTAGTCTTTCTTCTGAATCTGGAGTTTCTTCTTTTATACAAATGTATCATACAGAATGTCTAAACAGTAGGTCTGGATGTATGCACGCACTTTTGACGCTGCTCACACTGCCAGTTGTTTGTTCCTCTCTGAGGACCACAGAACCACTTCAAACTTCCTCTAACCTTTCTTTGGCCTTTCAGTTTCTTTTGGCCTTTCAGACCTTTTCTGCCTGGCAACAGAAGTAAAGTTCCTTTGTTCTTTCTCTCAGACTCTTCTGTGATGTACTGAACATTCTTTGCACAAAGAATAAAGACTTCAAATACTTGCTGGCTGAAGCTTTATTTCAGATCACACCAATGTGTTAGAATTTCTACCTCAGTACTTCATTTCATGTGTGTTAAATCATTTGCTCCGACACTTGGCAACTACTAGCCTGACGTCATCAGTCTGATACTGCTCCTTTGGGCTGTGATTATGGGGCGTGTTTCACCCGAACAAGGAAAAAACAAATGCCTCTGCTGATCATCTGTCCATCATCGTATAAAGCCCGCCCTGACAGTTTAATTGGTCCAAACAGCTGTGGTTGGAGCATAGTTGCTCCACAACGGATCAAGTTCAGACCGAACTATGTTTACAGCCGCTGTATACAGCGCAGACATACACGCCGATAGCTCAAACTGCGTACAGATAACACGCCACTTGGCTTAAGAAAGTCGGCGTGTATGTTTAAGCGAAGTCATGTCGTCATGTTGGAACATTTGCCGCTCTTATACTTCGTCACCTTACTTCCTGCTTTGCTCCCGTCAGCACTACTACGGCCACTAGAGGGCGCCGCCACTAGAAACCTAAATATACCGTAGGTCGTAATCGCTGCTTGAACAAACGACGCCTGGCTGGGAGTGTTTCTCGAGGAAGGACAGCCTCTAAAATCAACACACAGTGAAGAAAATACAGCACACAAAAAAAGTTTGATTTTTCCCAATAAATTAAGTTTATTTGTCAACAGTTGGTTTTACATTGTAGTTAGCAGGAACCATGCAGTCAAGCTCTTTATGGCCAGTACTAATAATAGAGATATTCCACATCACAGGTCACATACAGAGTTAAATAAACACAAACACCAAGCATTCCTCCCTCTGCATGGTACACCGAGGTCTCACACCTTTACATATACACACACGCTCAACTCAAACCTTGCTTCGAAACTCATTTTGTTTCTCGTTTTATTTTTTCTTGCATGTTTTGTTCACCTAACTGGGAAAGCGGTGGTTTTAATAATAATAAAAAAAAGGTAGAAGTAGTAACAGTAGAGCAAGGCACACAATTATATTTGAAAGATTTCCAACCCTATTTTCTCTCCCCCACACACACACACACACACACACCGATCCCCAAACCCCAGCGCCACTGCTGTGCTAATCATCGTTTCAGGAAGTTGTCTAGAAAAGAAAAAGAAATAAAAGAATACATGATACAGTCGTGTACGTAAATACAGCAGTATTAATAACACCACACGTCCCCACCGACATTCATCAACATCTACACAACAACACCGCTTCAGCTTTCGCCAAACTTTGGTCGTGTTGCATAGATAAATATGCTCTCTCGTTTTTATTATTTCTCGTTTTTGGACTCATGGTTCAACCCTCGGTTTTGCAGACGCTGCTGCCAGCAGAGAGGGGAAAGATGGAGTTCAGAATGTACTCAGGTAGAGATACATTTGACTGGATGGGTGTGAATATTATTTCCGTTGATTGAGACATTCTCACTCCTATCGTGTCTAAAAGCGACTCTTGGTCCGGTGCCTTTGGCGTTTGTTACGGACGCAAAAAGGCTCCTTTAGCGTCATATTCCGATACGCTTGATTGGGACTCTTGGCGTCACTTTTTGACGCTCTCGGGACTCGCGTCTAGCCCTTTGGCTTCACTTTTGGACGCGCTTGGTCGGGACTCTTGGCGTCACAGTCTGACGCGCGTTTAACTGACATGCGGCACAAGAACGTGACAATTAGAGATTGAGGGTGGGGTTACAAAATGTACGTTTCAGTGACAAGCGGGACAAGAATGGGACATGAACCTGGGTCTCCTGGGTGAAAGTCCCGTGTTGTTTGACCCATCCTCCATCCAAACCAACCTTCTTTACACAGATTTTCGTTCTTTCCTACCACTCCCTGCGTTGTTGCTCTTAATACTATCCGACGCTGTGAGCCACTGACCAAGCGTCGGTATTTTACGAGTTGGGAGTGAGAGCGGCTCGATTCAGACCACAGCGACTTCATCCACTGCTATAGCAGCAGTCAGAGTTGTAGTACTCTTGGTCTCGAGACCGGGTCCAAGACAAGTTATTGAAAGTCTCAGTCTCAGAACCGACTGCATTTTTACTCGCTCTTGTCTCGGTCTCAGATAAAGAGGATTTTAAAGGATTTTATTTCAAGACCGGTCAAAACCCCAACTGCAGGGCTATCACTAAACTGACTGATTTATGTGTTAATGTCATATCTGCGATTGGATGTAGGTCTTGTGTGAGGTTTGTTGAAAGTTAACTGTAGTTGATTGCATTTTTATTACACAATTGTATGTTTATGTGCCTTGTGTTGCCCTTTTTGTTTTCTCGACAGACAAATTTCTCCTAAAGGAGACAATAAATGCGGATCTTACCAATAACTTAACTCATTTCTAATTTGAAATGTGCTACTGTTAACCCCCTCTCCCCGCCACATGAACACACTCCCATCAAAGTGAATGCGGACGACAGGAATAGAAGCTCTGCCTGTCTGGGAGATGCCAGCCAAATCGTCGGTATTCAAATTTGGCCACCTGAACCAAAAGAAGTATATCCGTTTTCAGTTTTTAATGGGGATGTGGATCCTTCTGATCAGGATTGCTTATGGTTAGCATTTTCCACATTTTATCGTGTCATGCAGTGTGGGACTTGCACTGCTCTGGTTTTGGTCTTGACTCGGACTCAACCCCTCAAAGTCTCGGTCTCGATACACTCTGGTCTCGGTGATGACTTGGTCTCGGTTTTAGGGGGTCTTGACTACAACACTAGCAGCAGGTACATCCTATAATTCTTGACCAATTCTCCGAGCATATCAGTTTATAGGATCGATCAGACACTCAGAATGATGTTTCACCACAAAAAAGTATCCGCGCATCCTCCAAAGGACCCAGCCGACAAAGACCTGAAGCCTCGACGGATGAACATGGGTTCCCCAAAATGAAAAGGTCTCCAGAGGATTCACCGCGCATCGCCAGCACTCCATGCCTCTAGAGAAAACTAATGGTGCATTCAGGTCCTTTCTTATCAACAAGGAAGTTGGAACATTTTGAATTTACCACCACCAAGTTGCACTTTAACGGTTCATGAGGTGGTATATATAAACTGTGCTGACCCTGCCCTTCCCAAATGAGATCTACAGAGAATTCACCAAGCATTATCAATACATTCTCCCTCTAACATGAAACTACCTTTGAGCAATGACTGTTAGCCTATTACGTTGGACAAGTTGAGAGTTTACCCCCAAAGTGGTTAATACAAACTGACTGGACTGACTACGAGTCTTATCTTATTTGGGAACTGAAAGCAAACAATACTGTGTTTAAAACCACAACGGCATTTTTGAGTTTTGACTCAAAATCAACTCTAGAAATGAATCAGATGGGCAAGTCAAAGTCTACCAGTCTGTACGATGGCTGGTAATAATTCCATTTCCTCACTACTGCTTGAGATAATAGTTTGCTTTATTTTTAAGATTTTAGCTTCTACAAATACAGTGGAATACAGTTTATATGCCTCTTTGTATCCTGTAAAGTTCAACAAAAGTGGATCTTTTAACAAATCTTAATATTTGTAGCTTTTATTAACACTATAGCAATCTTTTCAAATCGCTCAACAAAGCATCTGTAAATCATGACAAGATGTCTCCTTATCCGTTAAAAGCAAGTTATCCCCACCATCTAAATATTTCTCTATGATAGCTTAAACATATGCAGTCCAATTTTCCAGATTACAGAGGCTGTGTGGCTGTGTACAGTTTATATAACTCACAGGCTGCAGCGCGGTGCCGATACTACAGGAGGACGAGCTTCTAGCACAGCTACAACTGCAAATATATCTACGGAGTTTGTCACAGTGACGGATTATGAATACTGACATCATCTATAGATACAGACCAGGTGCTATTTGTTAGCAAGTCACATGCTACTTGTGCTGCAACACCGCAGCATACAGTTTTAACAATGTGTTTATAAGATAACAGGGTGTACACAACTGCAGCGTTACAGACTGAGATACAGTAAGGAGTCATGCACAAACTGTCTGAAGATGTGTTTGTGTCCAAGTGGTGGCAGAACAATACTGAGTAGACTGGAAGAAGTTTGTGAGGCATGATGTGAAGAAAAAAGAACAAAAACACTTTGCTGGTTGCTTAAATGATCTACAGCTAGTAGAAAAAGCACTGAAAAATTACGGAACTGCGAAACGTTAAATTGACTATATGTAACTTTTTAATGTAAAGGTAAAGGGTAGCAGGAGATTTCTTTATACAGGCCTGATCACAGGCGGACTGGAAATCTGGCAATCTGGCAAATGCCAGAAGGGCCGATGAACTCTTGGGCCGATTTGTGCCGCTGGGAAAAAGAAAAAAATGCGCCAACACTGGTGTATCACACTAGTTTGATAAAAAATATGCAAGACTGTACGGCTGCAGCCTGAAGCCTCCAGTCTGGTGCCGTCGGGCTTCTACTTTTCAAAATAAAAGCTTGCGTCTGGTCCGCTATGTCTTCATACTTTTGTGTTTTGGGTGTTTAAGTATGTTATAATAATTTATAACAACAATTAAATATGGAAGCATCTCCATTCTATTCTAATATGGTGCCATGGTAGTTTATTTGAAGGTGTTAAGAATTGCTTCAGTGTGTGTATTATGTAATTATGAAAGCCTGTAAGTGCACCTCATGCTGCTGGTGCCATAATCTCACGTGAGCCTGGTTTAAGCAATTATAAAGCAAATAATGTCCCCTGTCTGAAATAGGGCCGGTAAGGGACGGAATTTTTCAGGGCTGAATTTTGGTCCCAGTCCGCCACTGAGCCTGATTGTATTTTAATTTTATTTTAGAAGTTATCTGTTGTAGTTATGGCTGATACTGGGGCAGATTACGTTGGCTGCTACAACAATCTCTTAATGCTTCGGCCGGTGACACAGGGACCCAGAAGTACCCAAAGTAGGCTGAGTTACCGTATGAAACACTTGAAATGCAACGATGCATCTGTAACTTATTCTCTTATTGTAAATGAATGATTTTCTGTCCGAGCAAAACATTCTTTGCAACCATATGACCTTTAAGATCTTTACGACAGCAGGTGTGGTGAAAACACTACCGCTTCTGTCCAAAGCGAATCGACACAAACTGAAAGTTTCAAATAGCCACTTTAAGTGAAACAGAAAAGTATCAGCAACTCTGGGTATCTGTTTGCCAACATTTTAGCCAGAACAACTTGATTAGCCCATGGTATACAAGTCCCGCTGCCCCCTAGTGGTCAGCAATTCCTTAAAGCAGCTTTAATTGCTAAATATAGACAGGGACTACGTTCACATGCACATAATATTCCAGTTTTTGCTCTTATTCCGACTAAGCGGTTTACATGGCTACTGAAAGTGAATATTCCACTAATATTCCAGTTTACATGTAGCCGTGCAAAATAGGATTTTTTTTTCTCCAGTTTTTCAGTGGTCGGGGACTTGTTGGACCGTGCGACCACGCTGTTTGGTTTGTGTACAACAACCCTAGCAACACAGAGCTGACCGGAAACTGCGGTAAAAACCCAGATTGAGACGGATATTTTCCGAATGCGCTGTATACATGTCCAAAGAGGACCTCTAAAATCTGAATAATACTGGAATATCCCACATCTTAATTGGAAAATGCTAAATTCGGAAAAAGGCCTTATTCTGAATATCCAAACGAAATATGCTGTTTACGTGACCTGTATAAAATTCGGAATATTGTCGTATTTGGAATAATAGCGGAATATTAGTGTCCTTTTAAACGTACTCACTGTTATCCGACAAACATGTTCAGAAGTGGTTTTAAAAGATGCACCCTTTAGCGTCTGTATGGGACGCACTGGGTAGAGTAACAGCTCCAACACGGCGCGGTAAGATGGCATACAGTGAGCAGAGATAATGGTAGGGAGTAGTAATAAAGACCAAAACTCCTAGCTTGGAGGCAGTTGGGTCAAAGAACACACAAAACCTTTACCAGGACATCCATCGTGTCCTGCTTGTTTCCGTGTGCCGATCTAACATACATCTTTTAACCCAAACCACAATCTTTTCCTAACCCTAACTAAGTGGTTTAACACAGAGCTTTAAATGGTGAAGCTAAGGGGTCCTGAACTATACGAACTATAGTAAAATGTTGGGGTTTTTAGGTATTTTTGTAGTCCATGACTTACATAAACACACACACAAACTGTCTTTATCCTGGTTGCCTTCTGTCTTTTCTCTGTCTCTATTTCCTTCACATTTTCCCTCTCTCTCTCACTCTCTCTACCTCCCTCTTTCTCTTTCTATCTCTCTCTCTTTCACAGACACATTTCACATCTTTTAACTCGATCCACAATCTCTTCCTAACCATAGATAAGTGGTTTTACCCTACACGTTGAGAAAAATGACACCAGGGAGATATACAGGGCATAAAAAAAAGCCCACTGGGGTCCTAAAACAAAGCATTAAAATGTGACGCAAAGGGGTCCTGACACCCACCAAGCCTCCAAATGCAGGTATAAATTAATTTTTGGCAAGTAACATTGTAAAGTTTTGGGCCAATTTGGCCGGTGACGAATGAAGCAAAAAACACTGGGTCTGTTTGATTCGGCCGGCTGCAGATACGATCCTACATTTCCCATGAACACTAGGTTGTGACGTGTCATACAACCATTGGCTACGTGCCTAGCGTGATTACGAGCTATGCCGAGACGGAAAAGACAAACAGCGTGAAACTATACAGAGGCTGAAATTAAGTAGCAAAGTTAGTTAGTGAAAAAAACAAACAAACGTGGCTATCGGAAAATGTGATTGGCCGATAACTTTAAAAATCCACTAGCTATGTCGGCTGGGGATCCAAAAAGTTCATTCAAAGACCTGGTCCTGACCAAGCGTCAGTATGTGACTAGTCGGGAGTGAGAATGTGGTTCTCGGTCAATGTGATATTGTGTTCGTGTCGGCCCATTTCTGTATGGGAGTGGCGATCACTTTGTCTCGTTTTGTCTCAACCAATTAGTCGTGTCGACCGACGTCAAGAGTCTTAATTGGTGTTAGTCGACTTACAACAACCTCTACAGCTGTGTCGATCTCATCCACACTCACTCAGGGATGTACATAGCTCTGTAGCTAGCTAGGAAGATAAAAGTCCCCATTCTTAATCGGCGTCTCATAACGCAGTAGACACGTTTCATAGTGTTTCACTGGGGGATGAGGGAAATATGTGTTACGTGCAATATCAGTCCTTCCAGAAAAATGCGGGGTTTTGTTATGATTGTTTCGGGCAAAAATCCTTGATTATGCGGCACGTTTTCTTAAAAAATGCGATGGAATATGCGGGATATTTATGCAATTTTATGCGATGAAATTGCGGGAACTTGCAAAAACTGCAGTTTGATGAAAAAGAGAAAAAACAGTGATCCCCCCCCCAACACCCTGCTTTTCGATGATGTTCACGTCACGTAATTACGACACTTGACGTAAATGGCTGTAAGTAAAAGTAAAGGCAACATTTTTCAACTTTCTGTTAAGATATATTATGTGACTTTTTTGGAATGAAAATACAGGGATTATGAAATCATGCAAGCCCCGCATATTTTGCATGGAAATCGGCAATTTATGCAGCAATTTATGCAGCAATTTATGTGCCGTTAAGTGTGGCGTATTTGAAAAAATGCGGCCCCCGCATAAATATGCGGACTTTGGCTGATTATGCATTGAATTATGCGATCGCATCATCGCGTTTTTCTGGAGGGGCTGCAGTATGTTTTTATTACAGTATGTGTGTGTAATACTTTAACTGTCAAGGAATTATTTACGTCTGCAGCTTGGAGTCCAAATACACATTTCCCTAAAGGGACAGTAAAGTATTTTGTATATCGTATCGTCCAATGCATTCTCACTCCCATTGCGTCAAAAAGCGACGCTTGGTCAGGTGTCTGGCGTTTGTTATTGATGCAAAAAGTCTCCTTTAGCGTCAGATTTAGACACGCTGGGTCAGGACTCAAGGCTTTACTTTTTGGCGCTCTGGGTCGGGACTCTTGGCGTCACTTTTTGATGCTCTCGGGACTCCCGTCTAGCCCTTTAGCGTCATATCTAAACGTGCTTGGTTAGGACTCTTGACGTCACTTTTTGACGCTCTGGGTCGGGACGTATGTTTAACTGACAGGTGTTGTGCTATTTTAAAGTTGGCACGCAAACGGGACGGTTAGGTTTAAGAAAAGATGGGTGGTGGGGTTACGAAATGTACGTTTCAGGGACACGCGGGACAAGAACAGGACACAAACCCTGGTCTCCTGGGTAAAAGTACTGTGATGTTTGACCCCCCCCAACCTGCCTCCTAACGCAAATTTTTGGTCTTTAATACTACTCTTTACCGTTGTCGCTCTTAATGCTACGTCATCTTACAGCGCCGAGGTCAAGCTGCTGATCAAGCGTCAGTATTTTACGAGTTGGAAGAGAGAACGGGTTGTATTGTCTAACATTTCTTTGGGCAACCAGCCTCCAGCAAAACAACAGTAAGTAGCATCAACATGGGAATACATAAAGAAGCTCAAGGGTCCATCTTTGTGTTAATCTGTAAATTCCATCTGATTTCAGGTCAGTTCAACACCATTTCTCCACATCACTCACATCCAAAGCTTCGTCAGACTCAAAATTCTGGTTTTATCAAGTGGCATTGTCTATCTTCTGTGCCTTAGAACCAAACCATGACACACCAAAATATATATTAGAACATTATAAAATAATATATATATATAAAAAAAGCACACGTAAAAAATAAATCAAGGTGATTCTGGGTTGCCTGCACTTAGATGTAAAAAGACATTTTGTTGGGAGAGTTTTTTCCTGTTTAGCCCAATTTGATGTAACCTTCTGACTCATTTGTGAAATATCTCTCTACAGCTGCTGAAAACTAATCCATTCTTCTTCGTCATCTTCCTTTCAGAAATATGGGATTTCCCTGCGACAAACAGTTTTTCGCCTGGAGACTTCTTATCTGCTCCTTATCCGTTGTGAAACGGTTGGCTCTCGCACACGCAATATACTGCATTGTCTCATTTGTTATTCTAAAAAAACAATTTCTTAATCACATTTAAATGGTTTTCTCCTTCTGAAATCTTCTTCATCCCGTTAAAACTGTAGTTTGATGTAAAGTGTATGTGTTGTTTACAGTCTAACTCAGAAATATGCTCAGGCCAACCCTAAAAGCTGCTTCCTTATCACTCAGAAACGTACAAGTTCTACCCTGAAATCAGGCCCAGTGATACTGTGAAAAAGTTGAAATCAGCTGTTAGGTATAACCCTGAAACTGCTGGATGAGTTTTCAGTCCAGCTCCTTAACGATCCGTTGGGTTCCAGCAGTGAGATTTGGGAGATCAGAGGGGGGCCTCCAGGAGAGACCAAGCCAAGGAGGGAGATCAGCTCAGCGAGGGTGGGGGGAGATGGAGATAGCTCCCTTAAAGCTGGATCCTGGAGGTTCCTCCTCCCAACACAGGTAGTCTCTGGATGGATGGAAAGAAAGAGAGAGAGAAAGAGAGATTTTTTTAAATGTTGTTCACTCCTCAACTAATTAAAAATGTAGTGCATTTTGCTGTTTTTCATGTTGACTCACTTGCTTTGCTTAATAGAAAACATAACTAATTTTTCCTGCTGTGACACTGAAATTTCCTATTTTAGGATCAATAAAGTCTATTTAATCTAATCCAATATTTTTTTCCCAAAGATGGTTTCTGTCATCTTAGGTAGTTCTGATAACGCTGATGTTTGGTCAAGTGTTCAAATTAGTTATTTATAGACTTTGATACCGTGGCTCCAACGCCCGATCACCACTGCGCAGACTCTGGCTCCAAAATTACAAGTTGGCGTTTTGGCTTCCCATTTGTACAGTGGGATGAAGTGGAGACGTGTCGTGCATCTTTATACACAGTTTGTGGTTTATGCTGCGTTCCAGGCAACCTGTAACTTCCGTTTTCACCACCTTCTACCGGTGAAAGTGCCCTGGAACGGCAGTTCCCCCCGTAAACTGGTACCAGATGGTTGTACTCCAAGTTACAGTTTTGACGTCAGACACACACTTAAACAACAATGGCGACCTCCTGTTGATGCTGTACAGACGCCCGTGATTAATAGTGAGAAATAGAAATAAATAGACATAAATAGGCAACGTGAAGTAATTCTGCACATTGTAATGAAAACAATACACATAGGATTGTGTGCTACTACAGGTTATGTTTATTAAATGAAGCCCAAAATATGACGCCGACTAGAAATCTCTAGTATCAGCTAGCGCTACTTAACGTCAACGGTAGGTAGCCGCTAGCTAATGTTAGCTAGAAGGGTTTGTCGTGACTTTGCCTGGAACGCTACCAAGTCTTGAGTCGTGACTTGAAGTCGTAACTTACGGGCTAAAAATTGTGTCTGGAATGCAGCATAAGACCAAATGGACGTTTGTGCCAAATTTAAAGAGATCCCCTCATAGTGTTCCTGAGATATCGCGTTCATCAACAATGTAACTATGTAAATTAAGGTATTTTCTTCTAATGACATGAATACTAAACGTAACGTGAATAAACTTGAATAGGTAAACTCGTCTTTGAACAGATGCATTCTAATCTGTGATGGTGTATAACAATGAAAACTATAACTCCCATCATCCCACGCAACTTCAAAACGTCATATAACAATAACCTTGATTCTCCTCTTTGACTATTAATGTTGTCTATACCGGTTTTCTTCTGTAATATATTCTAAATGTATTCTGCTCTTGTAATATTTATTAGCCATTCAGTTCTTTTTATGATTAAATAATGACGTTCTCTTTCATTCTGTTATATTTTGCTTTATCGTGTATTTCTTTCATGATCTTTCTCTCATACAAATTGGATTAATATATTCCCAAGACATTTTTCTCTATTTAAGCTGAATCCACATCCAATAAATCAGATATACAATTAAAACTACCTGTGTTGTGTTTATTTTATTCTATTCTCCGTTTCCTCCCGTGTATCAGATATTCAGTCGTTTTCTATTCGTTTGTTTTATAAAAACTACAGTGAGCAGCTGTTTTAGGAAACTACTGACTTTGAAAATAAGAAGCTATAATCTCGATTCTCTTCTTTGACTACTAATGTTGTTTTCTTCTGTAATATATTGTAATTACACAACAAGTAGATCCGACCAGGCAATCTGATTGGTCAACTTGACATTAAGAACATGCTCAAATCAGCACGACAGCACACGCAGGGCCATTTGAGCACACCTGGCGCATCACTTAAAATATCACTCCGCCATTTCTGTGTCAACATTACGGAGTTCAATTAAAAGAAAAAAGTCTAAAAACATTTGTATTCAAGTTAAGTAATTCAGGAAGCACAGTGGAACCCACAGAAGCTCTCCAACTAGTATATAAAGTGATTCATCGGATTAAACATCTTATTTGTTACAACGCTCTGAAGTTACCTTTCACTGGATATGTTTGGATCAGCTGTGCCGTTGCTCGGCACTATCTTGAAACTAGCTGCTAAATGTGATTTTCGTGGACGTACGGGAGCTAAATCTGTCGATGGAAACATTATTTTTATTTCGGCAGATATCTCAGTTACAACAAGATTGAGCTAGCAAAGCAGTTTGGTGTTTATATGTGTGGTAATTATTCAGTTTGGGAAGTCCCACGATCTCTACAAAGCTAACGTTAGCTTAGGTTAGCTGCTGACTAATGTTTTACAGGGACAGGAAATCGTCTGTTGTTTGAAGTACACGACTGTTTAGTCTAAACAGTCAATATATCCATGGTAAAAAAAGCAGTTTGGTGTTTATATTTGCGGTAATTATTCAGTTTGGGAAATCCTAGGATCTCTACAAAGCTAACGTTAGCTGGCTGACTAAACAGAGAGGGACTAGAAATCATTGAGTGAATTGCCCCACAATATGAATACAGTTTGATTCTAACTTTTATTTTTGTTGGTAACCTTTTGCGCAAGCATCTCGGTCCTAGCCGCATCACTGTCGTGCCAATAATGACGTTAAATCTAACCCTCTAACCCGTATTTATTTGCCGTTTTGCCGTATTTCTACTCACACACAAATGATCTTATTCTATTTATTGGAACATTTTACTGTATTTAAGGTTTATCCACTGGGCAGTTTCCTCCCGTGTGTCAGATATTCTGTTGTTTTCTGCTCGGCCTTTCTATGAAACTTTGCAAACACGAATCAGTGATGAAACCTGAACACACACACACACACACACACACACACACACACACACACACACACACACACACACACACACACACACACACACACACACACACACACACACACACACACACACACACACACACACACACACACACACACACACACACTCTCTCTTCTGTGTGTTTTGCTGCAGACCTTCTGCTGTCTGGGTCACAGAGCACATCATGAGCCGCATTCACAATTGCTTTAATTGCACCTGTGTCTGTGTACAGTGTGTGTGTGTCTGTGTACAGTGTGTGTGTGTGTGTGTGTGTGTGTGAGAACAGGTGGGCTAGACTGGGGCACGCTATGGGGGTCAGGACCAGCTGTACACATCACCAGTATGATGTGTGTGTGTGTGTGTGTGTGTGTGTGTGTCCTTTGTCGTGGGTTTACATGAGTTGTGTGTGTGCAGAGCTTGATTTTGCACTTTCATGTGTGTATTTCTTTACTTAAGTGTGTATGCATGTTTGTCCTTTGGTGTGTGTGTGTGTGTGTACAACATGTCTGTCTAACCTGCAGCTGTTGGGCTGTCAGCTTCTACCTGGACTCTCATGCCCTGCCTTCAGGGGTGTGTGTGTGTGTGTGTGTGTGTGTCTGTGAGAGAGAGAGTATGGGGGCAGTAGGTTTTGCTGAGCCCTGGAGGCGCCCATAGGGCAGCCACATCACAGACAGACAGACAGACATTTTGCACACACACGCACACACACACACGCACACACACTCACACACGCACAGTGTCAGGGATGGCCTTTGTTCGTGTTTAGAAGCTTCCTGGTTTGATTTGAGTAAATATAGAAAAGATGATGTTAAAACAAATTCACTGCTTGTGTGCAGCCTGGATCACACATTGCACACACACACACACACACACACACACACACACACACACACACACACACACACACACACACACACACACACACACACACTGTCAAACACAGTGTTTGAAATGATCTAATCATTCACAGGAACACTGGAGGAAAATATTCCGGTAATTTAATTTGGAATAATCATGAAAGACAGGAAACGTATCTACATCAGTGTTCCTCTCTGTAGCAGAACTCCAGCAATATGAACTCGTGATTACTCCAAATGTAAAAACACTCCATCAGTGTCAAAGCTGACAATCAAAGTTGTCTCCAAAGCTTTGTGAAAGCTTTTACTCAAGATGAATAACTCCATAAAACATAAAATAAAGGAGGTGTTGATTAAATGTGACTTCATATACAAGAAGAGGTTAGCTTTGAATGCCTGATTCATCAGTTTTTATGATTAATACGTTTTTATGTTACACAAAGATGTTGGAATCATGACTGCTGAGTCATGTGCCTCCATCGACTACCTTAACTCTTTTATTTCAGCAGCTCACTCGCTAGCTTGAGAATCGCAGATAATTTAGCCTGAGCCTGGCAGGGCTCCTGCATACTTTTGCATGGGTCACAACAAGTATGGTGTTTGTTTGGATCTCACATTGCAAATCGCAGCTTGCGTGTTGCGAAAACGGACTCCCGAATGCCACCAGCAGCCTTTGTTCTGACTTTCTGTGATTGGTTTATAAGTACATAATCTCAGAGCAGAACACTGCCAAACCCCATTCAGTAATCACACAACTAAAAATCTAAAAGTCTCCAGTGATCGCTAAGTGATGCGGAAAATGCTAAAACACCAGGTTTGACTTCTTTCTTGTGTGTGTGTGCTGTGTGTTAAAGGTTGGATATTGTAATATGACATCGTAATAAGTGTTATCTTTTCCTGTTTTTTTCCTGGATGCATTACAGTAAAGTGATGTAATTTTCTGAATGTACCAGACTTACTAGCTGTTTTATTATATGCATATTCATAAATATATACACACACACACACACACACACACACACACACACACACACACACACACACACACACACACACACACACACACACACACACACACACACACACACACACACACACACACACACACACACACACACACACACACACACACACACACACTACCAGTCAAAAGTTTGGGATCACTTAGAACTTTCCATTCCAGACAGAATAGCAGCTGAGATCAGTTGCATTGTTTTTTATAACCAGGGCAGCAGTTTTCAGATTACATTATGTGCTTACATAATTGCAAAAGGGTTCTCCAGTGTTTTTCAGTTAGCCTTTTAAAATGATTTCAGATTAGTAAACAGAAGTGTGCCTTTGGACCGTTGGATGAATGGTTGCTGATAATGGGCTATGTAGATATTGCATTAAAGATCAGCCACTTCTTTCTACAACATTGGAGAATCCTTTTGCAATTATGTAAGCACATAATGTAATCTGAAAACTGCTGCCCTGGTTAAAAAAACAATGCAACTGATCTCAGCTGCTATTCTGTCTATAATGGAGTGGAATGGAAATTTCTAAGTGACCCCAAACTTTTGACCGGTAGTGTATATAACTCTAACCCTTTACCCACTTAGTCATTATATCCACATAACTGATGAATATTTATCTGAAGTGTAATTAAGTAAATATTTTGTGAAAGTACCAATAGTCTACCCTACAATATTGATGTATTTGGTCAAAAATATTGTGTGATTTGATTTTTTTTCCCATATTGCTCAGCTCTAGTGTGTGTGTGTTAAGTTAACTTACACTGACGGTGGTCCTCGAGGAGGGCGGTTTCACTGAGGCTTGTGCTGATCTGGCGGCGTGATTGACAGCTGACTGAGTGCTCACCTGACAGGAAGCGAAGATGAAGAGAAAAAGAGAGACAGATGTAGTAAAACACAGAAACAGAAATAATAAAAAAAAAAAGATTAAAAAGAGACCAAAAGAAAGACCGGAAAGGGTTGCAAAGAAGAGTCAAGATGAAGAGAAAAAACATCAGAGAAATGGTTTAGTCACATAAACGCAAATACATGATACAGCTGAAAGTGAGAACACGTTTTTTCATCAGAGAGAGAGAGAGAGAAAGAGAGAGTGAGAGAGAGACAGAGAGAGCAAGAGAGAGAGAGGTGGCGATGAATAGCGAGAGAGAGACAAACAAGGGAAGAATAAATCAAAACGGCATTATCGGACTGAAACGGTGTTTGTCTTTGTTTTCTAATCGGCTTGTTTTTTCTTTGAGCCCAAACTGATGAAAAGTTGCAAATTAAAAGAACGAGCATCAGGCCGAAAACAATTCTCTCCCCAACTCCACCCGCTCGCTTAATTGGTTCACGACTAATCGCTTTGTAAAGACTTGTGTAGCTATTATCCCTGCCTATACGTCCGCCAATGCTACGAAAACACACACACACACACGCACACGCGCACACACACACACTATAAACACAAACAGACAGACAGACACACATACTATAAACACAACCACACACACACACACACACACACACACACACACACACACACACACAATAAACACAGACACACACACACTATAAACACAAACAGACAGACAGACACACACACAAACACTATAAACCCACAGATACACACAGACACACACACACACACTATAAACACACACACACACTATAAACACAGACACACATGCACGTGCATGCACACACACATGCCAGCGTGACTGCACGTGTGCTAGAAGCATCTAGCGCCATCTTTGCAGCTTTTCTCTTTTGATGGATTCCCATTTAATGAGTTGTTGAGCTGATGAGGAAACTATCACACACCGGGACAGAAATGTTTTGGCGACATTGTTTGGCGGAGAATCCTCGGTTGTACAACCTCAAATAAATAGAAATCATTTCCATTTCTGATGCATATTCAGGTTCCATTTATTTCTCAAATAAATAAAAACCAATGCAAAATTAACAGTATAAATAATAATAATAAAAACACAAAAATATATGTAAAAATGCACAAAAAAAACAATAAATTTTTTTTTTGGAAAACTGGGGTGAAAAAGTCTTAAAAATACAATTATAAAATCTTAAAAAATTAAAAAAGATAATTTAAATTTAAAAATACAAACATTAAAAGGCATCATTATCAAAATATAATTTTTTTTTTAAATAAAGTCTCACTTAATATATAGGTATACCTATATAGTGCTTTGAGCTTAAGGCTAACAATGCTAATGTGCTAATGTTTAGCAGGTATAATGTTTACAAAAGTGAAGCTGCACCTCAAACTTCACAACTAAGCAATGTTGCCTCCATGAACTAATCTATTGATCGCAGCAATCCCACTAAAATCAGCTGATTTGGAGCAGAGCTCCTTTGTTAAAAATGTCATTGTGACCCAGCAATTAGTCATCCAAATAGTTCACTCTGTAAAGAATTTATTGCTGTGGGATGTAAAGAACACTTCAGCAACTAGTGGGCCAGAAAACTGTCCGAATAATTATTGGGGCCAAACACCTGAAGATGGATGAATGTGTGTTTGTGCTATGGTGCACATTCAACACGTATTCTCACTCTCAGCGCACCAATAGGGGACGCTTGGTCAGGTGCCTTTGCCGTTTGTTACTGACGCATAAAGTCTCCTTTAATGTCAGATTTTGACGCGCTGGGTCGGGACGTACGTTTATCTGACATGAGGCACGAGAACGGGACAGTTAGGTTTAGGATAGGGCTGCCACCTCTTAGTCGATTAGCCCTAAATATAGGGCTCTAGTTTTAGCTATGATTGTTTGATTGCTAACGTTAGCTCAAAACCATAGACAGTATATTGGAGGCTACTTGTCGCAAAGTGACACCTGCGCAATTCACATCTGCACTCGACTCACATCGGGTAGTGACCTTATATACTGTCTATGGTAGTGACAGCGGGGTTAAACGTTTAACTCCGCCCACATTGAGGTCTGCGGGTCTGCACCCGTGACCTACATTAACACGCACCGTGTGAAAAACAACAGGCTGCTCAGTGCCGATCAGACGTTAAAACAACCTCCGTCAGCGGAGCCGTGGTCCTCTTTGTGAAAAGTTGATAAACAGAGGAGGCAGCAAGGTTGCAGGGATGGTAAAAAAAAAACTGAATACCAAACTCATTTGCATAAGGAAATAGAAAACATAAAAAAAGAGCACAAACACGCTAATTCAGCGGTGAAATGAATTGAACGATCACTGCGGGACGAGGAAAAAGCTCTCCGCTGATGAATCCTAATGAAATCTGACTGATAGTAATTATGCTGATGTTGTTCCGTGGACCTTAACCTTTTAACTCAAAAACTGAGAAGTCGGCAAATCCCCCGTTCCATTAACACCTGAGGGAGGAGCGAGGAAGGGAAGGATCTCGGGAGGGAGGTGAAAGAATTAGAGGAGTGGGTACATGGAAGAATAAAGTGGAAAAGTGAAGATAGAGAGAGAGGATAGATGCATGCAGGAGGAGAGGAAGATAAGAGGATGGGAGGAGGAGAACAAATGAGGGAAGACAGGAAAGAGAGAGGAAGGAAAATCTGGAAATTATTTGACCAATATATTTAAAAAAAAGGGAGACATAGGGGAGCTTCTACGGAGGGATAATGTGGGACAGGAGACCTACATACACCCCAGAAGTGGAAAGGACTGAGACAAGTCTGGGAGGGTCACAGCAGCAGAGATGGGGACTCAAGTGTGAGACTCATCACACATATCAGACTTCACACGTTCAGACTGCAGGCAAAAGTGGCCCAAATCTGATTTTTTTGGGGGTCAAGTGACCAGGTCAGACTTCTTCAGTAGTAGTGTAAACACTCAAATCTTGCCCAGATCAGATTTTTTTTTCAAATCAGATTTAGACCATTTCCAAATGTGGTCCTGAATCAGACCCAGGTGTGATTTTTTTTCAATGCGGCTGCAGTGTGAACAACCGAGGAGGATTTGATGCGAATTTTTACGTCAATCCACATCGACATTTGTCACAATCACACGCCGGCGGGAGTCTTGAGGAGAGGCGCTGACAGAGATAATCACAAGTTGGCCTCGACATCCGAAAGCTATCCAAGAGCCTGGGTCTGTCCCAGGTTTCTCCCTAAAAGGATGTTTTTCCTCACCACTGTCGCACTAAATGCTTGCTCTTGGGGGAATTAGTGGAACTGTTGGGTCTTTGTAAATTATAGAGTGTGGTCTAGACCTACTCTATCTGTAAAGTGTCCTGAGATAACTCTTGTTATGATTTGATACTATAAATAAAATTGAATTGAATTCACAACACACCGCTCCTGGCTTCGTCTCTGCATCCACACAGACCTCTGTAGTGAATTTGCAGCCATAACCTCGCAAAAGGCCAAAATAGCCATTTTGTCTCTCTTTCTCTTCATTCTTCTCCTCCTCAGCACCTGCTCATTAATGTTACGGCTGCCATTACACAAACATTTTGAATTAAAAGCAAAAATGCTTACTTCCTCCCTAACTTTAGTGCAACAACGTGCAGCGTCTGATGTCATTGTTATTGGTCTTTTGCACATGCGGGTCATTTCGAAACCGCAAACAGTTCACACTGGAATCTGATATAGGCCACATTTTAAAAGGTCATGTGAACAGCCAAATAAAAAATCTGAAGCAAAAAAATCTGAATTAAGCATTAAGACTTGCGGTGTGAACGCAGCCTTTATGACTTCAGACTTGACTTGGGACTCGTCCTCAAAAGGACTTGAGACTCGACTCAGACTCTAGATGTGGGACTCGTGAACAATCTGGGAGCTTGTGTCTTCCTTCAAATTTGACCCATTTTTTAAAAGTTTTTCATATCAGAAATATGGGTTTCTTTCCACCAAAAATAACATAAATGCATAAATGTACATTATATGGATACAACGTTGTTTGCAGGCAAAATTAATGATTGCTTTCATTAAATTTAAGGTGTTTTAATTAATTTTAAATGGTTTTTTAAACAGTATCCTGACTAAACATCCTATGATCTTAACTACTACTCCAAACAATTCATAATTTCTGCCTTTTTTTAACTCAAAAATTAGGTATAATGTCATAAATTAAGTTTATTGACCATGAATGTAAAATAAATTGTTTAGAAAAAGTGACAAAATATGTTGGGGGGGACAAAGCGCCAAATAAAGTTAATTTTTAATTTTGACCCAGAAGGACAAGTTCATGGGTTAATAACTGTAATATTGAAAATTCAATAAAAACATTGTCCAAAAAAAAGAGGGGAGGGAAGAAAAAGAGGAAGGGAGGAGACATAAGATGTTGAGAAGGTGATGAAAAAAGGGGAAGAGGAAGAGGCGATGAGAAAGGAATGAACAAGAAGGAATAGAAGGGTGGAGAAAGACGATGAAGAGAAGGAAGGTAAAAGACGGAGAGGGGAAGAAGGAAGGAACTGGAGATGAGAGGAGTGTTGGATGTGAGGAGAAATAAGGTTGGAGTAGGGGAAGAGGGGGAAAGAAGATCAGAAAAAAAGATGCAGGAGGAGAGGACGATAAGAGGATGGGAGGGAAACGAATGAATGATGAAAGACAGGAAAGAGAGGGGGTGGAGGAAAGCACATTTTGAGGAAGAAAACGAGAAGAGGAAATAAAGGAAGGGGGCAGACATAAGATCTTGAAGAGGGGATGGAAAAAAAAGGGGAAGAGGATGATTATATATTATATATAAGTATTGGAGAGTAGAGGAGTGTAGGACGTAAAGAAGGACACAAAGAGAAAGGTGAAGATGAGGAAATGAGACAAAAAAAAAGAGTGGGTAAGGAGGAGGAAGAGGTGGGGTTACACATATCAGCGCCTCTCACGTCCGTCCGACCTCAGAAATGGAAATGAGAGAAACGCACAGTGGCCTCATTACATCCAGACCCAGCGAAGGGGCTCGGCTGGGACTAAAGCCTGGAGTAGAGAGGTGACCAGCTGTATCGCGGCCCTGTATAATGTCTGAGATAGGCAGTATCAGGCCGAATACATGAGACACTCACCTGCTTCTCCGCCGAAGTCTTTGCATCCCGCTGCGAGCCACTCCGCCCTCTCCTCCCCTTCTCCTCCTGCTTCGCCCTCCGACTCTCCCCCTCTCCTCTCCTCTCCCCCTCCTCCCTATCTGCCTCTCTCATCGGCGAGCAGTTAATTTTGGGATTAATACGCGTGGCAGCGGCGGCTGGCTCTTTTGAGGGATTTGTAGCGGAGCCGCAGACACTTATCTTGGTCATTACGGTGCCCATATTGGATTCAAGCGTTTTAGTATCTGCCAAACATTTGGGTGCGGAGGAGTCTATCGGGGCGACACGCGCCGGGGGATTAAGATAAGGAGGCCCCTCATTACGACTCCTCTCCTCCAGCCGCGGGCTGACACTCGCAGCGGCCGCCACTTCGCCTCCAGCGACATCACAGAGGAGGTACGGGTCGCTCACCCCCTCTTCTTCGGCGCCAGAGGACACAGAAGGAAGAGGAGGAGGAGAAGAGGGAGGGTTGCAAGCTTTCGCTTTGGAAAAAGGGCCGCGACAAGGCTGCAGGAAAGGAGACAAGGTGCTGTGTGTTCCCTCTGTGGGAATGGATCCTTGGAAATACATCCCGTGATCCTGGCCTAACGCAAACTCCTCGCAGGGAGACACGTGGCTCAGACTATCGCCTGGATCGGAAGCACCGTTCGGTTTTGAGTATGCTTCACAGCCAGGGTCCAGGGAGGGCGAACGTGGCCGCGGTTTCTTGGTGAGCGCCATGCTGTAGCAGAGGGGCGGGCCCAGGTAGACCTCCTCCGTGCACGCTGCAAACAGGGTCACCTCATCCCGGATGTCCGGGCTCGGGGGCAGGGATAGAGAGGGGCTAGCGGTCTCTTCGGTGCGGCTGCCGCTCGGAGACTTCAAATCCAGAGCGCGGAAGTTGTTGTTGGACTCGAGGTCGGGGGAGGAGCGCCTGGAAGAGTTTGATAGTCGCAGCTTGGTGCTCGTGAACAGCTCGGGGCTCGGGCTCGGGCTGTGGAGGCCCTGAGTCGGAGATACGTAGGACGGGATGGTGTAGGGCACCGGCGTGGAGGACTTTTCCTCGGAGCACTGGCTGACCTCGCCACAGTCGCTGTCATGGGACGAGAGAGACAGGTAGGCGTAGAAGTCTCCCTTACGGAGGTGGAGAGGCCGGTGGGAGTGTTCGAGCACCTGCAGGAGGAAGGAGAAAGTTCGTAAAGTTGTTGTTGAGTTGGAGTTCCTCGAGGGTCTGAGGGCAGAGGGGTTCTACGTGTTACAGATTGTAAAAACCCTCCGAGACAAATCTGTGAGTCTGAGCTCCATAAATAAAACTGACTTTCACCTGACTTGGTTTGTTGGTTAATCTGGTTGTTGACAAAACAAAAAAAAAATGAAATTAATGAAACCCCCTGGAACAACTCAATACAGAGACACAAAGGGAATAAGATATGATAACTTCGAGTATTACTTCTGTGTTACTTTTCAATTTTATTTAATTTTGGTTTCATGCGATTCAGAGTCATTTGTTTTGTTATGTGTTAAGTTATGATAACTTTAAGTTTACGTCCATTGCACATACTATATTTTATTGGCACATTCTGCACTCAATCCATTCAGCCTCTTTTTTTCTTATGTTAAACAGCTATTTTGTATGTACTAAATTATAAACGCAACACTTGCCCCCATTTTTCATGAGCTGAAATCAAAGATCTAACACTTTTTCTATGTACAAAAAAGGCTTATTTCTCTCAAATATTGTTCACAAATCTGTCTAAATTTGTGTCAGTGAGCACTTCTCCTTTACAGAGATAATCCCTCCACCTCACAGGTGTGGCATATCAAGATGCTGATTAGACAGCAGGATTATTGCACAGGTGTGCCTTAGGCTGGACACAATAAAAGGCCTCTCTAAAATGTGCAGTTTTACTGTATTGTGTGTGTGTGTGTGTGTGTGGTCCAAAAACAGTATCTGGGGTTATGGTTAGGGTTTATCCCCCCCCCCTCTCTCTCTCTCTCGACCTGACTGCAGTTCGTCGTAGTAACCGACTTCAGAGGGCAAATGCTCACATTCGATGGCGTCTGGCACGTTGGAGAGGTGTTCTCTTCACGGATGAACCCTAACCCTAACACCAGATGCTGACTGGTTTTCAGACCCCCCGGACCCCCCAATACAGTAAAACTGCACATTTTAGAGAGGCCTTTTATTGTGTCCAGCCTAAGGCACACCTGTGCAACAACCATGCTGTCTAATCAGCTTCTTGATATGCCACACCTGTAAGGTGGAGGGATTATCTCTGTAAAGGAGAAGTGCTCACTGACACAGATTTAGACAGATTTGTGAACAATATTTGAGAAATAAGCCTTTTGTGTAAATAGAAAAAGTCTTAGATCTTTGAGTTCAGCTCATGAAAAATGGGGGCGTTTATATATTTTGGTCAGTATATTTGTTTCAGAATTTATTGTTTATTTCATAATAATGTTCAATATTTCGTTTTTTTTGCATCAACCACCAAGGCAAATCCCTGTACGTGTTACTTAACTTTGGCAATAAATGCTTTTCTGATTCTGATTTATGAAGTATACGTCATTTGTTTTATTTTATTATTTTAAAAGTGATACATACATCTGTGTCCTCTGTTAAAACATGTGGTTTTTATATTTTTGGTTATGTACATTTATACATTTGAGTGAAATGTGGGCTATATTTTAACACAATCCTCGAACCATCCAAGAAACCATCAACCGAGTGATCATTTGCATACTAAAAAACTTATTTATAGTTGTACTTTGTACAAGAGGAGTTTTCAAAGTTTTCTGCCTGATTTGTTTTTCTTTTTCAGAAATCAAATGAAGACTGAAAACTGATTAGCGTTTAGATTACTTCACTTGCAAAAAATACTGAAGAAATTATAGTCATTACAAAAAAAGTTATGATCTGTGATGCGATTTATTGAATTACTCCAACTCAGTGAACAAATTAACTGAGATAACTTTTGATACTTTTGAGATTCTTTTGCCCTCAAAATGTACAGAATACATGTGAGGTCAAACAGGAATTAACCCTTTGGACTCTGAATAGAAAGGGTCTGCATTTTTGCTTATTGTTATCTCATTTCTTTGATATTTAAAGTTCCCATGGCATGGTGATAGGTGTAAACCGAGCCCTGGGTATCCTGCTCTGCCTTTGAGAAAATGAAAGCTCAGATGGACCAATCAGGAATCTTCTCTTTATGAGGTCATAAGGGGCAAGGTTACCTCCCCTTTCTCTGCTTTGCCCGCTGCCCACAGCTGCCCAGAGAATTTTGCCCGCCCATGAGGACACAGAGCTAAAAATGTGGCAGCAAGCTGGTCAAGGCCTCACCCCCCCTCCCTCCACCTTGCCCCCCCCCCTCTTCCTCAATAGCTTATTAACATATTGATGAACATATATTCATAGTTTCATCTGCAGTTGAAACGGTGTCACGTGGTTTTGCACCAGACGTCACGTAAGGTGATGACGTCATCGCGAGTGTACAGCGTTTACGACGCAAAAAACAGAAGCCTCAGCCTTCTGCTGCGAGAAGAATGAACGGTCTAGCTGTCAACTACTTGCAACGTGCCGGTCTGCAGCGTTCTGAAACCTGCCAGTTCACACCAATGAGACAAGGGCTTCCTCAGTTATGGTACAGTCACATTCTGGGCCCTATTTAAACAATCTGAGCTCACGGTGTGAAGCGCCTGGCGCAGGTGTGTTTAGGGCGTGTCCAAATCCACTTTTGCTAGTTTGACGGCAGAAAAAAGGGTCTGTGTGCCGGGCGCCTGGTTCTAAAGGGTTGTTCTTAGTGTCTTCATTAATCAGAGGTGTGTTTTGGGCGTAACATGCAATCAACCAATCAGAGATCATCTCCCATTCCCTTTAAAAGCCAGGCGTGTTTGGACCTTGGAGCATTGCTGTTATGATGGAGGATTTGCACCCTAATATTTTTTTGGTGTGCTGCTGTGCGTCCCTGTGTGTGTAACAAGCATAGTGTGCGCGCGCTGTATACAAGCCTAGGAGCATTTTTACTAATGCTCTGTTAAAATAACAAGGAAATGCTGCGTTAGTGACTTTAGACCAGGTTTTTTTTGGCCAATGGTGAGATCACTTCCCGCTGTCTCAAGATAGCAATACGCCCAGAATGCACCTGAACACACCTCCCTGTAAGACCAGCACGGCCAGAATGCACTTGAACACACCTCCCTGTAAGACCAGCACGCCCAGAATGCACCTGAACACACCTCCCTGTAAGACCAGCACGCCCAGAATGCACCTGAACACACCTCCCTGTAAGACCAGCACGCCCAGAATGCACCTGAACACACCTCGGTTCTTTACGTGACAGTGTATCATCTCCATAGCAACGACTCTTTGTACTTCCGTTCTAACTTCCAGGCTTTTTTGTAGCGAGATTTATCATTTGTTAAATTTGTCTAAATATGAATGTGGATAACATTGGTGATAGTGAGATGCTTGCTACAGTTACATTTCTAGTGATGAATTTATTTATTATCAACATCTGTAACTATATTAAACTGTTTAATTAGGGTTTCTGCATTTGCAATATATGTTGTGGTTTTGTTGTAATGAAATCCATAACAGGCTGATTGTTTTATGATATTTTCTCGGTTGGATTTCTGTATTCATTATTAATTCTGTACCTTGTCTCTGATCTGTGCTAGCGATGCAGGACCTTGGTCAGGGATGGACCCGCTGCTGTCGGGCTGGTTCGGTTCTTCGGGCTGATTCTCTTTGCTCTTCAGAGCCAGGGACGTCATATCAATAATCTCCATCACAAAATCGTGCACGTTCTCTTTGGCGCCCTCACCTACGCTGCGTGGATGGAGGGAGGAGGGGGAGGGAAGGTGGCTGCAGCAGGAGGAGTGAGAATTGTGCCGTTTTCTGGGCGGCAGGGACGACTCTTTGTCTCGGACTTCCCTCCTCGTCTCCTCCGTCACAAAAGACGAGAATTTGAACTTTTCCTGACTGGTGATGGCCTTCCGTCCCCCGGCTGCCGGCCTGCCGTCGGGCAAGGCGTTGTGGGAGCCGCAGTCCTCGACGGGCGAGAGGGACGGAGGCGAGGGGAAGGAGGAGCTGTGGCAGGGCAGCTCCCCTCGCAGCTGTCCCACTAAAGAGGACGCCTGTTTGGACAGGAAGGGGAGGAGCTCGCAAGACGGAGAAAGCAGCTTCGATTCTGTTTTCACGATCAAGTCAGCGTCATCCTGAACCGACTCTGCCGTTTTGGCGAACGCGTAGGACTCCCTCAGCGACTCTCCTTTCTTGGTGAACACGCTCGATTCCTCCCGGAGGAGTTCGTCGTCCTCGTCTTCCCCTTTCGCGGCGCAGCTCTGGTCCACGTTTCCGTTCTCCACGTCGTCCACAAACTGGCTGATGTAGCTTCTCGTCGCGTTCCTCCGGTTCTCCTCCTCTTCTTCCCGTTCTCTCCTGTCTCTTTTTGTCCTGTTGTTGCCCCCGATGGCGTTGGTTTCCATTGATTTGGAGCGCTTTTGGAAGCGGTGCGGCTCCGTGTTCTGAGAGGCGGAGGACAGGATGGTCCCGCACTGCAGCTCGTCCCGGAGACCGGCTTCTGTTTTAGAGGAAGACAAAGTTCGAGGCGATCGGATCCAAGTCTGCAGCTCCCTCTTCATGTACTCCAGCCCCAGGACGTAAGAGCCCTCCATCTCCTCTTCGTCTTCGTCGTTGCCAGAGGAGGTGCCGCTCAACCTCTCGTCCTCTTCGTCCCGGACGCCGAGCTCCTCCTCGGTGAGCGTGAGCGTGGAGGAAGACAGAAGGTCGCTGTCGTCCTCGTCTTCGTCCGTGCACGCCGACTTGCACGACACGTTCACTACCAGGCTCAAACTCGCCGCGTCCGCCTCGTCCATCCCTTGCCCTCCTCTGCCGTTTCCGTGGCAATGTTTCCTGTAAGAACACGAGTTGGCGTTGGACGCTGCTGCCACGGAGGGATCCAGGAAGAGTTGGCGTTGATTTCTGACCACGGCGAAGTCTTCGGACCCCACGGACGAGTCCTCGGCGCTGCTCAGCTCCGTTAGCGATGCCGTCGCTGAACTCTCGTTGATCAGGGACGGAGGGCCTTTCCGTGAAGACCCCGAAATCCCGGAAAGCGGCGCCTGTCGACCGCCGAGAGACGGCGAAGCAGGCAGTCTGCTGCGCTGCGGCGAGATGCTCCGAAGCGTCATGTCTGAAAAACTGCGGGTCATCTTCGCTGCCAAAGGACTCTGGATGTTCTCCAGGCGTTTCAGGAGATCCAGAGTTCTTCGGCTCAGCTCCCCAGGGGGCGCTTCTCCTTGCACGGTTTCATTCTTCTTCTCTTTTCCTGCTTTCCCTCCCTGCATCTCTCTGCCCTGCCCAATCAGGTCCAGATCCCCGAGGCTGGCCAGGCTGCCCGAGGCCTCTTCGGCGCTCCGACAGGGGACCAGACAGCTCTCCAGAGAGGAGCTACGGTGCAGCTGGTCTTTGGAGGGAAATAACTCCACACCCAGAGCCAGAAGGGACTCCAGAGACGAGCCCTGAGATAATACGGGACTGGACGCCCGGCGGCTGAGAGCCGGAGGGGTCTCCAAACCGTTCGACTGGTTGATTTTAAACTCTGTGAAGTCGCCGCGGGACGTAAAGGGCTCGGAGGAGTCTACACCGAGTCCTCCCGCTTCAAAGTCAGAGTCGGAGTCAGCGGGAGTCAGGATTCCACGCCCGTTGATTAGGACCTCAACCGCCTCCCCTCCTCCTCTCCTGTGCCTCCTCCTTTTCTCCTCATCTCTGTTTTTTCTGATTTCATCCCTCCTCCATGCTTTCTCCTTCATACTCTCCTCCTCCTTGGTTCTTTGGTTGGTAACGTTGTCTTTGTGCAGGGCCAAATGACTCCCGTCTACAGTTTTAAACTTCCACTGCTTCTTTCCCTCCTCCTCCTCCTCCTCCTCCTCCTCTCCTCCCTGATCCTCTACTTCTTCCTGGATTTCAGAGTTGGTTGTCGTCGTCTCCGTGTCTCCTGTATCACTGACGATCCCGCTCTCGCTCTCTGACCGCCGGCTGATCGCCGACTGGCCGCTTCTTCTGCCGCTCTCCCTCTCGCTCTCCCAGACGATTCTGTCTCCTCCTCGGCCGTTTGACATCAAACCTCCCAGGAGGTCCGGGAGGGATTCGATAGAAGAGAACGAGGAGTCTTTACTCAGGCTCTTCAGCAGGAGATGCGGTTTCCGTTTTCCTGATTTGGTTTTGTGCAGCGAGGAGGAAGTGTGAGGAAACTGAGGCTGTCTGTATAATTCCACACTATGCAGGCTGTACACCTGGTAGATGTTATTGTTGTTCAGGGGAAGAGTTTGGGACATCACATTGGGCTGAACCTCTGAGGCGGATCCATCCCTCACATGGGACAACATCTCAGGCCTCTGACTGGCTGGGACACCGATTCCAATCCCATCGGGTTGATTCCCATTGGACAGAAAGCTGTCCGAAGGCAGATTTGGTTCTAAGGGGAGGCTGTGCATGAGGTCGAGTTCTGGTTCTTCTTGTGGCTCTACTTCTGCGATTGTCATATCCGTTTCATCCCATTCCCAGGACTCGTCTGGCGGTGGAGCCACTGGACCAGCTGGGACCAGGCTGATCTGGTGGAGGTCGACTAGACCCGGCTCCAGAGCGCTGCCAACAACCTGCAGACAAAAAGAAAGAAAGAAATAAGACATGTGGGAAGACAGAGAAAAGGAGCACTTCTTTTTGGTGTAATTGCGTCAGCTGTAATTTGTAAATATATCAAATGTATGTTTTGAAATGTTGTGTAATGTGAAGGAATGTGTAATGGGATGTTGTAAATTGTATTGTCACAAAATGGACTGCAGGAGCCCAGGAAGAATAGCTTCTAGCTTATGCTGAAGATAATGGGGATCCAAATAATAATAAAAAAACAGTGAGATTCAAACAGGAAATATAAAGGACAAAGACAGGAGGTGACATCATACTCAAAACCATAATAAAATAGAGAATGAGTGACACCACAACATATAGTTACAATATATGAAACAGAATAAAGTCTCACAGGGCTAAAAAAAAACAGTTGAATTTGTATGCTAACTAACTGAGTAGAAAAATCAACTACACGTGAGCAATATCCATTAAAACAAAAACAAAAACACATCATGCTGTTTGGAAGAAATAAGAAATGTTTGAAATTGTTCAGCAAGGATAAAGAGGAATGGTGCAGGGCTCAGCTGCTAAAGCACAATACCACGAACCCACAACGTCCAAGGTTTTAATCCTGCTGCATGCCGAACCTCTTTTCTCTCTCTTGCTATGTTGTCAAAAAGAAAGATCTTAAAAAGACAAAAAGCAAGGGTACTCTGAATGAACCGGGTCACTTCTGCAGCACAGAAAAACAGACATTTGTTCTTCCTTGTATGTTTTTCAGAAGGTGCTCTGGTTTTCTGATCTTTCATTATATTATTCATTATTTCTAGTATATTTCTTGTATTTTCTGTATGTTTGTGAGTGAGTGTGTGTGTGTATGCCCCGGTAAATTGCTGCTGTAACAGAGTCATTTCCCAGTCTGGGATTAATAAAGTCCATCCATCCATCCAAACACAACGTGAATTTAGGGTCATAACTGAATGCAAATAAAGTAAATTAACTTTATATTATATAGGTTTTTGTACTGTATGTGATGGCCTGTCATAAAAGGTATGTATCTCGAAAGTATCAGCTTTTAAGGAAATAAGAAAAACCAAAATGCTCTGCACATTCAAATGTTTCCCCGTTTAAAACATCTCAAATCTTTATAGAGACTTTCAACTTGAGCTGCAAAGATTATTCGATTAGTTGTTAACTATTAAATGAATCGCCAACTAGATGTCTTGAAAAATAGGGCATGTGAACCCTGACCCCCCGCCCCCATAGGTTTGGGCTGTACAGTACTGTACATTCAGCGTGATTACATTTAGACCCTCTAAATCGTGCACAAACTCTGTCTCCAAACTCAGCTTCAGGAACATCTGGACCAACCGTTTACGGAGGAACACCCTGACATGTTGCTGGAGTCTTGGCGGGGAAATTACCGCCGCTGTTTGTCTGCTAAATTGGTCTGTTTGGCCGGCTTGAAAGCACTGCCTCTTTGGCAGGTAACCAACAACACTTAAGAGTTATTTCCTGCTCTAAAAAATGTGTTTCTGAAGCCGCTGTGGCCACCAGACACCAAAATCAGCGCCCTCCTCTGTCTGGGGTCATAAAAAGAGCCGCAATTCACTTGTAAACTGTTACGAAATGATATAAATTAGATGAATTACAGATATAAATTATACAAAAGGTTTCCGTAGGTCATCAAACACTCGATATGATTGGATTAGGCTGATTGATAGCCTCTCCCCCCCTCAGCGCTGAATGTGTTTTTGAATGCGTCTGCAGTGGCAAAAAAATCCAGTTCAGTCATTACCCCCATCTCCCTTATCAGCACAAGGGGAATAAACACAAATCTAATAGAAATTCATTACACGGACCCACACACACACAAACACACAGCCAAGTAGTTTATTAGATTAATAGGCTATGAATGGCTAATACGAATTACCCCCCCTCTCTTGTTAACGAGACGCGGAGCAATTTGTATAATTATGTCTGTGGAAGGAAAGAATTCCTGTGTCTAAGCATATTTTTAGACAGCCGAGCTTTTCTGAAGGCTTTTGATTATGTATTTACTTTGGGGTTTTCAGCTCTGTGCTCTTTTTCTCTCAGAAATCGTCTTTGAATAATTCATCGCTTTGTTCCAGAGCGGAATAATTTGTGTTGAGATTTATGAGCAATTGCTTTTTTTTGGGGGGGAAGGAGGAAATTACAAATTTTCATTTTTTTTTAAATGATCACAGAACGTGTTCTGTCAAGAGTCGGGTGTCAGTGTGTCTCTTTTCAAATGGCAGCCCTCTGAGAGGAATCCAACAGGTCTTTTTAAAGAGTTTGGGGCCAAAACAAGACACATAACCTATACACCCGTAGTGTTTGATGGAACAAAATAAAACACTTTGTGCACTTTAAATGATAATGGAGAACTGCTTTTCTTTAACACACGTACACACCGGATCCTCTGGATTTTAAACTTCCATCTGAACATTTTGCCTCCCATTAAGCTTTCAGAAAAGAATAAATGTAAGTCATTAAGCCCTGTTTCAGAAATGTCAGAGAAATCAGTGTCAGTAACATGAAACAAGGCATAATTAAACAGACTCCTCCACCCGTATCATTGAATTTCACTTGCTTCAAGGGATTTTTTTGAAACTGATTGATTTAGGACTCAATATAATGCCTAAATGAAGTGTGTGAAGTGGTGAACACCAACACACAGCAATTCATTTCAAGGAATAAAGTTGTCTGAAGTCTATTCATGATTTATTTATTAAATTGTCGTATCATAGGACCTTAATGATCGAATGCACTCTAATTAAAATAATCTGAAAATCAGTCTGATGAAAATTATGTTGTTGATCTTTTGATTTTTTTTTTTTTTTGCATTTCCAGATAATTTGAAATGTCACGTACTCCTCCATGGTTTGAGAAAATTCTCCAGCCTCTTGAAGACAATAATGAAGTCACTTCAAGGAATATGTCAACATTTTGGGAAATACGCCTATTTCTTTTTTAATTGTTTGTCTTGTGTTATGGTTGTGTTTTAAATTTGTTCTGTGAAGCACTTTGGGCTTCATGCTTGCATGAAAGGTGCTATATGAATAAAGTTGAGCATTTTCTTTCTCTCTGAGAGCGAGACGAGAAGTTGCACAACTGCAGGAGGCCGTTAGCGTAGCTTAGCATATAGTCTAAATACACAACGTTCCACTTCCGGGATTGCTCAGGTGCCGCCAGAAATTGGCCGAATGTCCCTCATGTCCGTTACCTTCCTCTTTCTTAGTGTTGGCGTTCTAACCTCCGGTGGATTTAGTTTACTGCTCCTCAGATCTCTGCAGGGTAAATCCAGACAGCTAGCTAGACTATCTGTCCAATCTGAGTTTTCTGTTGCACAACTAAAACTACTTTTAAATTTACATGTTCCACCAAAACAAGTTCCTTCCAGAGGCTGTTTGCAGAGGCAATTGTGATTGGTTTAAAGAAATGCCAATAAACCAGAGCATGTTTTTCTCCCATCCCGGAATGCTGTGTGGACTAGCCAGACCTTCCTCGCAGCGCTGTGGAGAAAGGTCTGGCAAAGCGAGACTACTTAGCCAAGAGAATGGAAACTGGAAAACAGCTAGACTGGCTCTGTGTAAAGTCCAAAGATCTGCCTACCAACACCTCTAAAGCTGAATGATTACAAACAGCCCTGTGCATTGACAACCTTCTGTAGTCTTGTTGTCACAGTGGGATTGGCAAGTTTGGCACAATTAAGCCTTTACAGAGACCAAAACTTAAACCAACCAACCTACAGTATTGTATTTGGCAACATGTACGAAAGCACTGGGTCCGGTGCTTTTGGCGTTGGTTACAGACGCAAAAAGTCTCCTTTAGCGTCTAGCCCTTGGTCGGGACGTACGTTTAGCTGATATAAAACACAGGAACGGGACAGTTAGGTTTAGAAAAGATGGTGGGTGGGGTTACAAAATGTACATTTCAGAGACAAGAACGGGACATGATCCCCAGTCTCCTGGGTGAAAGTCCTGTGTTGTCTGACCCCCCCACCCCCCCAACCTGCCTCCTTAAGTATATTTTTGGTCAATCATACTCACTACCATTGTCTCTACTAATACTACATCATGTTACAGCGCCGGGGTCAAGCTGCTGCTCTGCCCGGTGTGTTCCATACAGACGCTAAAGGGGGATTTTGGGGTCAGGATCTGACGCTGAGAGACACCGACGAAGAGTCAGTATTTGACAAGTTTGGGAATGAAAACTGGTTGGGTATTCTTTGTATTCAAAGCCCCGTAAGGGCATGTTATTCATTGGTTTGCTGTGTCTCGTATCACTTCTATGCTGATGACATCAATGTTTATGTATTTGTAACAACATGGAATACTTCTCTTTGCCCCCAGTCAGAGTTAGCTTCTTAAATTTAACTTTATTCTCCAATAACAAACATTGTCAAACTGCACCCTGTGCTATCTTTCTAACAGCTAGAACAAAACACAGATTGTTTGTTCTTATTTCCCTTCAACGTAATGTTAATTTAAGCGGCGTTGTAGTCGAAACCACCTAAACCGAGACCAAGTCATCACCAAGACCAGAGTGTATCGAGACCGAGACAAGACCAAGACTTTGAGGGTTTGAGACCAAGTCAAGACCAAGACCACGGCAGGGTGAGACCGACTCAAGACCAGATTTGTGGTAGACAGCCAGAGCTTCTTCTCCTGTCTTCTGCATTCATTTTCTTGGAAGTGCGTGTAAAGGTGGGCAGGGAGAGGGGGTTTTACGTTAACAAATTTTAAACTAGATATAAGTCAAGTTATTGGTTGCATTTGCAAGTTTTAACACATATAACGTATACACGTATAAATCAGACAATGCACAGGCAATTTAGCGAAATCCCTGCAGTTGTGGTCTTACACGGTCTTGATATATAAAATAAAATCTAGTGTGAAATAACTGAAAACATGTCTTATATTTTAGATTCTTCAAAGTAGCCACCCTCTGCTTTTTTATTAATAAGGGAAAAACTTCCACTAATGAACCCTGACAAAGCACACCTGTGAAGGTAAAACCATTTCAGGTGACTACCTCATGAAGCTCATTGAGAGAACACCAAGGGTTTGCAGAGTTATCAAAAAAAGCAAAGGGTGGCTACTTTGAAGAATCTAAAATATAAGACATGTTTTCAGTTATTTCACACTTTTTTGTTAAGTATATAATTCCATATGTGTTCATTCATAGTTTTGATGCCTTCAGTGAGAATCTACAATGTAAATAGTCATGAAAATAAAGAAACACATTGAATAAGACGGTGTGTCCAAACTTTTGGCCTGTACTGTACGTCCAATACCCCCCCCACCCCCACTGAAAAAAATTCTAGAGGAAACAGTGCAGTTATTGCATGTCAACCAGCCTTACAACAAGCTGATTTACATGGGAAACAAGTCAAAATAAACAGTTTTCACTGTGATTATACTCACACGAACATTATCAGAGTCTGGAGTTGTTACAGCGGCTCCACCTCACTCTGTTTACAGCCTTTAATCGCAGCCGGTGACACTGTGTGTGTGTGTGTGTGTGTTTGTATTTGTGTGCATGCGAGGGAACAGTGCAGTGTATTTGGGGTGAAAACAAAACTTTTTTTCCCATTAGCTCTGGTTTGACTGCTCCCATTTGTTAGCATAGCATCTGCTGGAAGGCCCAAGGAGAGCGCAGCTATCTGGCAGCGTCTGGGTGATTATTCATGTACCGGCGCTGCTGCTCCAGTCTCTCCTGGCTCGCCGCTGTACCGCTTGTCAAAGTGCTGAGGGAGCCCAGCGTCACCGCTCTGATTCAAAATGAATAGAAGCGCACAGATAAATCACCCCTCCATACTGAGTGGAGGAGCAGACAGGCTGCTTTGAATGTAATTGCAAAATGGTGAATGAAAACCTCCATATGTTGCTCATAACGGCGCTCAAAAATATATTTCATAATCGCGGGGGAAGTGTTCGAAAATATAATTTCCATATTTTACATTTGGACTAACAGGTATATTCGGTGAAACTTCATTCCCACAACACAACCTGCAGCTTTGACTTAGAGCCATTTACGTCAAATCAGAGATAAAACTGGATCCGTCATGTGCTTTATGAGCAGTGTTCACATGTACTCATTGAACAAAAGAAGTAAATGTCATATTGTTAGCAATGCCTCGGATATAAAATCACAAACTAAACCATGCTGCATGAGACACCTTGGACTGATGGATTACTTGATAATCTAACAGGTATATATTTTATTTATGTAGGTATTTTATGGAATGATTTTAACAAGCTAAAGGTTATGAACTTATTAGATGCTATTTAGAGCTTTTATGTATTTATTTATATATCTAAGTGTCTTTTGGTCTTTTAAGTGTCTTGCCTATGTTGTTTTCTCACTTATGATGCATTTCCTCAGCTCGGATTAACTCGTTTCTGTCTTAATGAATTGATTTTTTTGTCGATTAAGGGGTGGGTGGGTGAATCGGGGAGGGTGTTATTGTGTTATGTGTGTATATCTGTGTTTGTGTGTGTGGGGAGGCTATTGTATGAAGCACGCTGTGCTACATTTACATGTATAAAAAATGCTATATATATATATATAAATAAAATCAGATCGATTGATTGATTAAGGTGATCTCATCAGTGGTGTAGTCTACGTGATACGCAGGTATACGCAGTTTACCCACTAGGACATCTCCAGGATTTCCACATATACCCACTTAAAAATGTGCCATGACACGCAACAACATAGTTTTGTGACAGAACTTTCAAACAGGTATTTATATTCACAAATACGGGGTTGAGTAATGTGACAGCAAACTAAACTAACACTGCAGAACATGCAGAGTGACTTCTCTCATCTTTCATCAGCCTGCTGAGCGCAGTGCGTAGTGTGGCCGTAGTGTGCGTGTTGTGTGCGCGTTGTGTGGCCGTATTGTGAGCGTTGTGTGTGCATAATGTGCGCTTAGCAACCGGGCCCCAATGCTCCGCCTACACTAACGCCAGTATCCTCCCTTCACCGCACATTTAAGACAAATATAAGTAGTCAATTTTATTTTGCACTGGTTGCTTTGGGGTTGACTTTTGTGGTCCAGGCTCAGGTCCCCAATGTAAAAGCCCCCTTACTGCTTTATTTTCCATTATATTTTGGATACACTTTGAATGTCATCTGTGTTTCCCTTCTCATGGGATAAATAAAGGGATTTCCACCATAAAGTGGTGCATAAAAGTGTATCAGAATGCAGGAAATGAAGTCTTTGACGCTCAAAATAACCCTGGGGGAGGACAGCCAGACCTCACACTTTGATACCCCCCCCTCCCCCGAAAAAGGCCCATTCTGAGCCAGGAAAAAAACATTTATATAAAAAGCATCAACTTTTCAGCTTTATGGCCAAATTATCTCTTCACACACTGCTCTGGAACAAATTTGGGCCTCGCTATACAGAAAGCTGGGTTTGTTCTGAACATTTTCATATTAAAAACACATGGGTATCAGGTTATATGCAAATAAACCCTAAAATGTGAATTTAAGAAGAAATGTAAAAATGCCCATACATTAGACCTTTCACAAGATGCAGAAACAATCACACATCACACACACACCCGCCAGTTGAAACCTGCACACCAGCAGCCATTTATACACTAGCAAGCAGACTCATTTACACAAACACTCTCTCAAACACACACACACACACACACACACACACACACACACACACACACACACACACACACACACACACACACACCAGGAGAGGACAATCGTTTTATCACTGAGCAGAAGTGTTCATTTATAAGCTAAACCAGCCAGATATATGCCTCTCTGGTTCTTTTTCTCTCTACACTTCATTCCCTTTCCTTTCTTCTCTCGCTCTCTCTCTCTTTCTTTCTCTGTCTCTCTCTCGCTCTCTTTATTCCTCTCCCATCTCCAGTAGAAGTGAAATTACTCTCCAGCCAGGCAGCGAGGTCAGAGTGTCTGGCCTCTGTTATTTGTCTTCTCCTCCTCTACAATGCCCAGTGTGTGTGTGTGTGTGTGAGAGAGAAAGTGGAAGAGAGAGGGCGTTACTCTCACCTCAAACAGCACATGTTGAGCAGAATTAGGCTGATTCTCGCTAATGTTCCACATTCATAACGAGCCACCACTCATCCCGCAGCTCAAATGGTTTTTGATTCAGTTTGAATTGAATTCATTCAAACTTTATCTTTCCCTGAAACGGCTACAGTGACTGCATGAATGCGGCAGTTCATAACCCAGAAAAAACACACAGACACTAAACAATAACGCAACACATCTTTGCTTCTAGCTGTTCTGCAAAAACGGTTAACTCACCCGCAAAAATCTGTTAAATCAAAGATACAGTGTTGTGTCAAAATGCCTTCCCGGTGGCGTGGAGAAGCTGTGACATTTTAATCTAACAAAGTTAAAGGGAAACAGAACTAATGATCAGAGCTTAAATCTCAAATCAGAAACTGAAGTGAGATTTCATCTGGCTCTTGGCTCTGTATTAAATATTACATTTATACATAGTAGATACTTTGTTATCATGAATCCCACTTAATGTTCCACAGCTCAGTCAACGAGACACAATGCGATTTGACTGGGAGATTGGCAGTCGACTCAGGCTCCTTTAAACATGCTGTGGTCACCACAACGGATTCTCTTGCCCTTGATTTGGTAGTCGTGGCGTTGTTTGGTTTGGTTTTGGTTGTTTGGCTTCATGGCCTGCTTTATGTTTACCTGGCAGTCCTGGTAGTGCAGCAGAATCCTGCATATTTATTTATATATTTGCGTCACCACACCTCCTTTTACACCTCCAGGCCCCCCTGGGCCTCCAGTTTGGGAACCAATAGCCCAGGAACTCAACTTCTCTAAGGGACTGGAAAAGAGAATCGCATCGAAGGCCAGACAGTCTATTAACATTCTTTGATTTAGTCCAAAAAGTCAAATTTGCCGAGAATGTCGTGACAAAAAACGTTAAAAACAGCACCAGAAATGTTGTAAATAGTGTTAAAAAAAAAAAAACTTCTGAAAAAGCTGCAAAAATAGCACTAAATATTTAGAAATAAATCCCCAAAACATTTAAAAAAAAAAAAAGCGTTACAAATTAAGAAAAGTGCCCCCAAAATGTCGGAAATAGCGGCAAGAATTTCGGAAAAAGCAAAAATAGCCTAACCTCAGCCAATGCGGTTGCTACGCAGGGTGGGTCTTACCAAAAACCAAGTGGGATTCATGCTAACCCAGTATTTACCTCTCTCTTCCTACCAGCCCCCTCCCTGTCCTCCTCCCTCCTTCTTGCTCTTAACACATCGCTATCCATCAATTAATGGCTGGCAATCAATAAATTGTCCCTGAGTGTGTGTGTGTGTGTGTGTGAGCTCTCAAGTGCATACAACAAGTGTCTCTACAGGCATTTATGTAACACAACATATGGATTTACGTCACTGTCACTATGTGTGTGTTTGTGCAAGTCTGCTTAACACTTAACAGCTATTTATTTTACATAAGTGTGACTGTGTGAATGTGTGTGTGTGTGTGTCTCTCTGCAAAACCGTTGACCTTATATTCAAATGCTCTCCTCCGTCTGTCTCTATAGAACCATATTCATCACTATTAGAAATCCATAACAGCTCCATTCTGAGCCGCTGAATAAAGCACTCAGCTCTCTCTCTCTCTCCACTCTTTCTGTGCCTCGCCCGGCCCGAGCAGCCGGCTCTGGACCGGCTCCCCGAGAGCGATATTTCTCCTAACGCCCATTCAGCGCTCGGTCCTTCCCGTCCTCAGACGAGCAGCATCCTGCAGCAGCGAGCAGGCCCCTACCTGAGGCGTAGAACCGGAGCTGGTTCATTGGCTGAAGATTTTCTAATCAGACAAACCGTTTGGCGGAGAGCCGTCACGGCGGCAGACACGCGTGGTGCTCTGATATGCAAACTGTCAAAATCTCATTTGCCACGTTTCTTTTTGTTTGTGGCGCAGGTTTCAGAGAAAACATTGCTTCTGTGACACTGATCGCACCGGAGAACTAACAGATTAGTTTTTATCAACTGGCTGCTCGTGGACTGTTTGGCTGATTTAGAACGGAGCCGTGGTGTGAAGCCTCAGCCTTTTAAAAAGTCACGAACAGAAACCGGTAGTTTTGCTCCGATAGTGGCAGAGCGCCATTATTCCATCCGTCTTTTCAAAACAACTACAGACAGGCCAGGGTACCATCACTGGGGGTGGGAATCACAGGGTACCTCATGGTACGATACACGACACATGGCTCCAGACACCGATAATATAGCAATACTCAATACACATTGCTAGACAATCCCATAATGATACAGCACAGGCCAAAAGTTTGGACACACCTTCTCATTCAATGTGTTTCCTTTTTATTTTCATGACTATTTACATTGTAGATTCTCACTGAAGGCATCAAAACTATGAATGAACACATATGGAATTATGTACTTAACAAAAAAGTGTGAAATAACTGAAAACATGTCTTATATTCTAGATTCTTCCGCCTGACAGCTCTTTATATTAAAGGAACATACCGCAGATTGTTTTTTTTTTAATTTTTTGGCTTTTTTGTCACAAATCACATGCTGTCCTGTTGATCCTATTCCTCGTTAACCTGTCAACTATTACTCGAGCATAGTTTGACTAAAAAAATATAAAAATAGGTTATAAGATGAATGCCTTTTAGCCTCAAATTCCTACCCTATACCTATGTTATATACAGTACAGGCCAAAAGTTTGGACACACCTTCTCATTCAATGTGTTTCTTTATTTTCATGACTATTTACATTGTAGATTCTCACTGAAGGCATCAAAACTATGAATGAACACATATGGAATTATGTACTTAACAAAAAAGTGTGAAATAACTGAAAACATGTCTTATATTTTAGATTCTTCAAAGTAGCCACCCTTTGCTTTTTTTGATAACTCTGCAAACCCTTGGTGTTCTCTCAATGAGCTTCATGAGGTAGTCACCTGAAATGGTTTTACCTTCACAGGTGTGCTTTGTCAGGGTTCATTAGTGGAATTATTTCCCTTATTAATAAAAAAGCAAAGGGTGGCTACTTTGAAGAATCTAAAATATAAGACATGTTTTCAGTTATTTCACACGTTAAGTACATAATTCCAAATTTTATCTGGGGAAGGAAAGAGCAGTTTATGCTCGTATCAAAGGTTTTTTGGTGTCCGTTGTTCCAGAGTTTAGGCTCATTTCACAAACCGTCTCGACACCGTGTCAGGTTTGTAGAGATCGCTCCATAACTAAAACACTGCGGCTTCAATCACAGCACCATCTGTCTTTCACGCTGCATCTTAGCATCTAATCAAACTCTGACATGCTCAGTGAGTGTAACGGCGCGTCAGCCGAGCGCCTGCAGAGCAGAGTGAAGGATGGAAAGTGTAAATGTCAGAGCGCTCTAACCTGCTGCTCCCCCAGCTCTCTCTTCAGTCGGTTCTGCCACTGCAGCGCCTGCATCACGATCGCCTCCCACCGCCGCTCCAGGTTGATTGACAGCAACTGCAGGGCCTCGCGGTGCTGCTCTGCCTCCGGGCCCACCTCCGCCATGGGGCCCGACTGTCCCAGAGGTGGGGAATAGCAGAAACAGTTCTGTTTAGAATTATAAAAGCGATTATCATACTAATCATATGATTAAATGTTAAGAGTGTGCAGCAATATAATTCCTCTCTTTAAGGTTAATCTGACACATTAAAGGTGAAGTAGGTTAGACTTATTAAACTAACTTTCTGTCATATCTGCTGAAACTGACCCTATGTTCCAGTAGAACTACATGAAGCAGGTCATTAAAAAAAGAATCCAGCTCCTCTGGCTCCACCTACAGCCTGGAGTGGGATTTGTAAAAATCCACCACTCCCTGTTCAGATGCACCAATCAGGGCCAGGGGGGGTGGGGTCTAACTGCGTGTCAATCACTGCTCATGCACACACATTCATTCTCCCTTGTGGGGGGAGGGGCTTAGGATACCGTTTTGGGCTTTAGCAGAAAGGGGGGGGGGGACTGAGAAGTTGTCAAGTTGTAGATGTTCAAATTTTTTGGTTAAGTCCTGGATCTTCACAATCCTACCTACGGCACCTATAAAAGGGTTGTCACTTCTTCTGCCGGGTTTTATGAAGGAAATATTTTTAAAAAAATCTAAGAAATAAAACAAAAAAAAAGCTATATTATTTTTCAATGTAAATAAACTTCCGTTCCGTAGTTTGCCTGCTATGTCTTCAGAAACAAACTAAACTAATTTTAACATTTTGTTTAAAACCAGCAAAATATTTGGTATTTTATCTAGAAAATTAAGTAAGAAATAATAAATTATAAAGTAGCAAGGTAGTTTGCCTGCTGTGTCTTCAGTTTATATTGTAATCATTTTTTGAATTATGGAAGTGGTTGTCAAGTTCAAAATCACTAACTTCTGGGTTTTTATTAAGGAAATATGAAGAAAATATAAGATATAAGAATGTTTTTCTTGAAAATTAAAATTTTCTGTTCCAAAGTAGTTAGTGTGCCTGCACTGTCTTGTAGAATAAAGCTAATTTAAATATTTTTTTTAAATGTAACTATAAAAAATATTAATTTTTTTAAATATTCTGTATTTTTTCTTAAAAATGGAGTAAAAAATAATAAACATATAGTAGCAAGGTAGTTTGCCTTCTCTGTCTTCTTTTTTGGATTATGGAAGGGGCTGTCAGGTTCAAATTCTCCGGGGTTTTAAGAAGAAAATCAAGCTAATTTAAATCTTTTGAAAATTTAACTTTTCTTGAAAATTAAATAAATTTCCGTTCCTTCCTTTAAGTTCCTGTTCTGTCTTCAGTTTATATTCCTCTTTTTTAGGGTTATGAAAGGACGTGTCATGTTCAAAAGTTTTCTTCCGGGTCAACTGTGACGTAATAAATGTTATGATTTATGTTTCAACCCACCTGGCTCTGCTGCAGCAGCTTCTGGCAGAGTTTCAGAACAGAGGCGACTCCTCGGCGTCGGGCTCGCACCTCCGAACACAGAGACTGGGGGGGGGACAGGAGAGAGAAGGTCAGCCAAACGCAGCCAATATTCAAACTATTACAATTCAGATACACAAAGCATCTTCCGTGTGCTGTTCCGTGTCGTTGTCCGGTGGCACAAAGTGACGCGTTTTTACATTTCTAGCTTTATTATAGCGAAAAGAAATGCAGTTTTTCAGTGCGATGAAGGAATATATAGGCTACAGCATTTCACACATTTACAACATCCAAATAAAGCAATTAGAAAAACTATCTCTTGTTTCTTGAACCATCAGACTTTGATGTAGCGATATCGGTGTGTTCACAGACCACGGCAATTATTATTATTTTGTTAAGGTATTTTAGGCTTTTAATTCCACAGGACAGATGAAGACATGAAAGGGGAGAAAGAAGGGGAAGGACATGCAGCAAAGGGCCGCAGGTAAACCTCTATATATGTGCGCCTGCTCTACCAACTGAGCTCACCTGGCCACAGATCACAGCAATTCATTTGGTGGAGTAAAACAAGGATATCAGGTCAGCTGAGTCCGTGCTCTCCTTTAAATCCCTTCTTAAAAGGTAAGCGGTGCTATCGCCGCCTGCTGCCGATTGGCTGAAATAGTGTTTGGTTACCCGTGCACTCCTTTCTGTTTGTTTTCAACCCCAGATTTTTTCAGCGCAGACAGAAAACAGAGAGCTCAAGGACCGTGAGGAGATTTGACCAAACTGTATTGGATTAGTGTCGCTTACTGCACCTTTAAAACATACATTTATTGAAGAGCCTTTCCTGATTTTATTTGAGCTTGAACCCCCTTTAAAGTGTCTTCATTTCTTGCAGAAAAAGTAACCAGAATGCAGCAAATTGTGCAATTCTTTGATGCTCAAAATGTCCTGGGGGACGACCACCAGACACCCCAGTTGTAATTTGCCGCCCCAGTGTTGAACCCAAAGATACGCCCTTGACAACATCCACATAAAAAGACTAGACCATAGGTGTAATTTATCAAAACTGGCCAATGCAACCCCCCCTAAATATCTTATTATAATGATAAATGACAAATATAACTGTTGTAAAACACGATGAGTGGTCGGCTTCCTCGATTCAATGTAATTGGCAAGCAAAGAAAAAACCTTTCGTCCCTCTTCAATTCTGCAGAATGCAGGAAATGAAGTGTTTGATGCCCCAAATTTTCCTGGACCCCTTAATTATAATTGGCTATCCCTTCTTGGCTATCTCAACCCCCCCTCTAGTTAGACAGACTATCTCCTGATTCTCGAACCATCAGACTTTGATGTTGAAGATCTCAGCTATTATATCGTTGAGTAAAACGAGGACAACAGGTCAGCTCGGCTCCTTCACATCCTTTCTTAAAACAGACTTTTATTGAAGAGGCATTCCTGATTTTATTTGAGCTTGAACCTCCTTTAAAGTGTCTTTTATTCTTTGTGAAATGTTTTTATCTTTAACTTACTCTGCACAGGTTTTTAATACATCAAATACTTTTTACCCGTTTTTGCAGAAACAATTAGTTTTTATGACTGCTCTGTTTTATTGTGCGGTTTTGCGAAGCCCTTTGTGCTCTATCGATAAAGATTATTATTAGTACAAAACATAATTATTACCGACAGAAATAGAAAAAAGTACGAAAAGAAGACCAAAGTTGTAATAAGCCGGCTTGCTCCTTTAAACCACAGTAAAGTGCAGTTAAATTCAGGTCATTCATAACAATTAATTAGCATAAAGTCAAATCCAGCACACAGATCCTTGATCAGCAGTAACGGTGCGTAAAATAAAATGACAACAGCCAGTATCCCCCCCCACCCCCCAGCTCTCTGCTGCTGTCTAATAAATGCAAAATAAGGGCGGAAAAAGAAACACAAGGATTGGCAGGGCCTATTATAAATCACTATATGCTGATGAGTTTTCACACCCAAAGGTCAGCGAGTGTGTGTGTGTTTGCATGTTTGCATGTTTACTCATGTGTGCAAACATATACATGTATGTCTGAGTGTGTGTGTGTGTGTGTGTGTGACAGAATCGAGGGGACAGCCTCCCTCCTCTGCAGCAGGGACCAAACACGTCCAAGCCCCAAACTATTTATGCTAATCCTGCCCGCTCGCTGAAAAGCACTTCCTTTACATTTTCTTTACATTTTCCAATAAATATTAAACACTATTACAATGAAATGGGATTCTCTTACTCTTTCCTGCACACACGCACACGACACACACACGCGCACACACTCAACTCTTCCTCTTCTGTCTTTCATCTCCCCGTTCCCGCTCTCTTCAGTTTAGCATATTTGCGGCTCGCCTGTTGTCTAAACAAGAGATGGGGATGCAGAATACGGCAGACAGGATCAAGAGGACAAGCCCAGCGTGTGTGTGTGTGTGTGTGTGTGTTTGTGAGGCTGCGGATAAATTTATTCCAAACAGGAGGTGTGTATTACATTGAAGGAGGAGGCCTCGAAACAACAACAAAACGACTGAGTGATACTCGCTCTGCGCCAAAAGAACTGCAGCAGACAGCGCGGAGCGAGCGCGGCGAGATGAATTCAACTTAGATTGAAGCTGGAAACAATAATTCAGCACGTAAGAGTCGGAGGAGGACGACGGCCGGAGCTTTGAAATCTGCCTCACTGAGAAATACCTTTGCTATAAATAAGAGCTGACGAGCTGAAGAAGTTCTTCCCGTCAGACTTTTGAGCGGTGGAGACAAGTCGTGTTTTTGTAGGATCAGATTTCCTCCACTCGCTAATGGAATAACTTTGACACCACAGTCAGCAAACAAATGATAGCAGCTTAACAGGAGACTGAAATGATTTGCTTCAACATATAATCAATGCAGCTGTTGACACAGCCTGCCTAATGGATGCTACCCAAAGTGTATTTTTGCACTATTTTCTTCAGACTTTGTCCTGTACTGTGGTTGGGCCCTGCACTGCTACTACTATTAGTTCTAGTCATAGTTCTATTATCTTTATCGGTACTATAATTGCCACTGTTCATCATACCAACTGCAGTAATTATTATGAATCATATGTCTCCATATCCGTATATCTGTATCAGTGTCTCTGTGTCCCAAACGGCAGCGGCACCAAGAGTCCGGGTCTGTCCGAGGGTTCTGCTTGTAAAAAGGAAGTTTTCCCTCGCCACTTTCGCACCAAATGCTTGGTCTTGGGGTGGGTGATGGTTGGCTCTTTGTAAATTATAGAGTGTGGTCTAGACCTGCTATATCTGTAAAGTGTCCTGAGATAACTCCTGTTGCAATTTGACACTTTGAAAGTGAATCCGACGTAGACTGACAGAGGACTGATTCTGCTTGCCCTGGTCGGAGAGATAATCAACCAATTGGAGCTTTTGTAGGCGGGACTAAAAAACTGTGGACGTCATCTGCCAGAGCCAGAAACATAGTGACATCAGAATGACCAGATACTACTTAAAATAACAACTGTTACATCAGCTGCGGCGTAGTCTCGCATGTCCAGCTTTATCTCCACATCGCTGTGGCGTAAGGACTGGTTAAACCACAGATGCATTCTGGGATCGCTCTGGGTTGTTTGCATTTCTTTAAACCAATAATCGCCTTGGGCGGCGCTAAGCTCCGGACGCAACGACGGTGGCTCTGCTAAATGGCCTCAGGAAGGAACTTGTTTTGGTGGAACTTTTGTACCCCGCAAAAGAAAACGTTAAAAAAAGTTAACTGTTGACACAATCCAGTAACGTGAGCTATTTAAATGAGCTGATAGATGGTTAAACCTCATTAGCTCTTACCAGTGTATCTCCATGTGTACTTCGTCCAAAGCAATCCCACCAATCGGTGCCAAAACGTCCCAGTTAGAGAGGAAATGCCCTAAATATATTCTTTGTGAATCTTTACGATCATTCCCCAAAAGAACCAAGCAGGCCAGCTTTGATGCACGGTCCAAATTTTCTTTAAAACTTGCCATTTTCAGCGTGTAATGTTGTGCAGAGGTTCCAGTTAATGTTGCTCGATGCGACCGGAGTTTAAAGTTAACTCAAAGAAAGCAGAAAGTGAGGGACATCCGGCGGCACAGAAACTATCATGTAAATAAATGGTCGTCGATATAGACTAACTGTCGCGTATAAAGTAGTCAATATTGACCACGTTTCATTTCGGGATTGCTCCGTAGCCCCCCTGAAATTCCGCCAGATGTCCCTCTTTTTGGCCAGATGTTCCTCTTTCTCTGTGTTGGATTTCTGAGGACTATGGTTAACTGCTCCTCAGATCTCTGCAGGGTAAATCCAGACAGCTAGCTAGACTATCTGTCCAATCTGAGTTTTCTGTTGCACGGCTAAAACTACTTTTAAACGTACACGTGTTCCACCAAAACAAGTTCCTTCCTGAGACTATTTAGCAGAGGCACCGTGGCTCCGTCCGGAGCTTAGCACCGCCCAAGACAATTGTGATTGGTTTAAAGAAATGCCAATAAACCAGAGCAAGTTTTTCTCCCATACCAGAAATGCTGTGTGGACTAGCCAGACCCTCCTCCGCAGCATTGTGGAAGAAGGTCTCCACTAATCAACTGATTGGTTCCAAACAACCTCACCCCTCTCATTAGAAACCAGCTAAAATGAACAAGATGTCAGTGTGAATGAATGAATTAATCAACGCAGCAATTCAGTCTGATCCTTAACGCATCTCATGCACAATAATACGTTTTAATGGACCCAAATATTCATGTTTGCAAATGTTTTATGAGAAAGTTAATGCATGCAGAAGATGTTAGGCCTCAAGGAAACACATTTTACATTGTATGTTTTATTGAGAAATGAATGTGCACACAACTTTTTTTACAAGTAAAACTTCATGATGGTACCACGGGATAATAGACTTGAAGTCACTTCTATTCAGCAAGAGAACGGGCCACTATCTGAGTACTTATGGTATGTATTTCAGGATTGTCCCTGCCATTATAAGGTTTAGGTGCAGAACCTGAGCAAAATGAATGTCACTAAAAGACTTTTCTCAGATCTAAGGATTGTAGTTGGACTTCTTTAAAAGTACCACAAAGGGTTACAAAGCAACTACAGAGACGCTAAATGACCACAGAGACCCAAAACAACCCCAAACCCCCCCAGGAAATGGAGCAAAAGAGACACAGCATGACTACAAAGACATGCAGAAAACTCACAAAGAGACAAAAACCAACAATGAGACACAAAATGTACGGGGAAATAGCTTTTTTTTTTTAAATGTTTAAAATTAAATTTAAAAAACGTGACATTTTCTTGAAGAAGGGCGCCTGAACCCCTCGCCAAACACCCGCACATAAGTCTTCACAAAGCGGGGGGAAACACTGTATTTTAGTTTTCATTTACCACCATGCGATGTCTCTATTAAAAGAGAGAGAGGACAGGTCCAATATAAATACTGATGAATATCATTTTTATCATCATTTTGTGATCAGTTTCATGGTTGCAGTTTGGTTTCAGATAGCAAAAGTCGTTTCCCTGAGAGTTTATTTTCAGACAGATAGGAGGAAGAGAGAATCCTAAGTCTCTATTGTTTCCGCACTGCTGGTTTTTATGCACTGATCCCTCTCTCGTTGTACCCCCCTCCCTCCCTCCCTCCCTCCATCTCTCTCTCTCTCTCTCTCTGGCGGGTCGAGCCTGGCTGGGCCCATATTGACTCAGAGGGCTCTACAGACACAGTCGGACAAATATTTGCTAAAAAGCTTTTCTTCCCAAATACATGGAAAGCCGTGGAGTGGCTGCAGAGGAAGATAGAGAGAAAGAGACAGAGGATGTAGAGGGAGGGATGAGATGGACAGAAAAAAACCCGAAAAACAAGTGTGAAGATAGGTCGACGGAGGAGAAGAGGAGAGGCAGTGTGAAGAGAGAATCGGAGAGAGATAGAAGATTGAAGCGAGTTACAAAGAAAGAGACAAGGAGGGAGGGGAGATAGAAAAGATAAAGACAGAGACAAGAAAACAGGAAATTAGAGACTCTGGGGAGTTTTTTCCCTGGAGCCCTTATGTTTTCTCGCCCAGCAGTTTTCCCTGGATTAGGTTGGCACCTAAATCATGGTTGCAGCTGTCGCCGTGGTCCTGCTAGGCGCCCTGCTATGCCCTGCAGTGCCCTGCTACGCCCAACAAAAATCCGACCAAAAACATTTAAAAAAAAGTGTCAAGTGTGTAAAAACTGACAATAAAAAAAAAGGCAACAAAAACATCCTCTCCCCCCAGAAATCCTCTTTTTTTAATACTCTAGAAATTTAATCCAAGTTCTCGTCTGTTCTTCGTCTGTTTGCGGTTAAATTCAAGGGCGACCAACAGGAGACACACAAAAAGAACAAGTGATGTCTTTATCTCTCTCTCTCTTCATGTACTTCTCCGTCTGTCACTCAAGATCCTCTTTCAGGAGGAAGAGGTGACTGACTCTGGATAAACAAAAAGAAGAGGATCTACTCTCCCCTTTCTTTAATTCCTGCTTCACTCTCTCTCTCTCTCTCCTTCTCTTCTCACTCTAAAGCTCGATCTCTTTTCTTCTCTCCCACTCCACCCCCCCTCTATCTCTCTCGTTCTTCAATCTACCTCTCCTAAAAACAAAATCCTCTTAACTCTCCTCCACCTCCTCATCTCCACAATCTAATTACCGAGACCTGCCGTGAAGAGAGGGAGGGAGGGAGGGAGGGAGGGGGAGGGAGGAGAGGATAGAGGAGAGTTGAGGTTGTTAGTGTGGTTGCTATGTCAGTGGTTTTAAACAGTAAAACACTTTGAAATGAGAGTGAGACAGAGAGAGAAACAGGACTGCGACTAGGCAACATTTGAAACGTGTTGATACTAAAGGCCAATTTATGGTCCTGTGTAAAATCAGGTGGTAGGTGTGTGTAGATTCGTACCCTATGTCGTTGCTGCACATGCACCTCTTAAAAGCTGCCCTGCCACATGTATTTCATCACTTTGTGGTGATGTTTGAAGTTCTACCATGGACTCTGTAACATTTTTTGGTGGATAAAATGCCTTGGTTACCTTGTTTCAAGCCATTCTAGCGTGGTATAAAAAGCCTGCAGGAAGACTCAGCTCGATTTCTGCCAGTTCTCATTAATATTCAACGTGCTAAGCTGTTTGAATCTGATTGGCTAACAGCTAGCCAATGAGAGACTGGCTATCAGCGTCCTTTAGCCAGCGCAACTGGGCGAGCTCATGAATAGTAATGAGCTCAGGCAACATGATGTCAGACTGACCAGCTTCTGTGATTGGTCTGATTTCTCTGCTTATTTCTGTTCAGTGGCTAGAGCTGACAGAGGAGGTAGCAGTTCATTTTCACATTCACATTTAACACGTGTGACGCAATCTTATACAAAGTTAAAAGACAGGGGAACCCCGATGAAGTGAAAAAACTAAAATCAAAATCAAAAGGAAGAGGGGAGGCCTCTAGCTCACCCACTAAGAGCGTTCGCCCCAATGTAGGCTGAGTCCTTTGCAGCGGCCTGCGTTCGAGTCCGACCTGTGGCCCTTTGCTGCATGTCATCCCCTCTCTTTCTCTCCCCCTTTCCTGTCTATCCACTGTCACTATATAATAAAAGGAAAAAGCCCCCAAAAAATTATCTTTTAAAAAAGAAAAGAAAAGAAAGGAAGACAGAAGCAAGAGGAAAAGGAGACGATACAGCCTCAGAACGAGACAAAGACAGACAGAAAGAGAACATAAAATAAAGAAAAAAAGAATTGAGATATTTAAAAAAAGAGTGAGCCAGAGAAAGAAAAACAACAGAGTGAGGACGAGAAGGGGAGAGGACAAGGACAAACTGTAAAGTACGGAGAGACAGAAATAAAGAGAGAGAGGGAAGGAGAATTTGGGCTGCTTGCGCGGTAACCCAGTGGATATTCCAATCAATTACCATTAATTAGAAATCTCTGATTAATTCTATTTGTTGATTAAGTCAATTAAAACCACGAGCACTCGTTATCGCCCAACGAGCCTAATGGATTCCTGACGACGCTTTCTTCCCACACACACACACACACACACACACACACACACACACATTCCCTCACAGCGCCTACAGCTACACACACTCTTCATCTACATACTCTTCCTCATCTCTCTCTCTCTCTCTCTCTCTCAGCTACACCAACTCTGTCATCTGCATACTCTTCCTCATCTCTCTCTCTCTCTCTCTCTCTCAGCTACACCAACTCTGTCATCTACATACTCTTCCTCATCTCTCTCTCTCTCTCTCTCTCTCAGCTACACCAACTCTGTCATCTACATACTCTTCCTCATCTCTCTCTCTCAGGTACACCAACTCTGTCGTCTGCATACTCTTCTTCATCCCTCTCTCTCTCTCTCTCTCTCAGCTACACCAACTCTGTGGCCTGCATGCTCTTCTTCATCCCTCTCTCTCTCTCTCTCTTTCTCTCTCTCTCCCTCTCAGCTACACCAACTGTCGTCTGCACACTCTTCCACAACTCGCCCCCATTTAGCCTCACACTCTCTCCCTCTCTCCCTTATTTCTCTCCTCGTCTGACATTTCTGTCTTCTTTCACTCCCTCCCTCACTCACTCTCATCCATTTTATCCTCTTCTCTTCATCCTTTACTTACTATCTCTCGGTTACTTCTTAGTTTCCTTTTCCTTTTTTTTGGCAAAAAAAATTACCAAAACTTCAGAAAAAGCGCAGAAAAAGGCGACAGAAACGTAAAAAAATGTGACAAAAAAAATCCTTGTCTGACATTACTGTCTTCTTTCACTCCCTCCCTCTCCTCCATTTCATCCTCTTTTCTCTCCATCCTTCACTCGCTATCTCTGAGTTACTTCTTAATTTCCTTGTTCCAGTTACATCCATCTGTCCGGCTGAATTTATAAAAGTGAAATCCCCAGTTTGCCTCTGGAGGTTTGTGCCCAGAGCATGTTGCCATTGAGCAGGAGGAGAGTTCACAAATCACTTCCTTCAGGGCTTGGAAAGAGAACATCTTCTACTCGCAACCTTGGCCTCCAACCTCAAGGCTAGGGATTCCCAAACTACGGCCCAGGGACCTCCAGGGGTCCTTGACATAGACCGGAGTTACAGTAAACACCAAATCTGCAGACTTCCTCCTGAGATTTTAAGGCTTGTTTTGGAGGGAATTGGAAAATGCCAAAAAAAGGCAAAAAAAAATGTCAAAACATCGGAAGAAGAGCTGAAAGATTCCAAAAACACTAAAAGAAAGAAGAAAAAACATCGGAAAAAAAGCTACAAAAATGTCTAAAAAAAAGGGAGAAAAACATTGAAAAAGATCACGAAAACTGTTGAGAAATTATAGAATTTAAAAAAAAAAATTATAAAAAAAAAATATATTTTGACTAACTTGTAGTTTGTCCACTGTATCTGTCTTGGGATGGATTTATAACCTGAAGATAAATATATATATAAAAGTTTAAAAGCATCAAAACTATGTTTCTGTTGGACCTCAGCGACTGTTCATTAAAAATAATCAGAATTTTCTCTGATGATGTGCTTTGTATCACTTTATAAGTCTTCTTGGAACGGGTCACACGACATTATGCGACAAAACTTGATGCCCTGCCTCCGCTGACCCAGAATCCATCTGTTTTCCTGCTCTGCAGTTTTTAACATCCCATCTAAATGTGGTCTGGAAGTCAGCGACATTCGTTAAAGGCTTTTAGAGCAATTCACTGGAAATGGAAGCAGACAATAAAGTAAGATGTACCTCTCCCACTCACTTCAACGCCGACGTGTTTATGGCGAAAAAACCTGGCAACCCCGAAGCATTAACATATCAATTTAGTGGTCCATTTATGTTTCCGTTTTTAGATTTCTCCAGAGTGGCTGGTGATGAGGTCAGAGGTCACTCGGCCCTGTTGCAGTACTCGTATAAGACAGAAAGGTGGTCAGAAGGGTGGCAGTAGGAGCCTGGCTGACACCAGACCCTTCTCAGCTGTAACTGAGAGTGGGTCTGGGGGGGGAAGCTTCATTCACAGCCCATTTCCAAAGGGGGCGTCACCAACGGACGCCGCTCAAATGCCTCTGGGCGCAATTGGATAGTCCTTCAACCAATCAGAGCAACTATACGGGTGACGCTTTGGTGGCCGGCATGCTGAATGTAAACAAGAAGCTGCTCGCCGTTGCTGTGCTATCATCATCGTATAAAGCCCGCCTCAACGGTTGTGATTGGTGTAGAGTCCGCCTCAACGGTTGTGATTGGTGTAGAGTCCGCCTCAATGGTTGTGATTGGTGTAAAGCCCACCTCAATGGTTGTGATTGGTGTAAAGCCCAACTCAATGGTTGTGATTGGTGTAAAGCCCACCTCAATGGTTGTGATTGGTGTAGAGCCCACCTCAACGGTTGTAATTGGTGTAAAGCCCTCATCAATGGTTGTGATTGGTGTAGAGCCCTCCTCAACGGTTGTGATTGGTCTAAAGCCCACCTCAACGGTTGTGATTGGTGTAGAGCCCACCACAACGGTTGTAATTGGTGTAAAGCCCGCCTCAATGGTTGTGATTGGTGTAAAGCCCTCCTCAACGGTTGTGATTGGTGTAAAGCCCTCCTCAATGGTTGTGATTGGTGTAAAGCCCACCTCAACGGTTGTAATTGGTGTAAAGCCCGCCTCAACGGTTGCGATTGGTGTAAAGCCCTCCTCAATGGTTGTGATTGGTGTAAAGCCCACCTCAACGGTTGTGATTGGTGTAAAGCCCTCCTCAACGGTTGTGATTGGTGTAGAGCCCACCACAACGGTTGTAATTGGTGTAAAGCCCGCCTCAACGGTTGTGATTGGTGTAAAGCCCTCCTCAATGGTTGTGATTGGTGTAGAGCCCTCCTCAATGGTTGTGATTGGTGTAAAGCCCTCCTCAACGGTTGTGATTGGTGTAAAGCCCACCTCAACGGTTGTGATTGGTGTAAAGCCCTCCTCAACGGTTGTGATTGGTGTAAAGCCCACCTCAATGGTTGTGATTGGTGTAAAGCCCGCCTCAACAGTTGTGATTGGTGTAAAGCCCTCCTCAATGGTTGTGATTGGTGTAAAGCCCGCCTCAACAGTTGTGATTGGTGTAAAGCCCGCCTCAACAGTTGTGATTGGTGTAAAGCCACCTCAACGGTTGTGATTGGTGTAGAGCCCGCCTCAATGGTTGTGATTGGTGTAGAGCCCGCCTCAACGGTTGTGATTGGTGTAGAGCCCGCCTCAACGGTTGTGATTGGTGTAAAGCCCGCCTCAATGGTTGTGATTGGTGTAGAGCCCACCACAACGGTTGTAATTGGTGTAAAGCCCGCCTCAACGGTTGTGATTGGTGTAAAGCCCTCCTCAATGGTTGTGATTGGTGTAAAGCCCACCTCAACGGTTGTGATTGGTGTAAAGCCCTCCTCAACGGTTGTGATTGGTGTAGAGCCCACCACAACGGTTGTAATTGGTGTAAAGCCCGCCTTAACGGTTGTGATTGGTGTAAAGCCCTCCTCAATGGTTGTGATTGGTGTAAAGCCCTCCTCAACGGTTGTGATTGGTGTAAAGCCCACCTCAACGGTTGTGATTGGTGTAAAGCCCTCCTCAACGGTTGTGATTAGTGTAAAGCCCACCTAAACAGTTGTGATTGGTGTAAAGCCCGCCTCAATGGTTGTGATTGGTGTAAAGCCCGCCTCAACAGTTGTGATTGGTGTAAAGCCGACTCAACGGTTGTGATTGGTGTAGAGCCCGCCTCAATGGTTGTGATTGGTCTAAAGCCCACCTCAACGGTTGTAATTGGTGTACAGCCCGCCTCAACGGTTGTGATTGGTGTAAAGCCCGCCTCAACAGTTGTGATTGGTGTAAAGCCGCCTCAACGGTTGTGATTGGTGTAGAGCCCGCCTCAATGGTTGTGATTGGTGTAGAGCCCTCCTCAACGGTTGTGATTGGTGTAGAGCCCGCCTCAACGGTTGTGATTGGTCTAAAGCCCACCTAAACGGTTGTGATTGGTGTAAAGCCCGCCTCAACGGTTGTGATTGGTGTAAAGCCCTCCTCAACGGTTGTGATTGGTCTAAAGCCCACCTCAACGGTTGTGATTGGTGTAGAGCCCACCTCAACGGTTGTGATTGGTGTAAAGCCCTCCTCAACGGTTGTGATTGGTGTAGAGCCCTCCTCAACGGTTGTGACTGGTGCCTCGATTTGGAAACATTGAAAATGGGCTTGAATGGGCTCTTGGCCAGACTGACTTGCAGAGCAAATCTCAAATTTTCCTGAAGTTTGTCAGAGCTTCCCCGGCTATAGTAGCTCAGTCTGTAGGTAGTTGGGTTGAGAACCGGAGGGTCTCTGGTTCAAGTCCCAGTACGGACCAAAGTATGGAGTGTGGACTGGTAGCTGGAGAGAGATCCAGTTCACCTCTGCCAAGGTACTCTTGAGCAAGGCACCGTACTTGTGTGTGTGTATTTCAGGCCTGTGTGTAGTGATTTCTGTGTAAATTGTAATTTCACTGGAGATCAATAAATCAGTGTGGAGGTTTTTAGTCTTCCAGCGTTACAAGAAAGTGAAATTGTTTTTGGGGGGAGATTAACAAGAAAGCGATAACAAGTGTGTTTCTAATGCTGCTGTCCATGGTCCTTTCAAAAAGTTTGGAACCCACACAACGTTGTATGCAGGTAAAATTAATAATTCCAATAAATTTGGGGTGTTTTATTCAATTTCATAGCTCCTCCACACGCTCCTGAGGAGGGTCTGGCTAGTCCACACAGCACTCCTGGATGGGAGAAAAACCTGCTCTGGTTTATTGAGCCACGGTGCCTCTGCAAAATAGTCTCGTTTTGGTGGAACATGTGGACGTTCAAAAGTAGTTTTAGTCGTGCAACAGAAAACTCAGATTGGACAGATAGTCTAGTTAGCTGTCTGGATTTACCCTGCAGAGATCTGAGGAGCAGTTAACCATAGTCCTCACAAATCCACCGGAGGTTAGAATGCCAACACAAAGACAGAGGAAGGTAGCAGACATCGGAGAAAAAGACGCATCCGACAGAATTTGTGCCTGTGGCACTGGAGCAATCCCGGAAGTAGAACGTCGAGGATATAGACAAGACAGGATGTGATGTTCGTAAAAAAGTCTTTTTCTGTGGTTTCAGCAATAAGTGTATGATGTGTGTTCGTCCCTGTTGACACTACCACGATGTGAGTCGAGTACAGATGTGAGTTGCGCGTGCGTCACTTAGCGACAATGACGACTTGCGAGTTGTTTGTGATCCTCGTTTCTTTCCCCAGATACAAATTAAAAGACGTTTTGACGTGTCAAGCAAATGGCAATGTTATTGGGTACTGTTACGATGTGTGCTTGCTACAGAGTATTTTCTACACAGTAACAAGCAAATCTTGATGGCAATTGGGTCTTTTAATGATGTTGTCAACAACTCAAGATAACCTTCTGCTGTCTGAGCTGTCAGTTTATCAGTCTGAGGTAAATTGCTTGAGGAGGACACTCTGCCAAACTCCACAAGTTAGCAATCAAACACAACAAAGGCTGTCACTAGAATGGCATTTTGAGCTAACGTTAGCAATCAAACAATCATAGATCGCCAAAACGTTCGCCGGATCCGGATCCCTTTGGGGTTATGCCGTAAACAATTTAAATCTGAGCAAGCCCAATCTGCACTCAACTCACATCAGGTAGTGACACCAGTATTTACTTATGGTTATAGTATAGAGTTATAGTCTCGCACTGCCGGCTCTCCACAGCGCTGTGAGTAGTCTATTCAAAGTCTGTTCAGAGTCTTCTAGTGTCTGGTAGGCGTTCGTTACAGTCCACTACCGCCCAAAGCATGATGGGAACCGTAGTGCCAAAACTCAAATTAAAATTGGAAAAAACAAAGAGCGATACGATCCAGGCTCAGACGTGCAGTAACTCTGCTTACCTCGGTGACAAAAAGCTTGGCGGCCTTCTTGTGAAAGTCAAAATGGATTACAGCTGACATCATCGCGGCTTATTGATTATTGTAAGTTATTAGCTGCACACACACACACACGCACACACACACACACACACACACGGCGACGTCTCAGGGATGAAAGCTTTACTCTTAAAATATTCAGCGGAATTAAACAAATGGAGGATGTATGAAGTCTTTGCGAGAGAAAGTATTTACTGTTCTCACTAATGCAGCCGAGGCGACGCGCCGAGTTAAAACGCTGCTATCAATAAAATCCAATCTCCTTCCGTCTGTCTGCATTTCTCCATATATTCGTCTTTACAACGCTCTCTCTCTCTCTCTCTCTCTCAGCCATCTCTTTCTTCCCTGCATTTCACTTTACAGGCTGTTCTCTCCATCTCTTGTTTAGTTTTTTTCCTTCTTGATCACTCTTTCCATTTTTCCCTCTCGCTAGCCCTCAGTTTCCTCTCTTCCTTAACCTTCTCTTTCTCCATCTTTCACCTTGTCTTTATCCAGTACATTTACTCCAGTGCTGTACTTAAGCACGAATGTTGAGGTACTTTACTCGAGTCTAGTCTTTTCTACTCCACTACATTTATCTGTTCCAGCTTTAGTTACTAGTTACTTTAGTTACTCCGCTACATTTATCTGTTCCAGCTTTAGTTACTAGTTACTTTAGTTACTCCACTACATTCATCTGTTACAGCTTTAGTTACTAGTTACTTTAGTTACTCCGCTACATTCATCTGTTCCAGCTTTAGTTACTAGTTACTTTAGTTACTCCGTTACATTCATCTGTTACAGCTTTAGTTACTAGTTACTTTAGTTACTCCACTACATTCATCTGTTCCAGCTTTAGTTACTAGTTACTTTAGTTACTCCGCTACAGCTTTAGTTACTAGTTACTTTAGTTACTCCGCTACATTCATCTGTTCCAGCTTTAGTTACTAGTTACTTTAGTTACTCCACTACATTCATCTGTTACAGCTTTAGTTACTAGTTACTTTAGTTACTCCGCTACATTCATCTGTTCCAGCTTTAGTTACTAGTTACTTTAGTTACTAGTTACTTTACACATTCAGATATCTGACCACAGAACACATGAAGTTTATAAAATCTGATGTTTGATTCTAAAGTAAACTAGCCGACAATATAACGGACTACAAGTCACGCTGAGATGATGAGACCATTAAACACACAACTGTCTGTGTGTGTGTGTGTGTGTGTGTGTGTGTAGAGAATTAAACACACAACTGGTTGGATCCTTTACACTTTCTACAATGGGAGGATTCTTCTTTACTTTTAATACTTTAATACTACTACATTTTTCTGATGATACAGACTTTTACTGAAGTAGGACTTTAACTTGTAACAAAGGATTTTTACAGTGTGGTATTAGTACTCTTACATAAGTGAAGGATCTAAATACTTCCTCCACCGCTGTCTTCATCCCTTGTTTTTCTCTTTCTCTCTCTCTGTCTTTTCCTGCTGTTTTAGCAGATGGTGATTTTCTCTTCCGGCTCTATTTGTCTCTCTCTCTCCTTACCGGTGTCTCCGGGGTCCGTGTTTAGTTTTCTATCACGGGTATCACGACTCGGATAAATGTTCGGCTCCGAGTCGGTGAAAGATCTGGATATTAGAACAGATGTTTGGCCTTTCATCGCCGCTGCCTCCTCTGTAGAAACTCCAAACCTCTCAATGGTTTTGTTATTGATTTTTAAAATGTTCAGGTAAATATGAAAGATGAAGTGGGTTGAGAAAGGTCTTCTACGTCTTTAGCAGGCATGGGCCGGTATTAGATTCTGACGGTATGATAACCAGTCCTTCCAGAAAAAGGCAGAGTTTTTTTGTGATTGTTGCGGGCAGAAATCCTTGATTATGTGGCACGTTTTCTTAAAAAATGCGATGGAATATGCTATATGATATTTATGCAATTTTATGCGATGACATTGCGGGAACTTGCAAAAACTGCGGTTTGATGAAAAAGAGAAAAAAAAGTGATTCTGCTAAGATCTATTATGGGACTTTTTTGCAACAAAAATGCAGGGATTATAAAATCATGCAAGCCCAGCATATTTTGCATGGAAATCAGCAATTTATGCCCCCCCCCCGCATCAATACGCGGACTTTGGCTGATTATGCGTTGAATTATGCGATCGCATAATCGCATTTTTCTGGAGGGACTGGATAACCAGCTGAAAACATAACATATTTCCGCCTGTTCTCATGAAGCATACTTTCGAAAAGCTAAAAAAATGTAAGCACTGTAATTCGTATGATTTCCACGTTGTTTTTTTGCTGTGTGCACCACATTGAGCGCTGCTGTATAAGAACGCTGCTGGTTGCGTAGGGAGGATGTTGGGGGGTGGGGGGGCGTTAACAGACAGGACTTTCAAGCCAAGTTTGTTCGTTTTTTTGTTTATGTTTATCATTTATTACCAGTGTATTAAATGCTGTAAGTGACCGAAAACAAATATTCGAAATAAACTATACTAAGGCATTTAAAACGTGTTTTTTTTTTTCATTTCTGGCTTAATTAGACAGGACAGCAGAGAGAAATGAAGGGGGAGAGATGGGGGAGGGAGACATGTAGGAAAACCATCACAGGTCGGATTCAAACACCTGAGGACACGTTCTGTCACAGCCATGGGAGTCTAATAAAAAACTGGACTGCACTTCCTGGGGGGCGTGGTCACAACACTGAAAAAATGACACAAAATGGGGATTTCCAAACATAAGATATAACCGCTTTAAAATGTCTTCTCAAACTGCTTCATTTTCTCCATTGTCGGTTTTCCACTTTTAGCAGGTTAAGTCGTTTTCTTCCATTTTTTTATTGCCATCCCTCTCTTCTCCTATGTCCTCCTTTTATTTATCTTTCTGTTCCTTCTGCCTCTTGTCACTCATTGCTTTCTCTCTGCTTAATTTCTTCTTCTTCTTCTTTTCTTTACTCTGTGCTTTTGATTCTCTCTCTGTCTCCACTCCTTCAAGCAGATGAAAGAGCCGAGTGTTTTTCTTCTCCTCCCGAGCAGATGAAGATGAAAGTCTGATCGTGTTTGTTGGTGGGGTTGCCGCGGCAACGTCTCACCTGTTTGCTCGCCTTCAACCCCTAACGAGCAACTCTTAACGAGAAAACACCTCTTCAAAAAACACCAGCGGGGCGTACACAAAACACACACACACACGCACACCCAAGGAACACAAATTGAACAACCAAGAAACACACACACACACGGGTATAATCAAAACACACACACACACACACACACACACACACACACACACACACACACACACACACACACACACACACACACACACACACACACACACACACACACACACACACACACACAGCCTGTGTTCTTGGCAGGGAGTCGGTGGATCTTTAATCCTCATCATGCAGCAGGTATCGATATCAGAGCCTCGCTGTCACCTTCTATTAGCTGCCTGAGAGAAGCATCATATGCTAGGGGGTGGGGGGTGGGGGGGGGCTGTAGTCTGTGGACAGTGTGTATAGAAGTGAAGCATCCAGAGTGGCAGACATACAAACAAACACTCGGCATCTGCTGAAAAACGTACCGCTCCGATACTGCCTAAAATCGGTTTCGGTATCGGGAAGTACTGGGGTTTCTGCACCAATCAGATACCACGTAATAAAGCCCTAAAGAAAATCTACATTAAAGTAGTTGATAATGTCCTTTTTCCGTTATAACTGAGGGTCAAACTGGAGAATAAAAGAAAGTTCTGGGGCGTTCATTGTTTGTGTTTGTTCATGTTTCACAAAGAGTTTAACCTGAGCCAGACAGACAACAAAGATAGAAATAATATCACATCTATACAGGGATAGTAGTATACAGCTGTTATATATCATATCACATCTATACAGAGATAGTAGTATACAGCTGTTATATATCATAACACATCTATACAGAGATAGTAGTATACAGCTGTTATATATCATAACACATCTATACAGAGATAGTAGTATACAGCTGTTATATATCATATCACATCCATACAGAGATAGTAGTATACAGCTGTTATATATCATATCACATCTATACAGAGATAGTAGTATACAGCTGTTATATATCATAACACATCTATACAGAGATAGTAGTATACAGCTGTTATATATCATATCACATCCATACAGAGATAGTAGTATACAGCTGTTATACATCATATCACATCCATACAGGGATAGTAGTATACAGCTGTTATATATCATATCACATCTATACAGAGATAGTAGTATACAGCTGTTATACATCATATCACATCTATACAGAGATAGTAGTATACAGCTGTTATATATCATATCACATCCATACAGAGATAGTAGTATACAGCTGTTATATATCATATCACATCCATACAGAGATAGTAGTATACAGCTGTCATACATCATATCACATCCATACAGAGATAGTAGTATACAGCTGTTATACATCATATCACATCCATACAGAGATAGTAGTATACAGCTGTTATACATCATATCACATCCATACAGAGATAGTAGTATACAGCTGTTATACATCATATCACATCCATACAGAGATAGTAGTATACAGCTGTTAAAACATAATAAAATATATGACACACTGGTATCGGTAAGTTCAGGTATCGAAATCGGTATCAGGAAGCAAAAAATGGTATCGGGCCATCTCTAGCGCTCAGCAGTAGTGGAAGAAGTATTCAGATCCTTTACTTCAGTAAAAGTACTAATAGCACACTGTGAAATAATCTCTGTTACAGGTATAAAAGTCCTGCATTGAAAATGTTACTTCAGTAAACGTCTGTAAGTATCGCCAGGAAATAGTAGTTGAAGTATTAAAAGCAAAAGTACTCAATGCAGAAATAATCCTCTCATTGTAGAAGAAGTGGAAAGGATCCAAACAGTTGTGTGTGTTTATTCAGCTAATTAGTAGTTCCAGCTGGACTTCTAGGCCGTTATATTGCTTTTTCAGGTGTTTTTTTCCACTGTTTTCTGTTTGAATCAGCAGGTCTGTTAGTTGAAGAGAGAAGGTAGTCTATATCCACGACCTTCTACTTCCGGGATTGCTCGTTGCCGCTGGAAATTCCACCATATGTCTTTATATTTTGGGCTGGGTGTCCATTACCTTCCTCTTTCTTTGTGTTGTAAACTCCGGTGGATTTATCTGCTCCTCAGATCTCTACAGGGTAAATCCAGACAGCCAAAACAACTTTTGAACGTGCGCATGTTCCACCAAAACAAGTTCCTTCCCGAGGCAATTTAGCAGAGGCACCGTGGCTCCGTCCGGTGCTTGGCACTGCCCAAGACGATTGTGATTGGTTTAAAGAAATGCCAATAAACCAGAGCACGTTTTTCTCCCATCCAAAAATCCAGTGTGGACTAGCCAGACCTTCCTCTGCAGTGCTGTGCCAGACTAGAGAGAAGGAGACCTGTGCGGATAAAAACCTCCTGATGGATGAAAACTGAAGGAATCCTAACAGGGAGAAACTGAATGCCATAAAGCTCCTATGAGCCCACGCTGCTTCACAACTTCACCAAACTGCCTCTTTTGTTATTGTTTTGATTAAGAAACCCCTAGACGCAGAAAAGTATATGTTTATTTTTTTTAAAGGTCCCATGGCATGAAAATTTCACTTTATGAGGTTTTTCAACATTAATATGAGTTGCCCCAGCCTGCCTATGGCTCTAGTGGCTGTAATTCTGCACCGAGGCTGAATTTCGGGAAAGAGACTTCAGATACAGTATTAGGGGACCACTAAGGTCTATATAAAAGAGACTTCAGATACAGTATTAGGGGACCACTAAGGTCTATATAAAAGAGACTTCAGATACAGTATTAGGGGGACCACTAAGGTCTATATAAAAGAGACTTCAGATACAGTATTAGGGGACCACTAAGGTCTATATAAAAGAGACTTCAGATACAGTATTAGGGGACCACTAAGGTCTATATAAAAGAGACTTCAGATACAGTATTAGAGGACCACTAAGGCCTATATAAAAGAGACTTCAGATACAGTATTAGGGGACCACTAAGGTCTATATAAAAGAGACTTCAGATACAGTATTAGGGGACCACTAAGGTCTATATAAAAGAGACTTCAGATACAGTATGAGGGGACCACTAAGGTCTATATAAAAGAGACTTCAGATACAGTATTAGGGGAGCACTAAGGCCTATATAAAAGAGACTTCAGATACAGTATTAGGGGACCACTAAGGTCTATATAAAAGAGACTTCAGATACAGTATTAGGGGACCACTAAGGCCTATATAAAAGAGACTTCAGATACAGTATTAGGGGACAACTAAGGTCTATATAAAAGAGACTTCAAATACAGTATTAGGGGACCACTAAGGCCTATATAAAAGAGACTTCAGATACAGTATTAGGGGACCACTAAGGCCTATATAAAAGAGACTTCAGATACAGTATTAGGAGACCACTAAGGTCTATATAAAAGAGACTTCAGATACAGTATTAGGGGACCACTAATGCCTATATAAAGGCATCCAAAAAGCAAGTTAGAGAATAAAGTTAGAGGGCAGGTTTGGATGTGTCTAGGTTGTATCTTAATACAAAACTCATACTTTATGTTTATGTTGAAAGAGTTATTGTTTGTTCCTTTTCATACTGGCTGTAAACGTGTTTACCTCTTTGGAGCGAAAAGGAGGATCCTCATTCTGTGCAGAAATAAATTACAAAAGCAGCCAAATTCAAGTGTGTATCTGTGTCCTGGCAGTCGTGTGCAGGTTCGCTGCCAGTGTTGTCCCGGCAACAAACCTACATGCGACTGCCACAAAATGTCAGGGCTTGATTAACCCACTCGGGGGCCCCGGGGCAAAAATGAATTGTGTGTTGTACGGAGGCCCCTGAGGGTCTCGAGTCCTGGGCGGCCGCCCACTTTGCCCAGTTGCCAATCCATCCCTGTATGTAGTTATCATAATCAATCCACTTTGCTGGATGAAGTATAAAGTATAAATACACGCAAGGAGTTTAAGAGTTACGAACAGATGAACAGAGCACGTAAATGATGATGATTTTGTCCAAAGCTGCGTACGAATAAGGTTCAATTATGTGATTATTTTTCATGTTTTCATGTTTAATCTGTTGAGTATTTCCTTGATTAATCGATTAGTTGTTTGGTCTCTAAAATGTCCAAAAATGGTTAAAAAAAAAAAATGGGGATCAGTGTTTCCCAACGACCAAGATGACGTCCTCAAATATCTTGTTTTGTCCCCAACTCAAAGATATTCAGTTTACTGTCACAGAGGAGAGAAGACACTAGAACATATTCACATTTAACAAGCTGACATCGGAGAAGTTTTACAATTTCATTAAAACTTACTCAAACCGATCAATGGATTATCAAAATTGTTTTTAGTTGCTCTATTTGTGGCTGAGAATGCAGATATGAGAGACTGGGACTTTGTTCAGTTTATTTCATAATACTTGAGTCAGAAATCTGACTGATTTTATAAAAAAAAATGACTCAAATAGTGGGCGATTAACTTAATAGTTGACTAGTTAACTATTTGAATAATCATTTAATCCTTGCAGCTCTGCATGTGATGTGTGCCTGGTAGGGTTGGGTATCGTCTGGGTTCTTTCCGATACCGGTGCTAAAGCGATACTTTTAAAACGGTGCCAGTGCCTAAACGGATACTTTTAAATCAAGTAAAAAAAACTTTTAAAAAAAACTTATTCTAATAACTTATTTCACCAGTAAATTGCTGTTGAACGACAAAAACAACCACTAGATGGGAAAAGGGTATTTTTTCTGTTTTAAGTGAACGCACCGTCTGTGTTGTTTAATTCCGACAACGGCAGCTGCTGCGCTGCAGAGCAGACTGTTAGGTCCCGCTGTTGGAATCCTCTACAGTGAAATACAGTCACACTTAACACTGTTTAACGTTAGCTGTCAGCATTTTAACCATTGTGTTTAATCCAGCTGCTAGCTAAAGGTAGGCTAACGTTACCTGCTGTCGAGTGTAGTGTAAAGTCAGGCGCCGAAATGAGGCACCGGAATTTTCGTTCTTATTCGGTCTCGTTTAATCGGCACCGGTGCCCTATTGGCACTGCGTTTCGGTACCCAACCCTAGTCCCTGGTTGCAGAGAATCATAAGAATACAGACTTATGTTTTAGGATGGCAGGCGGGACACTGAGTCATGACTGGTCCGAGAAAGGGCAGATTCAAATCCCAGAAACGGCAGGAGGACGGAGAGCCGAAAATAGAACCGAAGGAAGTAGGGGGGCATGTGCTACAAATGATGAGGAGGGCCGGAGGGCAAAGAGCACGGAGGCAGGGATATATGTGTGTGTGTGTGTGAGTGTGTGTGGGGGAGGGGGGGGTTGGCAGTGGGTAGCAAACAGTAGGGGAGGACAGGTTCATCTACTGTCAACAGCAGGGGAGGGAGGGAACAGCTGAAACTGACAACTAGAAAAGAGATGCAGCAAGGTAGGCGGGAAAAAAGAAGAAAAAAGATGCACGGAACAAGGGAGAGAAATAAGAAGCGGGAAAAAAAACTGGAGAATTGAGACAGAAAGATAAAGAGAAGAGAGACAGATAGGCAGATAGAGAGACAGAGGAGGGCAGTTTGTTGAGCTTCACTTCAGAAGAATGAGCTAAACGCTCACACTGATATCTACAATCTATGCTAGCATCTGTGTGTGTGTGTGTGTGTGTGTGTGTGTGCGTGGGTGTCGAGAGGTCGCCCCCTGACAGTGTGTGTGAATGAAGGAGCAGAGGCTCTGAACATGAACACTGACCCGTTTCCATTTGCAAGAAAGAAAGACGTATGATGTTATCGCCTCCTTTTTATACGGAAGGTCGACAAGGACAAGATGTTTGTCAAAACATTTTTTTGGCACAAACTCTCCCCATGGTGGACGGGTGAAACAAACACAGGATTTTCACCCAGGAGACCGGGGTTCATGTCCCATTTCAAAAGAAACGTAAACGGGTTAAAGTTTGTTTTTTTTTACTTTACAGAACAAACAAAGCTGTGTCACGTGTGTAGCCGGAGGTGAAGTAGTGTGTTATTCGAACCCAAACCACTATGTTTTTCAACTAAGTAGTTTTTGTGCCTAAACCTAACCAAACCGCAACCGTTGCGTTCTCTGGTTTAGATTTGAGGACGGAAAGCGCTCCGGTGGGTCGCTTTAGAGCAGGGGTCTTCAATGTTTTTTAAGCCAAAGACCCCTTAACTGAAAGTGAGAGGTAGCAGGGACCCCCTACTATATTGTATCAAATTAAGTTGCATATTAAACTGGGCCTACAGTAACTGATAGGGCATCCTAAAGCCTTCTTACATACCCTTTTTGCATAAGCTATTAAAATGAATTGTTGGCATGATTTTATAAATCATATTTTAATGTTACACATGTGGGACAGTGAATCTAAGATGGACTGTATCTGTGGGCTGATATCTTAGTGACTACCTTACCTATAGGTCAGCAAGCCTATCATCAGTGGGGATTTATATTTGCTAATAATATGTTGGAATTATGTTAAGGCATTTTAATTTGTTTTTTAAAAGACTTTCAAAAATTGACAATAATTTGGAGGCACCCCTGCAAATGACTCTGAGGATCCCCTAGAAGTCCCGGACCTCCTGTTGAAGATCTCTGCTTTAGAGGGTAGGAAGAAACAACAGATATCGGGGTATAATTTGGGAGACTTTTAATTTAAGAACCAGATTTAAGAAAATCAACAGAAATAGTAATCATTTTTTTGAAAAGCGATAAAATCGTTACATTTGAAAACATTCTTTAGATTTGGGGATTTGGTCTGCAGTAACAATACAACATGAAGCTAACTAGATAAAGTGAGACGATGCAGGAAACACAGAGCGTTCAGTGTGTGTGTGTGTGTGTGTGTGTGTGTGTGTGTGTGTGTGTGTGTGTGTGAGAGATTCATCCTCCCTCTCCATATCTGTGCATACTTGAGAGCAGTTGAGTGTTTGTGTCTGTACCTGCCTTCACTCTGTGTGTGTGTGTGTGTGTGTGTGTGTGTGTGTGTGTGTGTGTGTGTGTGTGTGTGTGTGTGTGTGTGTGCATGAGTGCGTGTGAGTGTGTGTGTGTGGCTCAGTCTATTAATTCTTGGTGTGTCCGGCCCCGAGAGCGTCTCCGCGACAATAGAGAGTCATCGGAGGCCCGGGGCCTGCTGGAGAAACGTCTGGCTGACGCCGTACCCTAAAGGAGCGCTAATTCAATTAAGAGCCCGGTTACAGGCAGACAGGTGGAGGAGGAGGGGAGGGAGTAAAGAGGAACTTAATACCTCCTTCAAATCTTGTTCCTGCTCATTTTCAGGGGTTTAACTTCTCACCTCGCTGCAGTGATGTGGAGTTGTACTGCAGGACCCTGTGACATCAGCGGTGGGTGTGGTTACAGGCAGGGTGCGATTTGTGAAAAAAGCAGGGGCGAGGGGGAAGGGGATGTTTTTTGATCATGCTCAACAAAACATGCAGGAATTAAATCCTCCTTCCAATACCACCATGGTTATTATGTTAGTGCCACTAGGCCAGCCGTGCCAAAACACTTATTTATGAACTTCAATGGAAAATAATCTATTTTTCCTGAACTTAACTAGTCATTTCGGTGCCTAAACTTAACTGTCATGCCCGCATGATGCTCTCTTTTTCTGGCTAAACTCCCCTACCAACCACGGCCCCTGAAAGCACTGTCATCTGGCGGTGCCTGTAGCCGGCTCACAGTCACCTGTTGGCGGCTAAACAACCGGCGCTGGTTGCCGGCTTTCTGGAGCTCTGTAGTGGCTAAATACAGCCAGATACTGCTTCTCAGATTTTATCCTTCTATCGTTCTATATGTGTTCACGTTACAGCGCTTTACTTAGTTTAAAATACTTTACTTTATTTTAGGTATATAATATATAGTCTATTGGGGAAGTAGCATTGATCCCTTTGCCCCTCAAAGGGGGGGGGGTGGATACATTTTAAAGGTAAAACAGAGATTTGTATGGGGTTTAATACTGCTTTTTAGCCTGGTGTTAAAGGTGCAGTAGGTAGGACTTATAAAACTAACTTTCTGTCATATTTGCTGAAACTGACCCTATGTTCCAGTAGAACTACATGAATCTGGCTCCTCTGGCTCTACCTACAGTCTGTAGTGGGATTTGCAAAAATCCACCTCTCCCTGTTCAGATGCACCAATCAGGGCCAGGGGGGGGTCTAACTGCGTGTCAATCAATGCTCATGCACACGCATTCATTCTCCCTTGTGGGGGGAGGGGCTTAGGAGACAGTTTTGGGCTTTAGAAGAAAGGGGGGGGGGGACTGAGAAGTCAATGTTCACATTTTGTTGCTAAGTCCTGGATCTTCACAATCCTACCTACAGCACCTTTAAGTTACTCTTTAAGTAAGCCCAGTTCAGCCCTAAGATTCGGGATGAGATGAGTAGAAACTTGCAAAGCACTGGTCTGCACGGTTCTGAAAGCTGCCAGTTTACACCCATGGGACTACACATGTATCATCTCCCTAGCAACGACTCTCTCAAACTTCCAACTTTCCAGGCTGTTTTAGTAGCTGGATATCATTTGTAGCCTCATCAAATATGAATGAGGATAACGTTAGTGATAGTGAGATAGCTACAGTTGCATTTCTAGTAGAGACGAAACAGAGAAAACCTTTTGATTCTCTGATTCACGGCTTTGTTCTAACGCTGCTCGCTGTGTTCAGTCACTCTCTACCTCGCTCCACCACATACCGTGCTCGCAGGCGCCCGTTTAGCCTCCGCCTTAAACTCTGCCATTTTTAGAAGTAGACAGTTTGTAACGTAAACATTCAAATTAATTATGGATCATTTTATTTTTATAGTTCGTAACTGATTTGACCAGCTGACTTCTCTATTGGCTGTAGAAACAGGAGACGTCTCTTACAGTCTAAAACCAGCCTCTGGAGACTAGACCAGCTGACTTCTCTATTGGCTGTAGAAACAGGAGACGTCTCTCACAGTCTAAAACCAGCCTCTGGAGACTAGACCAGCTGACTTCTCTATTGGCTGTAGAAACAGGAGACGTCTCTTACGGTCTAAAACCAGCCTCTGGAGACTCGACCAGCTGACTTCTCTATTGGCTGTAGAAACAGGAGACGTCTCTTACGGTCTAAAACCAGCCTCTGGAGACTGGACCAGATGAGTCGCGGCGACACCATCAGCTGGTTTGAGTCGAGCCGGTTCAGACAGTTTTGTGTCGTTGCAAATCTTTGAACTGTCTGTACTGGGGGCTTTTGCACCTGAAAGTCCAAACCAAGGTCCGGACCAAAGTTCATGTTTTTGCATTTGATCCGGTAAGTCTTGGTTTCACACTGCACTTATTCGAGCGCACTAAAAGATCTATACGTGACAAACCTACGTCCTGCCGTCATCACGTATGCGAGCTGCGTCTCCAGATACTTATAACTGATTGGTTTGTAGACGGGCTTCCCCGTCCTCTCGTCTCCTCTCTCTGGGTCAGAGTTTTTTCAACTGACTGCTGCCCTCCCCTACTCTTTTCGTTTTGTTGCGATGTTAAGAAGCAAGACACGGGAACTTTATTTCTGCAGCATTTATTCAGAAACAAACGGAAACCTACACTGCACATTTACTACCACTTAACAAGTAACCTGCTGATGTATTCTCAGCTGTGATAGCCGACAGCTGTCTGCTCTGAGCGCTGACAACGTCTCTCTCACGTATACACTAAGCACTGAGCTTGTCCTTAAAGGAACTGCCCCGGTCTTATAACAGGAAGATAGCCCCCAGAGCTTCCTGTATTTGGTCTGAAAGTCCGAACCATCCAAAAAATGCTTTCACACTATAAACGAACCGGACTGTCATGGGCTATGTTCCATTCAGCTTAAACACTCGCAAGAAACTCCAGGACACAGCTGATTTATTTCTGTGAAGTTTACTGGGAATTTTGTGAAACTGCAATACAGTACACTGAGATGTCTATATTATTAATTAAACCCAAATACACAGCAACAGTGTAAATAGTACCGCCTAGCTAACATAGCAGTGTAGCCTATATGATAAACACAATCAAGCTAGTAAAAACAACCAGCAGTAATAAACATAAAGCTAACTTAGCCTAGCACACACAAATTAGCTTCTTAGCCGTCTCAATAATCTTGAGCTGATGAAACAAAGTAGAACACATTTTCAAGCGGCATGACACGGACCATGGTTCAGTTTGATCCATACCTAGATTGTTTCTGTTTCACACTCGTAAAGTTGGTTCGGATCAAACTGAAAAGTCTGAAGGTGCGGACCAATTGAGATACTGTAGGTGTGAAAGCCGCCTTAGACATCAAACTGGTTCATCAAAGATCAAATGACACCCTATATGTCAAATATGTCTCATGTTTGTGAGTGTTTATCTTAAAGATGACATCACCCAACTCATACAAAAAAATTGCTTTTCTTTCCTCTACTTTGAAGTTCAGACTTCCTATGTTTTTCCAAGGGCTTTCAAATCTATCTTGTTCAGGTATCATGGAGCCAGATCTGTTGTCATGCACAAGTCCAGTAGCTGGTATGATTTCATTCATAGCACTTTTAGGGGCTTCTCATCCAACATTGAAACTTTTGAGCCAGGTAGTATTAGCCATGGAGGTTTTGAGATTTCTGTTTCTAACATTCCTCCTCCGCCACAAGAAAACGCAGATGAATAGAAATATAATCCAGACAACAATCCACAGAACTTTCATAGGGATCGTCTCTTCTTCAGAAAGTAGTTCCAAAGAAGACTACTTTTAAAATGCCATTCACCTCCATTGTTTATTAATCCCTCATTGGGAGATTTCATTTTTACACTAGCTAGTCACCTTGAACGGAACGTTACTTTGGTGTTTTAGTTTGAACAGATATGAATGTGTTTGTGGAGGTTTAAGTGAGTGCTGGTCCTATTGCAGCATTTTGTCTTGTTGAAACGTCTCCGTACATTTGTGTGTATGTGTGTTTTAGAAATATATGTAGGCCTATAAGTGTGTGTGTGCTTTTGCAATATGTTTGTCAATGTGTGTGTGTGTGTGTGCTGCTGCGACCCCTGCCGACCCCCGCTGCTTTCTCATAAAGCCGTACAGTAATAAGCTGCAGCGCAGAAATCGAACCCATTTACGAGTTCAAACGCCCAAAAACAGACAAATGATCGCTAAAATGGAGCAGACGTCTCTTAAAATGGAGCCACACTCCCTCCATTTAGCCTCTCTCTGTCTTTCTGTCTCTCTCTCTCCCTCTCTTTCCATAGAAATGACTGCTATCAATATTTCCAATCTTCATTTCTCCCGAAGCTCAGGGTCTCTTTCTGCCAGAAATCAATGGCTTCCCACTGAGAGCTGCGACAAGGATCAAAACTAAGAGCGGCTCGGCTCACTTCTTCAGATAAAGTCTCGTTTGTATACAGTTTCATCATTTAGGCAGCCGGTGTGTGTGTGTGTGTGTGTGTCTATCAATGCAGACCAAATTACGACTTGACTTCATCATAAGTTCTTCTCCGCCTGATTGCCGTGATGTTTGATGACATCATGCATAAATACCATGACACTGTTCAAACACGGTTGATTTCATGGACAGGTTTTCGTGGTTTTGAGACTCTAAAGGTTTCCATTCGTCTTTTGTGCTCTTGGTCGGACATCTTTATAACATGAATGGGACCTAACTTTTCCAAAAATAATGTGACTAACGCATATTAAGTTTGCACTTCCAGCCACAGCCTTGCATTCACAACATTCACACTTGCAACACTTATTTAGTGTCACATAATAATTTCATATGGCTAAAATATTGCACCGGTAAGTTATGGGAATATTATGACCAAGAACAAGATGACTGAATGTGGCACTGAGCAGTTCTCATGTAAATGTAGCTTTAAATATAAATATGTAAATGACATTCTGTGGTATGAAGGAGGGTTTTTCAATCATTTCAAAGTGGAAGGTGAGAGCAAAACTTGAAGTGATCCAAACCAGGAAACAATTATTTCTGAGCAAATATATCACACGTTAAAGAGGACCTATAACTTTTAGCTTCACACTTGTATTTTAGGTTTCTACTTCTAAACATGTTTACCTGCTTTAATGTTCAAAACACACATTATTGTTCTCATAGTGTCTATATCCTTTATGACTCAAACTACATTTTGGAAAAGCTACGTACTGGACAAAAAGTCACTTTTGTTCTGATAAAATGAATGAATAATAAAAAGAATAAAATCATATCTTTGAGTTTTGTGTGTGTCTTTCTGAATGTTCGCAACTTTGTGAGTGATTTAATTAATCTGTATATTCCCATGCATTCAATTATTTATGCGTCTGTGTGGGTATGTGTGTGTCACTCATTTGCATACTTCTGTGTGTGTGTGTGTGTGGGCACATATACGCACATACATGAATTAATGCACTCCTGTCTGCATTTCTACTTCAGCGTGTGCATTTGTATGACTGTGTGTGTGTCTCTGGTTGTCAGTCACACACCAGGGCTAGGCTAATCAGCGCAGCTAGCTGTTCGCTGTGTGATGTAGGGCTGATTAATATCCTGTTAGCGTCCCGTGGCTTTTAAGGCTAACTGCTGTTTCCTCTATACATCCATCGCTTCAAAACAGCGCTGCCTTCATCGGGCCTCATTAAGACGATGTATTACTATACTTAGCAGCAACACACGCGCGCACACACACACACACACAAAGCCGACAAGTTATTATTATTTTTTTTTTTAAACATAATGCTGATTGGCCAAAACTTTGCCACATATTTGAAAGCTAATAAAGAAAAGTTACGTGACACTGTGCATGAATAAACATGTTTCATTCGTTTTTCTTATTATTTCTTATAAGTTTTACTTTATGTTTGTTTCAACATTTTTGTGACATGTTCAAAAGAATAAAGAAAGATGTTCCCCTGGCTAATGGCAACACTGGGGTTCCTAATTTATAAAAGTAATTGTGTGCACATCCCACCTTCTGGCAGGTGTAGGACAAATGAAAGTACTATCAACGAAAAAACCATATTTAATATCAATGCAACGTTTTGACCCTACTGGGTCTTCTTCAGGCAAATGGTGAACACATTTGATGAAGGGATATATGTAGGGCCCAGTAGGGTCGAAACGTTGCATTGATATAAATATATATAATATACAGTACAGGCCAAAAGTTTGGACACACCTTCTCATTCAATGTGTTTCTTTATTTTCATGACTATTTACATTGTAGAGTCTCACTGAAGGCATCAAAACTATGAATGAACACATATGGAATTATGTACTTAACAAAAAAGTGTGAAATAACTGAAAACATGTCTTATATTTTAGATTCTTCAAAGTAGCCACCCTTTGCTTTTTTTGATAACTCTGCAAACCCTTGGTGTTCTCTCAATGAGCTTCATGAGGTAGTCACCTGAAATGGTTTTACCTTCACAGGTGTGCTTTGTCAGGGTTCATTAGTGGAATTATTTCCCTTATTAATAAAAAAAAGCAAAGGGTGGCTACTTTGAAGAATCTAAAATATAAGACATGTTTTCAGTTATTTCACACTTTTTTGTTAAGTACATAATTCCATATGTGTTCATTCATAGTTTTGATGCCTTCAGTGAGAATCTACAATGTAAATAGTCAAGAAAATAAAAAGGAAACGCATTGAATGAGAAGGTGTGTCCAAACTTTTGGCCTGTACTGTATATATAAATATGGGAGTTTAAAGCAGTGTTGTGGGGTTTCTACCTTGAAGCTGTGGAGCTGCTCCGCGGCATCCCTGTCCCGCCCCAGGCAGGAGTTGAAGATGAGGAGCTCGGTGTCCCGCAGCCACGCCTTCAGCTCTTTGATCCGCGCCTCCAGCTGCTCCAGGAGCGAGTTGGTCAGCGGGGAGAGGGCGGAACGAGGGTTCGCCACGGCAACGTCTCGACCGACGCCCAGCAAAGAGTTTTTTTCGGCCGACTGGTTCTGCTGCGAAGACGAACCGGGTGCTGAATGCTCCGAGAGGATTTTCTGACAGAAGAGAGTAGAAAGAAAAGGAAAGGAGTCAGGCCACATTTACAACTCTCATTCCCCTTGCTCTGGTGTTTCCCCCCTCTCATTCCCCCCTGCTCTGGTGTTTCCCCCTCTCATTCCCCCTGCTCTGGTGTTTCCCCCCTCTCATTCCCCCTGCTCTGGTGTTTCCCCCCTCTCATTCCCCCTGCTCTGGTGTTTCCCCTCTCATTCCCCTTGCTCTGGCTTCCCCCCTCATTCCCCTTGCTCTGGCGTTTCCCCCTCTCATTCCCCTTTCTCTGGTGTTTCCCCCCTCCCATTCCCCCTGCTCTGGTGTTTCCCCCTCTCATTCCCCCCTGCTCTGGTGTTTCCCCCTCTCATTCCCCCCTGCTCTGGCATTTCCCCATCTCATTCCCCCCTGCTCTGGCATTTCCCCCCTCCCATTCCCCCCTGCTCTGATGTTTCCCCCTCTCATTCCCCCCTGCTCTGATGTTTCCCCCTCTCATTCCCCCTGCTCTGGTGTTTCCTCCTCTCATTCCCCCTGCGCTGGTTTTTCCTCCTCTCATTCCCCCCTGCTCTGGTATTTCCCCCTCTCAATCCCCCCTGCTCTGGCGTTTCCCCATCTCATTCCCCCTGCTCTGGTGTTTCCCCCTCTCATTCCCCCTGCTCTGGCGTTTCCGAGCCCCCAAACATACATTTGGAAACTCTTCTGACCCGTTTAGGTTTGTAATCTGCGGGGTTGTGATGCAGTCTCAACGGCCGCAAAACGGAGACCTTTGGCGACGCCGACACCGATGCCAACGTTTCACCGTCTCTGAGACGACTAGCAACTACTAGCAACGGGAGGAGTAAACATGCTGCCTCCTGTTTATGCCCAGTGTACCAGAATGTTGAGAATTTCGGTTTGGCCGTGCTAGTTTAAAGGTGCCCTGCCATACAAAACCGTTTTTACTTGCATTTTTTTGAGATATGTCAGGTCCATATACTGTATGTGTTTGTGTTATGTTGTGAATGTGAAAATGAACTGCTACCTCCTCTGTCAGCTCTAGTCACTGAACAGAAATAAGCAGAGAAATCATGCCAATCACAAAAGCTGGTCAGTCTGACATCATGCTGCCTGAGCTCATTACTATTCATGAGCTCGCCCAGTTGGGCTGGGTAAAGGCTCTCATTGGCTATCAGATTCAAACAGCTAAACTTGTTGAATATTAATGAGAACTAGCACAAATCGAGCTGAGTCTTCCTGCAGGCTTTCTATACCACGCTAGAATGGCTTGAAACAAGGTAACCAAGGCATTTTTTCCACAAAAAATGTTCCAGAGTCCATGGTAGAACTTCAGACATCACCACAAAGTGATGAAATACGTGTGGCAGGGCACCTTTAAACGGAGGATAGTTTAGCTGGAGCTAAAAACCCTTGTGTGCACGGAGATCACTTTTGGCTCAAAACGCCGCTTGAAAACCAAAACGTAGCAATGTAAATGTAGCCTCAGAGTGAGGACTCGTTGTGTCAATATTCCATCATGCAAAGCGGCGCATCAATCAATACATGACACGATCGTTAATCATTTACCTTTGGAAACGTACGGATCGATGAAAGGGGATGTCATGCATTTATTCCTAAAGTGCTGCAGGACAGTGGGGAAGCTGTTGAAGATGTTATAATAATCACAGTGTGTTAGTGGTGTTTCTCCAGGTGCACACACATCATTTGCTAATTCAGAGCCGACATTCACACCGACAACAAAACACTGTTTAGACACAAAGCAAACTGAGAGAGGGTTTTGGTGGGAAGCAATCACGGTTTCAAATCGGAACAACTAACAATAACATGAGACTCTGTGTGTGTGTGTGTGTCTCTGTGTGTGTCTGTCTGTCTCTGTGTGTGTGTGTGTGTGTGTAATAAGCTCTGCAGAGTAATTTTCCAACCTCTGTTGATCACACAGTAAGATCCAGCCAGTCGCTGAGAGAGACTGTTCCTCACACTTGGATTTAGTGTGTGTGTGTGTGTGTGTGTGTGCGTCTCATCAATAGAGAACAAAGAAACTTGCGATGTTCTCTGTGGATCACAACGAGCTGCTGGGCAGTATTATTAACAACTGTAACAAGTGAGGGTCCAACATCTATCAGAAACCAGTCAAGTGTAAATGTGCGCTGCAGTTTTCTTTATAATTGAAGCTCTAATCTGCGCGCATTTAGCCGTTTTGGGATTTATAGTAGTGATAGTAGTGGGAATCTTCCAAAGTTGCTGACTATTTTGCAGTGGTGGAATGTAACTTATTACATTTACTCATTTGACGTACATTTCATGCTACTAGTATCAAATCATAACAAGAGTTATCTCAAGACACTGTACAGATAGAGTAGGTCTAGACCACACTTTATAATTTACAAAGACCCAACAGTTCCAGTAATTTCCCCCAAGAGCAAAGCATTAGCAGTAGCTATTGCAACAGTGGTGAGGAAAAACTCCCTTTTAGGGAGAAACCTGGGACAGACCCAGACTCTTGGTGGGAGGTGTCTGACGGTGCCGGTTGGGGGTGTGATGAACAGTGGCAATAACAGTCACAATAAAGATAATGGAACTAGAAATAGTAGAGCCCTTTGTTTGACCCATCCACCCCCCAACATGCCTCCTTATGCAGATTTTCGGTCTTTCATACTACTCTCTACCGTTGTCTCTCTTAATACTACGTCATCTTGAGCTGCTGCTCTGCCCGGTGCGTTCAGGTACAGGCGCTAAAGGGGGATTTATGCGTTGGTATCTGACGCTGAGACGAGTTGGGAGTGAGAACGGGTTTGCAAGTGCCTCTGTCAAAGTCTGTTCGCACTGATATGCCTTCATTCTTCGGGCGCGCCGCTCTTCTTAACGCCACTCAATAGAAATCCTTTTTCTGGGGCCATAGAGAGCCTCGGGAGGTGGGTACTAGTATATACAATTGATCCTTTTTTTCTGGTGATTCTATTCCTTCAACAATCCGATGCTGGAAGCTGAGCGTTAATTATCTCTGTGTGAGTTACGTGAATATTATTTTCTTTAACTTCCAGATTTGTTGTACTAGCCTGTCTACTTAATAACTGTTCTGAAAGGTGGACAGCTTCATTCGTCTTCTTTAGAGTTCATTTTGCATTGTTTTGATTGGAATTTAAAGCACCAGAAAGCTGTTATCTTGCAGCTTTTCAACAAGCGGCCATAACAAGAGAAACGTTGAGCGTTTGGTGAACACAGAGCTGCTCCTGAACGAGCCCTGCATGGTTCCCTGTAGCTCATTAGCATGTGTATGTGTTTGTACAAAAGGTATTGAGTCGCCGCTCTCCCTCCTGAGTGGAAACACTACTTTAGCAGGTAAAACCAGCCCATTAGAGGATGAAGAGGGGCCATTATAGGACCCCCCCCGACCGGTGAAATGAGCAGTTAGCGCTGTGTTCACAAGAGCCGGCGCGATAATGAGTCTGGGGTTAGTTTAACAGAGAGATGGAGACGGAGCATGTACAAGGATTAAAGCTATCAGATGTTATTTAAGAGACATGAAGGCACAGAAACAAAAATTATTCATTATTATCATTTTTCTGAACATATGATACATTTTTTTTTCTGTACATGTGGTTGCAGGGAACATTGTTTAAATTGCAAGTCTGTTTATTTCCTACAGAGCTGAGCACACACAGCATTTTTTCTTTTTTAAATTCACATTTTAAGGATATTTGCATGTAACCTGATACCCATGTGTTTCATTTCAAAATGTTCATAACAAAATCAGCTTTCTGTAGGCTAGAACTCTAGATGCACCCTAGCGGCAGCTAAGCTTTCTGTATAGTGAGACCCACATTTGTTCCAGAGCAGTGTGTAAAGAGATAATGTGGCCTTGAAGCTTAAAAGTTGATGTTCGCTTTTTTTTTGAAATTTCTCAAATCTCTTGTGAAAAACAAACCTAAACTCAAATATTTTGGTGCTTGAAATGAGTTTAGAAAAGTCGTGGGTTCACATAAGTAGTGTAATATATAAATAAAATAGTAAATAAATGTCTTGAATGAAATTTTGTAATACCGCTTTTTGAATAGGAGTGTTGTCAAACATGGCTTGGACTCGCCGGTCCGTCTTTTGTCTTCAGAGGTTTTTAATACTCTTTCAGAGGGTCATAGAACCGTTGTGTGTTCTGTGGACAGAGTACTCGCAACTTTCACTTACTTATAATAAAGAAATACTTTGTTATAAGTCAAAGTCCTGCAGCCAAAATCTTACTCAAGTAAAAGTGCAAAAGCATAGGCATCAAAATCATCTTTATGACATTGTCCGATTGTAAAGATAGTTGTAAGGATCTCAGGAAGAACAGCTGCAGGTTTAAGTTTACCGCGTGCACCGTGAGCTGCCGGTCGATTCGGCGGACATTACGGTTACGTTTAGGTGACAAAAAGGGAGCGTCAGGCGGCGACGACGAAGTTCATGGTTTGGATTAAAACATCCCCGGGGAACATGCATTTCCTGGGTGGAAGTCATTTGTTTTTCATGGGAAACGGACGCCGCTCCCTGGCTTGAAAGCTCTGCGTTTTATGACTCCAAACATCCCCCCCGACCCCCTCCCTACGCGGCCCGGAGCATTCTTACCCCTATTCTCCACCGGGCGTGTCTGCGTTGCGTTCCGGAGGCTCCACGAGCAATCGCTGCCATTCGAGTCAATGCTTGATATTCAGAAGCGTGCGTGAAGCGGCTCTCCGCTCCGCTAAATATACACGCTAGAGATGGTCCGATACCAGTATTGGTATCGGCTCCGATGCTGCCTCAAACGCTGGTGTCGGTATGGGGAAGTACTGGAGTTTACGCACCGATCCGATACCACGTAATAAAGCCCAAAAGAAAATCTACGTTAAAGTAGTTTATTTAGGTTATTTTTCCGTTACAACTGACTGTCAAACTGGAGAATAAAAGAAAGTTCTGGGGCATTCGAGTTTAACCTGAGCCAGACAGACAACAAAGATAGAAATCATATCACATCCATCCAGGGATAGTAGTATACAGCTGTTAACACATAATAAATATATGACACACTGGTATCGGATCGGTACTCGTTATCGGCCGATACGCAAGTTCAGGTATCGGAATCGGTATCGGGAAGCAAAAAATGGTATCGGGCCATCTCTAATACGCGTCGGGTCTGTTTTCACGTGAGCTGCAGGGCGTTCAGACAGACGGGCAGGAAGTGCAACAGCGAGAGCATCCAGTCAGTTTACAGAAAGACACCCCCAAATATCGTATATGTCTCCTTTACACCACGGACAACAAGAGATTCATCTTGGAGGTGGAAAAACATAAAGACTTTAACGTAAAACATAAAGTTTTTATAAGAACAACGCCAGAAAAGAGAAAGCATTGAGTTTAATTACAGGAGTGCTTGGAGTAGAAGGTACAGTAGATACTGGCTTAATAAACACGTGATTGTTCTGTAAAGTACAAAGTAGAGACAATATAATCTGGGACACGGGCTGCAAGACGCTCTGCTTCTGAGCTATGGAACGCTTATGAATTATAGTGCTTAACTTTTTGTAGCTATATGTACGTACGGTTCATGAGAACAGCCTGGACTAATAATACAGATGGATTCTAATTGCAAGGTGTTAAAAAAAAAACAGCACGAGATTCTCTCTGGAAAAATTAATATATTGAGTAAAGAAGAGAATTTAAAAGAGAGAGGGGGGAACAATTGCAACGACAAATAAGGAAGAGCTAGAGGGAGAAGGTAAAAGGAACGAGGAGGGAAAAGAGAAATTAAGAGCTTATTTTTGGAGACAAATGGTAAAGAAAAGGAGCAGATAAGAGAGATGGAGAGAGAAGAAGCGACTGAAACAAAGGGAGAGATGGCGCGTGGTTTTTAGGCGACTCAATAAAGCCGAATGTTGTTTTGCGTGCAGATTGAAGTGGCGAGCGGGTCCTGACTCCTGCGTTTTAGACCGGTGATGGGAAAAGGATGACTACGCAGATGGAAAGATCATTGAAATTGTTTTTCATTTAACTGCAGGTGAACTGAAACAAAGCATTCTTTTTTTCTATCCATCCATCCATCCATCCATCCATCCATCTTCCTTCCTCCCTCCCTACCTACCTACCATCCACCTACATATCTATATACCTACCTACCTACCTACATATGCACTTACATATCTATCTATCTATCTATCTATCTATCTATCTATTTATCTATCTATCTAGCTATCTATCTATCTATCTAATCAATCAATCAATTTAAAGTGGCTCTATTGGCATGAAAGTTTTCATAATAATTTTGTTAAAGTAACATTTTGTCCAAATATTTGGACAGAACACAATAAACAATAAATAATATGAACATGAACACAACATTAAGACTGATTTATGTTTTTTAATTAGTTTATATTAATCTACCTATCCCCCCCCACACACACACACACACACACACACACAGTTTGACCTTGAACAACTGCGAAAAATGACAAGCTGCTGCCAAAATCCACAACAGAAAAGATTAAAGTTAATTTACAACCTCTTTACTTTCTTCATCGTTCGGCCTGTGTGTGTGTGTGTGTATGTGTGTGTCATAAATTCTTCATAGGGCCAGGACAGTTCAGAGGCGAGGCACAGGACATCAATTCCAGTTAATTCCCAATTTGTGTCAGAGCAGCAGATGCCGACGCCGGCACTGATAGGCCCGTTAATATGCTACTCCGGCGCCATGTTGGAACGGGGAATGGTCATGTATACAGCAATGCAAGAATGGAATGTGCTATCTGAAGAAATAACACAAGAAAACAGTAATATCTGATTTAAAAGTTCAGTTACAAAAATATCTATTAGAGATTAGAGAAGGTGAGTAAACAGAAAGAGCTTTAACAACATATGAATGTGTGTGTTCAATTGTGAGATGTGTTCTGAGATAGTGACGACAGCATGTTCAGACTGATCTCATGAAGTGGTGTATGTATGACACGCCAATGCGTATGCCATTTTGGCGTGTTATCAAGACGCATAATCGCTTTTTAGCGTGTTTATCAACGCAAATCGCCAGCCATTGGACTTTCACCCGGGAGAGCGGGGTTTGCGTCCCGCGCGTGGTAATTTTCAGCCGTTTTTTAATTATTTTTTTAAGCCTTTCTTTCCTAAACCCAACCGTTTGTTTTCCTAAGCGTGTTTTTATCGTTATTTTCTGTGTTTTTGTCGCTTTTTTGTGTTACTAAAGCCTTTCCCTGTGTTGTTTTCCTAAACCCAACCATTTTTATTTATTTATTTATTTTTACACGCGTGGCGTTCTTCTCGCAATAGTATGTGACGTTCTCGCAATAGTACGTCACGTTCTCGCGATAGTACGTCACGTTCTCGCGATAGTACGTCACGTTCTCGCGATAACACACAACGTGGCGAGGCCACGTGGTGGGTATGTTTACATCTGCTGTATAACAGCGTAAACATACATGTGGCTAGCTGAAAATGCGTCCAGATAACACGCCATCTGGCTTTAGGAAAGTGGCGTGATTGTTTACGCAAAGTCATGATGCCGTGTCGGCATGTTGGTCTAAAGGGCCGTCTGCAACCATAACCATAACTATAACCATAACTACAACTATGTGAGCATCCACACTGCTGAGCAAGGTCAAGCACACACTGCACGATCCAGCTGATAATAATACATCACAGCAGACTTTGCAACGTATGATAACATGAATGTCTGTAGTAATATCCTACATATTTTTGAATTCAACTACATTTTATGAACCCCAAAAGTCTGACCTCTCCACTGTGTCATGCTGTAAACTCCGATGGATTCTGATTGGCTGTCAGTGTCTCTCTCTCCACTGTGTCATGCTGTAAACGCCGATGGATTCTGATTGGCTGTCAGTGTCTCTCTCTGCTGTGTCATGCTGTAAACTCCGATGGATTCTGATTGGCTGTCAGTGTCTCTCTCTCCACTGTGTCATGCTGTAAACGCCGATGGATTCTGATTGGCTGTCAGTGTCTCTCTCTCCACTGTGTCATGCTGTAAACTCCGATGGATTCTGATTGGCTGTCAGTGTCTCTCTCTGCTGTGTCATGCTGTAAACTCTGATGGATTCTGATTGGCTGTCAGTGTCTCTCTCTGCTGTGTCATGCTGTAAACTCCGATGGATTCTGATTGGCTGTCAGTGTCTCTCTCTGCTGTGTCATGCTGTAAACTCCGATGGATTCTGATTGGCTGTCAGTGTCTCTCTCTCCACTGTGTCATGCTGTAAACGCCGATGGATTCTGATTGGCTGTCAGTGTCTCTCTCTCCACTGTGTCATGCTGTAAACTCCGATGGATTCTGATTGGCTGTCAGTGTCTCTCTCTGCTGTGTCATGCTGTAAACTCTGATGGATTCTGATTGGCTGTCAGTGTCTCTCTCTCCCACTGTGTCATGCTGTAAGCGTCCGATGGATTCTGATTGGCTGTCAGTGTCTCTCTCTCACTGTGTCATGCTGTAAAGCTCCGATGGATTCTGATTGGCTGTCAGTGTCTCTCTCCGCTGTGTCATGCTGTACTCTCCGAAGGATTCTGATTGGCTGTCAGTGTCTCTCTCTCCACTGTGTCTGTGTCCCGATGCTGTCAGTGTCTCTCTCTACTGTGTCATGCTGTAACCCGATGGATTCTGATTGGCTGTCAGTGTCTCTCTCTCACTGTGTCATGCTGTAAACTCCGATGGATTCTGATTGGCTGTCAGTGTCTCTCTCGCTGTGTCATGCTGTAAACTCCGATGGATTCTGATTGGCTGTCAGTGTCTCTCTCTCCACTGTGTCATGCTGTAAACGCCGATGGATTCTGATTGGCTGTCAGTGTCTCTCTCTCCACTGTGTCATGCTGTAAACTCCGATGGATTCTGATTGGCTGTCAGTGTCTCTCTCTGCTGTGTCATGCTGTAAACTCTGATGGATTCTGATTGGCTGTCAGTGTCTCTCTCTGCTGTGTCATGCTGTAAACGCCGATGGATTCTGATTGGCTGTCAGTGTCTCTCTCTCCACTGTGTCATGCTGTAAACTCAGATGGATTCTGATTGGCTGTCAGTGTCTCTCTCTGCTGTGTCATGCTGTAAACTCCGATGGATTCTGATTGGCTGTCAGTGTCTCTCTCTGCTGTGTCATACTGTAAACTCCGATGGATTCTGATTGGCTGTCAGTGTCTCTCTCTCTCCACTGTGTCATGCTGTAAACTCCGATGGATTCCGATTGGCTGTCAGTGTCTCTCTCTCTCCACTGTGTCATGCTGTGAACTCAGATGGATTCTGATTGGCTGTCAGTGTTTCTATCGTTCATCAAATCGCTCTGAAAGTGATCCGAGCGGTATCGTTCTCCACTGCCGTCGCCGTCATAGTCGTGGCGTGGACTCCACCATCCACTTGATTTAAAACAATTTTTAAAACTATGAATTTATAGTTATCGTTATAGTTATCAGCCGATACGCAAGTTCAAGTATCGGAATCGGTATCGGGAAGCAAAAAATGGTATTGGGCCATCTCTAATACGCGCCGGGTCTGTTTTCACGTGAGCTGCAGGGCGTTCAGACAGACGGGCAGGAAGTGCAACAGCGAGAGCATTCAGTCAGTTTACAGAAAGACACCCCCAAATATCGTATATGTCTCCTTTACACCACGGACAACAAGAGATTAATCTTGGAGTGGAAAAACATAAAGACATCACAGATCGTTTTTATAAGAACAACGCCAGAAAAGAGAAAGCATTGAGTTTAATTACAGGAGTGCTTGGAGTAGAAGGTACAGTAGATACTGGCTTAATAAACACGTGATTGTTCTGTAAAGTACAAAGTAGAGACAATATAATCTGGGACACGGGCTGCAAGACGCTCTGCTTCTGAGCTATGGAACGCTTATGAATTATAGTGCTTAACTTTTTGTAGCTATATGTACGTACGGTTCATGAGAACAGCCTGGACTAATAATACAGATAGATTCTAACTTGTTGTTGGCGTGGATGGCCCTTCACTGTCTTATGAAGTGTTAAACATGAATCTAAGGAATGACTGCAATGATGCAGCTGTCCTTGTCTTATGTGTGTATTTTGTTATTATCATATGAGTTGTGTTATGAAAATGATAGTGTATGTTTATTTTCTGTATTATAATTTCCTATTCTGTATTGTTTATGATAAAAAAACATTAAACAAACCTTAAAAAATTCAGATTACAACGAGAAGGAGGGTTGAAAGAGATGAATCGAATTACAAGAAGAAAAAGAAGGGTGAATGAAGGGAGAGGAGGGAGGGCAAAGAGGCAGAAAATAAGGGAGGATACATTAAAGTGAGGGAGGGAGGGAGGGAGAAGTGTGGAGGAAGGCGAGAGAGAGAGTGACAGACGATGATGGAGAGGTCTGGGGAGGTGAAGAAAGAGTGGGAGGAGAGGAAGAAAGTGTAGCTGCAACAAACGATCATTTTCATCACGGTTATTTTGGTGATTGATTATTTTCTCGATATGTGTCAGACAGAGGTGAAAAATGCCTAAAAGTGATCCATGTCTACGGTTTCTTTTCCAGACTAAAAACAATTATTTTAGTCATAAAAACTCAAAGAAAAGAATCAAATCTCAACATTTGAGAAGCTTATATTTGGCATTTTCTGCTTGAAAAACGACTTAAACCTATTTGGACTATTTACTATATTTTGTCGATTTCATAAAATAGTCGCCGATTCCTTTTCTGTAAATCAACTAATGGATTAAAGAAAGACAGGAAGATCAGATGAGGGCAGTGATGGTGGAAAGGGAAGGAGGTTGCTACTAAATCAGAGTTTAGGGATACTTTGTCCTGCTCAGAGTCAGATTAAGAGAAGTTAGTCTCATCTTTAAATACTTTTCTCTTTCGAGAACGTGAAAACCTATTATTTTGATCTTGGGAAAAGTCCGCTGAGGGTTTTTTTCAGTTTTCCGGGGGGGCAAGTAAAAAAAAAAAAACATCTACTTTCCATTATAACGTTAAACATGTTAATTAACAACTTTAACGTAAAATTTTCCTCAAGTCTTTCATTATGTCTATTATTAAGTCTATGTATAGTTAAAGGTATAGTGGAGGATTTTCCCGAATTTTAGAAAAGAACCGCCCTCTGTACTTTTTGAAAAAATGCACATGCTCAACCCTCTGCCTGCTCCCGAGAGGGAACGCCTATTAAACGTGTGCACGAGAGTGCACTGTTTACAAGTTACTGTCGGCATGGCTCATACAAGCCTACTTTCCAAAAGAAGATTTGCACTTTTTCACAAATTGAGATGTTTACCGTGTGTGCGCGGTGCGTGACTTGTGCCAGGGCTAGTATCACTAATCATAGCTTACATCAACTTTTACTAGCAGTGATTTTAAATGGATTTCTCCAAATAGCCAAACTTTACCTGTGGAGTAGAAACTTCACGACTGAGGCATCAGTGGGAAGCCCAACCTGTGCTTTTAGCGCACGCCAGCGTGTGAAATATTCTCCCAAAAGCTTCAATGCTTCAATGAATGGCTGAAACCGTAGCTCAAGCTCACCACACATACACACCTGGAAGCTAAGAACGTGCACGTACCACGGCCTTACGTAAACATATCACCAGACTGATTGACAACTAGGAGGACCAATAGTCTTGATGATCCACCCGGAAAAAGAAAATCTTCCACTATACCTTTAAGTAATGATTATTCTATTTTTTATATATTGCGTAGCCTGTTGTACTTGAGCAGATAGAGAACTTGCACGGACAATGTACTTGCACTGACACTCTCTTACACTACGTTACTATTGCACCTTTCTGCATTTTTTGCTACAATCTAATTTTACTGTAAGGGCACACATATTGATTCCTTCCTTTGTATTTTTGTAGTATGTATGTGTACAGCGATGTCATATGTCTGTGTGCCTATGTGTGTGTATGTGTATAAGCTAGTGGACACCTTAATTTCCTTCGGGATTTAAACCTGATCACACATCTGTGTGTGTTTACCTTTAAGACCTGAACACGCATCTGCGTCATTTTTGTTGTTTATAGATTTTTTTAAATGCAGTTGAAGATTATGGCCAAGAAAGTCAGTCAAGTTGAAAGCCAAAGAAGTAAGCTCTCAAATGCTTTTTATTTCATTGTTTTTATCTGCTATAGAGCCTGAGAAATTAAGATTTTAGTAGGCTTTTTACAAATATTTCTGGAAACCCTTAGGTTTTGGGAGGGGGTTTACAGAAAAGTACTTAGGCATAAAAAGGCCTTTTTTAGCAGGCGTTTTAGGCCTAAATGGGTTAATAAAGTACCTATATCTATCTATCTATCTATCTATCTATCTAAGTGTAGCATTAGTAACTAAGGGGAGCAAACTTTTGCCTCAGACCAAAAGCCCACTAAAGTATATGAACAGGGGTGTCCACATACTTTTGACAGAGTATACGGAGGGTAAAGGAAAACAGGGAGAGAATAAAAGTGTCTGCTTCACTAGCGTCTCTTCCTATCACTACCCATAATTCCTCTGCTGCCTGATGACACACACAAACTTTGATACGTTGTGTGTTTGTCAGCGTGTGGGTGTGTGTAACGGCATTGTGAGTCCAAATGTCTCTTTGTCAGTAATAGAAGTTTAATCACAGTCTGGCTACTGTGGCGGAGAGACAGGGGGAGAGAGAGAGAGAGAGAGAGACTCATCTGTTGCTATTGTTTAATTTCTAAAATGGAATCTGTTTCAGAGGTTGATACATATGTTAATGCACACACACACACACTTCCAATAACTTTGAATTTGTGTGTGAGACGACAATGTATGTATGTGTGTGTGTGTCTGTGCACATCATTAGACTCTACAAGGAGACAACATACGCACGCACACACACAGACAGAAACACACACTGACACACACACACACACAGATGGCTCTCCGTTTGTGTGAATGATCTAAGTGCGTCGACGCGCCCGCTCGCTCGGTTCGTTTCTTCGGAGGAACAAAGTCTCATCGTCACATTTGAGCCTCCTGACGAGCCGCCGCCAGCTGTCACCAGCCCCAGACCTGGAATTAATCACCACGCCCGGGTGATGATGAACAACTGCTGCCGACGTGCCCATCAGCAAGGCACGCACACGTCTTTGGAACAAGTTGGAGTCACAGGTTATCTCAGGAATCCCGGTTCTGGTAGTAAGAGTGGATTGGTGACAAGGACAACGAGGTGACCTCAGTGTTGGGATGGAAATAAATAGAAGATATAAGCTTGAGGAAAGGAAGGACAGAAATCAACTTCAACTCCCAAGGTGCATTTCATTGAGAAACATCCAATCGTAGAGCTTCAAATGACGCTGAATGTGCTGCTAATGGTGAGCTAAAGCTGAAGGTATCACTTTGTAGAAACACTCCCTGTTCTGGAGATTCTGGATTAGTTCTAGATGAATTCTAGGTTGCGTCTGAGATCGCATCCTCTGCACTACATACTCTAAATGTATACTGTCGTTCAAAATACTTTTTGTGTAAACAGTAGTGTGTGGATCTTTTCGGACGCACTAAGCTGTAATTTTCAACGTCACTTCCTAGATCTCCTTAACGTTGAAGACGTCATGGTAACCCCTGACGACCTCCGCTCTAGCGGCATCGCCAGATAACGCCTAAAGGGATACGCCACCGTTTGTTGAAATAGTTCTTATCACGGTCTCCCCTGGCTGTAGATAGGTGGGCCAACGCATTTTTTGTCTCAGTAATTAGGTTTTTTTTTGTCTTTTGTTGGCTCACTTTTACTCACAACATGCTAACCGGCAACATAGGATTCCATTCACTACGCTAAGCTAACTAGTGGCAGCGCTGCCGGTGTTGCTCCGGACTAAAACAATGCATGCGCAAAAAATGCGTTGGCCCACCTATCTACAACTAGAGGAGACCCCACCTATCTACAGCTAGAGGAGACCCCACCTATCTACAGCTAGAGGAGACCCCACCTATCTACAGCTAGAGGAGACCCCACCTATCTACAGCTAGAGGAGACCCCACCTATCTACAGCTAGAGGAGACCCCACCTATCTACAGCTAGAGGAGACCCCACCTATCTACAGCTAGGGGAGACCCCACCTATCTACAGCTAGAGGAGACCCCACCTATCTACAGCTAGAGGAGACCCCACCTATCTACAACTAGAGGAGACCCCACCTATCTACAGCTAGGGGAGACCCCACCTATCTACAGCTAGAGGAGACCCCACCTATCTACAGCTAGAGGAGACCCCACCTATCTACAGCTAGAGGAGACCCCACCTATCTACAGCTAGAGGAGACCCCACCTATCTACAGCTAGAGGAGACCCCACCTATCTACAGCTAGAGGAGACCCCACCTATCTACAGCTAGGGGAGACCCCACCTATCTACAGCTAGGGGAGACCCCACCTATCTACAGCTAGAGGAGACCCCACCTATCTACAGCTAGAGGAGACCCCACCTATCTACAGCTAGGGGAGACCCCACCTATCTACAGCTAGAGGAGACCCCACCTATCTACAGCTAGAGGAGACCCCACCTATCTACAGCTAGAGGAGACCCCACCTATCTACAGCTAGGGGAGACCCCAACTATCTACAGCTAGGGGAGACCCCACCTATCTACAGCTAGGGGAGACCCCACCTATCTACAGCTAGAGGAGACCCCACCTATCTACAGCTAGAGGAGACCCCACCTATCTACAGCTAGAGGAGACCCCACCTATCTACAGCTAGGGGAGACCGTGACAAGCCCTATTTTAACAAAAGGTGGCGTATCCCTTTAAATTCCTGAAAGAGGTGAATAACTAGACCAAGAGTCCTTTAAATATGTAGAAATGTAAATTAAAGCGTTATTGACGTTACTGTTTATTATAAATATAAGTTTAGCAATAATAAAGTTTGGCTTCTGATTTGACACACGGAGCAGCGACGTGCAGCCTGAATGGAGTTAGAGCGTTTCTACGAACACGACAGTGACATCACCGTCGTCTTCAGACGGACAGATTGGAAAACGAACAGCTGGGAGAGTTGTGTGTGTCTTATGCGACACCGAGCACACGGCCCATCTCAACCTGTGCAGACGCTTCTGTGCGTTTCCACGTCCTGATGAGTTTCTTCTGGGAAGACGACTTGGTGAAAACATTGTCGACGATGACACAAGGCTTGCCTGCACAATCTCAGACTTGATTATTATACAGTACAGGCCAAAAGTTTGGACACACCTTCTCATTCAATGCGTTTCCTTTTTACTTTCATGACTATTTACATTGTAGATTCTCACTGAAGGCATCAAAACTATGAATGAACACATATGGAATTATGTACTTAACAAAAAAGTGTGAAATAACTGAAAACATGTCTTATATTTTAGATTCTTCAAAGTAGCCACCCTTTGCTTTTTTATTAATAAGGGAAATAATTCCACTAATGAACCCTGACAAAGCACACCTGTGAAGGTAAAACCATTTCAGGTGACTACCTCATGAAGCTCATTGAGAGAACACCAAGGGTTTGCAGAGTTATCAAAAAAAGCAAAGGGTGGCTACTTTGAAGAATCTAAAATATAAGACATGTTTTCAGTTATTTCACACTTTTTTGTTAAGTACATAATTCCATATGTGTTCATTCATAGTTTTGATGCCTTTTGTGAGAATCTACAATGTAAATAGTCATAAAAATAAAGAAACACATTGAATGAGAAGGTGTGTCCAAACTTTTGGCCTGTACTGTATATTATTAGATATGTGTTTTCATGCTGGTCGTATCATTTTATCTTGTCATGTTTATTCACCACACCTTGAAGACCGGTCCGTGAAAATATGTCTTACATGAAAGCGGCCCGTGGCGCAAAAAAGTTTGGGGGCCGCTGATTTAAACTCTATGTATTTCTAATATATTTTATTTTTCTAGGCCTCCTCTCCCTAAGTGGCTTTGCGTATTGTCAGGCTGCCATTGTAAATTGTAAAGAACCTGTTCTTAATGACTTGCCTGAAAAAATAAAGGTCAAATAAAATAAAAAATAAAGATTTTAGGTCATTATTTTGCTTTTAAACCTGCATTAATTTCTTCCTGGAGTCTGAAAGCAGCGTTGGTATCTGACGCTGAGAGACACTGCACGGCAATAATTGATTATTGTCTTTCACTGCATCGAATCATCCACGTCGCATCGCGATGCATCGATACATTTCTACAACCCTAGTACACATGTTCCACCAAAACAAGTTGCTTCCTGAGACTTAGTGCCGGCCAAAACAATTGTGATTGGTTTAAAGAAATGCCAATAAACCAGAGCACGTCTTTCTCCCATCGAGGAATGCTGTGTGGACTAGCCAGACCCTCCTCCGCACCGCTGTGGAGAAGGGTCTGGCTATGCGAGACTACTCAGACAACCACCACCAGGGACCGTGGAAGATGGCAGGAAGACGGAGCAAAGCGCCATTCAACGCTAAGGACAAAGGTTGGCCTTTCAGCCTGGCGGGCTAGCGTTTAGCTTCCGTAGTTTCTCATGCATGAGTAAACCAAACTCTGAAAGCCCTCGACACAATAACATCAAGTTTATCCTTGGTTGTGGTTATGCCGTGACACTACTGGGTCACATTCCTTCTGTTTTTTAGAAATGAGAAATGAGACCCAGATATGTATTGAGCGGGACATTTTACAATGATTAAAACTAAAGATTTCTTTAAACTACAATTTGTAATGTTCTGCAAGATCAAGACAGGACTAATATTTCATAAAGTGCTTGGGGGAAAAATGGAAATCTGAACATCTAAATTTTCCATGACAACTAGCAAACTGTATTTGCTGATGAAAATACGATTGAAAGCTCCAGAACAGCACTAAATGGTGAGATTATTTTGTCAACCCTGTAAAGAGTATCCATCCATCCATCCCTTTATTTAATCAGGTAATCTCATCTTGCCATCCTTCAGTTTCCATTCCAGCACACAGTTAAAGGCCATGGTGTCAGCAGGGTTTTTTAATTGAGACGTCACTAATTATCATCTTCATGTTCAAGATTAGATCATCACTGATTAGCCTAAAATTAGACACGCACACACAGGCGCGCACACACAGTCCTGTCTCAACAGAAATGTCAGTGTGATCCTGCAGATACTACCTCTGTGTTTGGCTTCTTTAAAACTCGACTGTGTATTTGTGTGTGTTTGTGTGTGTGTGTGTTACCTCCAGCTGTCTCCACGTGTGCGTTAGGTTGTGTATTTTGCGGTGGAAGTCGTCGGGCAGTTCGGTCCCGCTCCTCTTCAGAGATTCGGCTCGGCCCAGCAGGCTGGTCTTCCTGCTCTCCATCATCATCAGCTCGGTGTGGCTGCTCTGGAAACGGACGACAAGACAGACAGCCGTCACACACATGGACACACCTAACCTGACTGTTCTCATGAAACATTGGTACTTATAGCTTACGAAAAGTAAAGCTCTGTAGTTGGTATGTAATCAACGCATTTATTACTGTCAGCAGCACGTTGACTGCTGCTGTATAAGAGTGTGAAGAGGGGCTAGAGTTCATGTCCTGAAGAAGTTAAGGAGAAAACACAAGACTTTCACCCAGGAAACAGGTGTTCATGTCCTGAAGAAGTTAAGGAGAAAACACAAGACTTTCACCCAGGAAACAGGTGTTCATGTCCTGAAGAAGTTAAGGAGAAAACACAAGACTTTCACCCAGGAAACAGGTGAACATGTCCTGAAAGAAGTTAAGGAGAAAATACAAGACTTTCACCCAGGAAACAGGTGTTCATGTCCTGGAGAAGTTAAGGAGAAAACACAAGACTTTCACCCAGGAAACAGGTGTTCATGTCCTGGAAGAAGTTAAGGAGAAAATACAAGACTTTCACCCAGGAAACAGGTGTTCATGTCCTGGAAGAAGTTAAGGAGAAAACACAAGACTTTCACCCAGGAAACAGGTGTTCATGTCCTGGAAGAAGTTAAGGAGAAAATACAAGACTTTCACCCAGGAAACAGGTGTTCATGTCCTGGAGAAGTTAAGGAGAAAACAGAAGACTTTCACCCAGGAAACAGGTGTTCATGTCCTGGAAGAAGTTAAGGAGAAAAACAGTTTGAGGGTTTTAAAATAACTTCCCCTCAGTCTCTCTGATGCTGATTACACCAAATTCCTACCCTACATTATTAAATAGTAACAATAATCAATTTTTCCTTTTTTTTTCTCCAGGTGGCAGGAGTGAAAATGAGTCATCAACATTTGTTGTGAACAATTAGATACAAAACAGGACGATGTTTTACAGAATTATCCCTTTTTTCCCCCCGCGAATATCCGTTTTTTCCCAAACGATGTACAGATTTTTAGGCATTCTGATTTTTTATTTATTTTTTGGCATTTAGGCCTTGAGTGACTGAGCTTAGACATGAAAGGGGAGAGAGAGAGAGAATGACATGCAACAAAGTGCCACAGGTCAGAACCGAACCTGCAACCTCTGCATGTAGGACTGAGCCTCGTTACATGGGCGCTCGCTCTACCCCTAGGCCACCCAGGCACCCAGATTTTTAGGCATTCTATAATAAAATGGCATGAAAAACGCATTAAGCTGCCGTAAATGGAGCATGCCACCGAAACACCCCCCCCCCCTAGATTTGGGCTAAGCACCGAATGTTTACAACGTCTTATTTTCTTTAGATATGTTTTGATACGTCTCCACACGGGAGGAAGCTTCTCGAGCCTACAGCTGGGAACTATTTGATATCTTTCAGTTGTTTTCTTCATCGTTGTTGTTTGCAGCTCATCTCGTGATGAAATGTTTGAGGCATTCGTCGGAGTTTTCTGCACGTTTCCCTCTCTGCTTTGACAGCTTTAAAGAGGTAAAACTGTGGCAGCTTCACAGACGTGCGGGAATCAAACGCAGCGGAAGACTGCGGAGTCCTTTCTGGAAACATTTTAAAGAAATTTTGATTCCACCAAGCGTTGCTGAATATCGTCTTGCCTTCTGGTTTATGCCTTTGTTTGAGCGCTGTCGTCGGGGAAGCGAAGAAGCGGCACAACAGTTTTTATTCATGAAATACTGTACGTAGGCCTCCTTTCTAATTGGCACTAACCCTTTGAGGTTTAAGGGCATTTTTACATTTCTTTGCAAATTCCCATTTGAAGGATTTTTGCATATAACCTGATTCCCGTGTGCTTCACATCAAAATGTTCAGAACAAACTCAGCTTTATGTAAACTGAGGCCCAAATTCTTTTCCGGAGCAGTGTGTAAAGAGATAATTTGACCCTAAAACTGAAAAGTTGATGTTCCCTTTTAGAAATTTCTCAGATCTCTTGTGAAAAACAAACCTACACTCAAATGTTTTGGTGCTTGAAATGCATTTACAAAAGTCTTGGGTTCATAAAAGTAGCAAAATATAGGACTAAAAATAGTAAATAAATGTCTAAAGTGAAATTTAGTAATTTCGCTTTTTGAATAGGACCGTTAAACATTGCTTGGACTCGACGGTACGTCTTTTGTCCTCGGAGGATTTTAAGTGAGCTTACTGTACATAATGAACCGATGCATAAGAGAAAACTCGGTTTGTTTTATTCAATAAAAGGACTACACTTTTGTCCACTCACTAAAACTTAGATTGGGCCCAAAAAATCAAGCCCTACCCGAGCCCGTGCACGTTGTGTCCGAGCCTGGCCCAGCCCGACACATTAACTGCAATTATGATTATGATATATATTATAATTATGATTATTATCTTTTCTGCCATGGCCAGCCTGTCCCTGTTTTTGTTGCTGTCATAGGCAAGTGCGTGCCGACACATATGTTGGCACTGCCCACAACTTGTTTAAAATGGTTCCATACCTCCAACTTTCCTCCAAACTTGCTCAAAGGTAGGCTAATTCTCCTGTTTTTATTTTTTTATTTACATCTCCAAGCTCCATGTTGCCCTTAAGCTCCACCATACAGCCCAGCAGGCCCGGTGTGATGCTCCACCATACAGCCCAGCAGGCCCAGTGTGGTGCTCCACCATACAGCCCAGCAGGCCCGGTGTAATGCTCCACCATACAGCCCAGCAGGCCCGGTGTAATGCTCCACCATACAGCCCAGCAGGCCCGGTGTAATGCTCCACCATACAGCCCAGCAGGCCCGGTGTAATGCTCCACCATACAGCCCAGCAGGCCCGGTGTAATGCTCCACCATACAGCCCAGCAGGCCCGGTGTAATGCTCCACCATACAGCCCAGCAGGCCCGGTGTGGTGCTCCACCATACAGCCCAGCAGGCCCGGTGTGGTGCTCCACCATACGGCCCAGCAGGCCCGGTGTGATGCTCCACCATACAGCCCAGCAGGCCCGGTGTGGTGCTCAACCATACGGCCCAGCAGGCCCGGTGTGGTGCTCCACCATACGGCCCAGCAGGCCCGGTGTGATGCTCCACCATACAGCCCAGCAGGCCCAGTGTGGTGCTCCACCATACAGCCCAGCAGGCCCAGTGTGGTGCGTGCGAGTGGAGGAGACGCTGCATGACACATGTTGTATTTTGTAACTTTGTAGCCTAACTTGTGCAACTTTGTACACATTTTGTTACTTGGGCCTAAAATAATATTTCTAATTATGGCATAGCTTTCTCCCCACCCAATTAGGCTAATAAAGTAATGATTAAAAGGATAGTGGACCGAGGATAGTGTCCGGAAATATCGGCCGGGTCAAGTTCGGGCTCGGGCAGATAATCTAAACTCTACCGCTCACACGCCGAACACCGTAAGAGAGAGAATGACAAATTCCTCCCTGACCTTCTCTCTCTCTCTCTTTTGTATTCCTCATCTTTCCGATGACGATGAGTGCCGCCGCTATCTAATGCTGCAACTCATCATTTATTGGTTCTTTCTCTCTCTTTTCATTCATTCAATCTGTCCTGAATTTCTTTCAGCCCCGTGCTGTCTTCCATCTCTCAGTCTGAACTCATTTTGTCATGACCTTTGTTTCCGCTCCCTCTCTTCCCTCTTCCTCTTTTCAAGCCTTCCATCGTTTCATTTTTTTTTGCTTCATGTCCTTCCAACTGAACAACTTTTTCCTCCTCTTTAACATATTCCAATTCAACATTTTACATCTTCTGTCATCCTCTAGCCACAGTGCTTCTTTCTCTCTGTATCGCTCTCTCCTTTACTTTTTCATCTTTTGTAGCTCTCTCTTTTTGTCCTTGTCTGTTCACTTCCAGCGCGCCCTCCACTTTTCAACACTTTACTGTAACACTTCCTCTTCTATTTATTTAAGGCGTCCATCTTTGTCTCCATCACTCTCCTCTCTCTCTCTCCCCTCTTTTCAGTTGTCAGCGTAACTCTCCTTCGATGCTTCCATCTTTTGTGTGTGCTTAATTTCCCTCCCTGTCCTCCTCCACCACCCTTTTCTCATTCACCTCTTTTCACACCTTCCATCCCTTTATTTTTGCACTATTTCCATGTCCTTACCATCCTACCTCTCTCTTCTTTGGGCTTCAACCGGTCCCTCCTTTTTTGCTGAACAACTTTTTCTCATATCCCTCATCTTTATAATATTCAAATTTAACGTTTTACATCTTCTGTCATCCTCCTACACTGTCCTTTTCTCTCTCTGTCACTCTCTCTCTCTCTGTGTCACTCAATCTCTCTCATTTTCTTTTTTTAATCTTTTGAGTCCCTTTATCTTTTGTAGCTCTCTCTTTTTGTCCTTGTCTGTTCACTTCCAGCGCTCCCTCCATTTTTCAACACTGTCTTTTCTGTAACACTTCCTCTTCTATTTACTTAAAGCGTCTTTTTCTCCATCACTCTCCATCTATCTCCTCTCTCACTTCCCTCTTTTGAGTTGTTAGCGTAACTCTCCATGATTCCATCTTTTTTTTTTGTTGCTTAATTTCCCTCCTCCTCCTCCACTCTTTTCTCTTCCTCCTCTTTTCATTTTCTGCATCGATAGCTACTTGATTCTACTTTTCCCTTGTCGTTTATCATTACCGCCCGGCCCCATTTGAATATTTAAATGTCTCTTCTCTGACTGTGTGTGTGTGTGTGTGTGTGTGTGTGTGTGTTTTTTTGCTGTGCTGTCATCAGAGAGGCGGCGGCCATTTTTCAACGTCGCCGATTCTGATGGAGATGCTATCGCTCGGCGCGTCGCGGCCATCCATCCCCTTCACTTAGCTAATAGCCACGCCGCGAGAACGGGGGGGTGGGGGGATCGACAGCGAGAAAAAAAGAGACGAGTGGAAGGTAAATATGTCGGTGTCGCACTCGTCTAACAGTCAGGAAATTATACGATTTATTCGCTGATGGCAAATATTGATTTAAAAGGGGGTGGGGGGGGGGGGGGGGGGTTGTTCTGCTGCTGTTGTTGTTGTTTGAAGGATGCCACTGATCCAAAGTCAAAGAAAAAGAGGGAGAGAGAGAGAGAGAGAGAGAGAGGGGGGGAGAAAAGGAAGATAGACGTGGCGATTAAAATGCATGAGATCCGAACTTTGAGATAAGTGCTGAGAGAGGGATCTTTGAGAAATGGGACGGTGGGGGGGGATGGGAGTGATGGTGTGAGGATGGAGGGAGGAGGGATGGGGGGGTAGGATGCACGGATGGCTAGTTGTGATGTATTCATGCCTCTAGTCAATCTCCATGCAAGGGTGGACTGAGATACACAGGCCTGAGGACGGAGGGAAGAGAAGGGAGGGAAGACAAAGAGAGAGAGAGAGAGAGAAAAATACTGTACATAAATAGAGAGGGAAAGCAGCGGAGCAAGAAGGATTCAGATCCATTACTTCAGTAAAAGTACTAATACCACACCGTAAAAATACTCTGTTACAAGTTAAAGTCCTGCATTGAAAATGTTACTTCAGTAAAAGTCTGTAAGTATCGTTAGTATCTAGTAGGTAGAGCGGGCGCCCGTATATAGAGGTTTACTCATCAACGCAGCAGGCCTGGGTTCGACTCTGACCTGCGGCCCGTTGCTGCATATCATTCCTCCTCTCTCTCCTTTCATTTCTTCAGCTGTCCTGTCAATAAAGGCCTAAAAATGCCCCAAAAAGTGTAAAAGATCCAACCAGTTGTGTGTTTAATGGTCTACACACACACACACACACACACACACACACACACACACACACACACACACAGAGACAGCTGTGTGTTTAATGGTCTCATCATCTCAGCTGGACTTGTAGGCCGTTATATTGTCGGCTAGTTTACTTTAGAATCAAACATCAGATTTTATAAACTACATGTGTTCTGTGTGCAGGAATCTTAATGTGTAAAGTAACTAAAGTAACTAGTAACTAAAGCTGGAACCGATGAATGTAGTGGAGTAAAAAGTACAATATTTCTCTCTGAAATGTAGCAGAGTAGAAGTAGAGTGGCATGAAAAGTACCTCAACATTTGTGCTTAAAGTGATGGTTCGGAGTAATTCACCCTAGGGTCCTTTGCACCATGACCTCGAGCCAAACACCCCCCCAGAAGCTTTTTTCACCAGGGTCTAACATTGGGAGAGTTTAGCGTAGAGTAGCGTTATCAGCTGAATAGCTTAGCGCGGGGCTAATGGACCCAATGGAACCATTAATTTAACTTATTTTTTAAAGTAAGCGCTGTAATATAACTAGCAGGAGACAAGTAATAATTGAGGTAAGTTTGGAGACATTACCTTATTTAATCATTAAATTAATACATATTTTTGTTGTATCTATTTTCGGTGTAGTCATTTGTAGACGGCCCTAAGCACTGTCTAACTGCAGGCAGCAGCAGCAGCAGCAACGGAGAGCAACAGAGAGCAGGCAAGTGTTCATAAACTTCTGGTGTACTTATAAACTTTCCAATCCATCGTTTTATGAGTGCATAACCTATATGTACTAGTGTAGACCTTTGGTATCATTTTGGGCATTATTAGTGGGATCATTTACGAGATACAAACGTGGGTCCATTAGCCCCTGCGCTAAGCTATTCAGCGGCTAACGCTACTCTACGCTACTCTACGCTACTCTACGCTACTCTACGCTACTCTACGCTAACTCGCCCAATGTTAGACCCTGGTGAAAAAAGCTTCTCGGGGGGTGTTTGGCTCGAGGTCATGGTGCAAAGGACCCTAGGGTAAATTACTCCAAACCATCACTTTAAAAGTACAGTACTGGAGTAAATGTACTAGTTACAGTAGTTGGCATACAATGTGAACTGTACTTCCAAAAAACCCAAAATGCTAGCACCCCCCCATCACTGCTCAAAGTTTTCCCCCGTTTAGGGGAATGTATCAGCTTACTTTAAGTAACAGCGACAGTAAAAAGGTTATTTCACACTATTATTATGGTTAATTATTATTATTATGGTTCAACTTTGCAACGGTTCACATGCATTCCGAACCGTGAGTGTTCAACTACGGTCCGCTGCTACACCGCTAGTTAGAATAGTTTTTAATTCACTAACAAAGAAGAAAACCCTACATCATCATCAGAAATTCCTATTGAAAGAGATATATTTATATGTAATATATATCGCTATGAATTTGGCTTATGAAAAACAAAAATAAAATGTCAGAGCTTTGCAAAAACCCAGAGAAACGAGGGATAAACGCTTGACGAAACAGACGAGAGGGAAAGGGCGGAGGGGGGGGGGAGAGAGAAGAGAGAGGAGGGATGGGGGGGAATCAACAAGCAATCATAAGTTTAATTTGGTCTCCATATTAATGAGCATGGAGCTGAAATGTCAGCAAAAATGCAGTCATACATGAAAAACATTTAATGCATTTTGAACATCAGTCCCCCCCTCATCTCTCTCTTCTCGCAGATTCATCTTATCCGCCAAATGAGAGAAGTTTGTCGGAGGCTGCGTAACGGAACGATTTTGTCGCCGCGGCAGCTAAAGTTCGGGGTGGGGGGGGTGAGTGATAAGGACGCATCTCCATCTTCGTCCTCCACATCTCTTCTCTAGTCTCGGGATCTCAATGTTTCTTTCGCTCTTCTTTAGCCTTATTTCTACCCTTCTCTTCTCTGCTCTCCATTTCCTCCTGGTCCTCAGACAACACTTTTATTTTTCTGTCTTTAAATCCTCTTGCTCAGTCTGTTTCCCCTCCTCTTTCCCCTCGTCTTTTCTATGTTTACTTCCTCTGCATTATTGAGCCTGTGTAGTTGTTTGCACAGTGATGTCAAATATCCAACCCGTACGACGACATGGGTCGTTTGGTCCTACCCTCCAATACGCCCCCCACAGGCGGGTTTCATCGATAAGTGTCCCCATAGGTGTCATTTACAGGGGGGGATCAATAATCAAAACTGACCAGTGCAACCCGCCCAAAAAGCTGTTCTATTTCCTTTATATAAATAAAGACATTTGCACCATAACTTGATACTGAAAAGGTACAAATTGTTACAGAAAGTTTCACCAGAATTCCAGGAAATGATGTGTTTTGGATGTTCAAAGGTTTTTGCTCATAAGTGGAGCTCTGACACACAGTTAGACACCCCCCCTCTGGCCCTGATTGGTGCATCTGAACAGGGAGCTGTGGATTTTTGCAAATCTCACTACAGTCTGTAGGGGGTACGGGAAGAGCTGGATTTATTTTTAATGACCTGCTTCATGTACAGTACAGGCTAGAGCTGGGCGATTTGTTTCCCTAAAAAAATCTGCGATTTTTTTATAAAAAACTCGATTTACGATTCGATTTCCCCCCTTCCATTTAAAAACAAAATAACTGCAAATATATTTTAAAAACATATATTTATTGTATTTAATTAAAGTGCATCAACATAAACAAAATTGCACAGGCAAACCCTTTCTCTAAGTGAAAAGTCACTGTGCAGTGTGCAACAAAGATTGTTAAACATCCAAATTATTTATACTGTATTTGGATTAAAAAAAAATCGATTTTATGAAAATATGAATCGATTTGACCTACCAACTCGATTTTTGAATCAAATCGATTTTTTTCCCAGCCCTAGTACAGGCCAAAAGTTTGGACACACCTTCTCATTCAATGCGTTTCCTTTTTGTTTTCATGACTATTTACATTGTAGATTTTCACTGAAGGCATCAAAACTATGAATGAACACATATGGAATTATGTACTTAACAAAAAAGTGTGAAATAACTGAAAACATGTCTTATATTTTAGATTCTTCAAAGTAGCCACCCTTTGCTTTTTTATTAATAAGGGAAATAATTCCACTAATGAACCCTGACAAAGCACACCTGTGAAGGTAAAACCATTTCAGGTGACTACCTCATGAAGCTCATTGAGAGAACACCAAGGGTTTGCAGATTTATCAAAAAAAGCAAAGGGTGGCTACTTTGAAGAATCTAAAATATAAGACATGTTTTCAGTTATTTCACACTTTTTTTGTTAAGTACATAATTCCATATGTGTTCATTCATAGTTTTGATGCCTTCAGTGAGAATCTACAATGTAAATAGTCATGAAAATAAAGAAACACATTGAATGAGAAGGTGTGTCCAAACTTTTGGCCTGTACTGTAGTTCTACTGGAACATAGGGTCACTTTCAGTAATTTTATAAGTCCTACCTACTGTCTACTTTAACTGTCATGTGACCGGCTGACAGTCAATGTCATTTCGTATGATAACATACAAACTCGTTCATTAAAATGCGTTGATATAAAAGCTCATGCAACAGTTACTTTGGATGTATATATTAGTTTTTTCCCTGTATTTATTGTTTATTTTATATTAATTTTTAATATGTTTGTTTGTTTTGATTATGCACCGTTCACTAAGGGTCATTCTACATAAGTATACTTACTGTGGCAAAATAACCTTTTCTGATTCTGATGTGCCCATGATGAGCAGAGTTCTGATACTGGGCTGATAATAACAAACAACATGAACCTTTTGTATTATATTTATGAAGTTAAGCGTTAAATAACACTGTCTGTACACTGACTTCCCCAACGTGAAGTTGTGAATACTTTTTCCAAGCTCGCCAGGAATTTAATTCTGCAGGTTTATTTGCAATGAGACATTCTTTACAGCTCTACACCGTTTAACTCCTCCCTCACATCCACCTGTTTCTTTTAAACAACGTGTGTGCATGCAGGAGCTACACAAAGACGGGGGTGGGGGGAACACTGTATGCTTGCTTACATTTGTGTGTGTGTGTGTGTGTGTGTGTGTGTGTGTGTGTATGTGTGTAAGAGAGAGTGTGTGTGTGTCTCAGTGTCTCCGGTTGAGATGGATGTTCCACTGGCTCTAAAAGAGCAGGAAGTGGCTCTCTGACACCCCATTATACTGCCAGACACTTCAACCTGTGTGTGTGTGTGTGTGTGTGTGTGTGTGTGTGTGTGTGTGTGTGTGTGTGTGTGTGTGTGTGTGTGTGTGTGTGTGTAAAAGTACAGCCACATAAACACCTCTCCATACTGCCTCTAGTTTACAATAATTGCAAAAATTAGCACACTATGTTTTTCAAAGACATAACAGTCAGATACATGTTTATATTTCCATTTCTATGTGAAGCTTTTACAAATTATAGTTATTACATTTCACTTTACTTTTACTGAACCAATTTCCAATCTTGTTTTTGAATGATTTATACATATTTTACAGCCGTGCTCTGTTTATGTATTTATCTTACAGAACAGAGTAATGGATAATAAAGAAATGTAAATGAAATGCTACATATTTATTTGTTTTTATATGTAAATCCTTTTTCTATATTTGGGATAATTTGGAATATTTCTACCTTCTTAATATTGGAAAAGTAAACTACAGTAAACCTTTAACTCAAACTAAACTCGTCCTCTGGGCTGCTCACAGTTTCTGAATCTTTCTCTTTCACTACATTAAAAAACCTTCTGTTTGGACAAAAAAAAGAAGCAAAAAAAAAAGGCAAAGAGACTTTCTCTCTTTCCAAACGAGGCCACACAACAAAAGACCCCGGCAACGTGTTTTAATTGTCGCCATAGAAACCAGATGAATGAGCCATTTGACTGGCCGGTAAAGACGGCTCACCATTCAGCCTCGCAGCGAGTCGTGTGTGTGTGTGTGTGTGTGTTTCTCTGTGTGTGTATGTGTGTTTCTGTGTGCATTTCTGTGTGTGTGTTTCTGTGTGTGTGTGTGTGTGTCTGTTTCTCTGTGTGTGTATGTGTGTTTCTGTGTGTATGTTTCTGTGTGTATTTCTGTGTGTGTGTGTGTGTGTGTTGCAGGGAGGTCATTAGTACAAAGCAAAGAGGGTGACATTTCTACCAGTCTGTTGAGAGAGAGAGGAGGAGAGAGAAGAGAAAACAGAATGCAACCTTTACAGGAGGTGTTGAATGAATGCACAAACTAATAACTGTCCATTAAAAAAGCAAAATTTTAAAAAAGAAACGATAAACAATGCCCTCGGCTACTTATGGGTTTCCTGATTCACCTGAAACTGTTGTAACACGTGTTTATGCCTGAATGCTGAGAGACACAGACACGTCTTGTACACGTATGTATTTTTCTTGCTGTCCTGATGCATGTTGGGATAGGCTGCTCTGCCCAAGAGATTTAGGTTCGAGTTGCTTCTACGTGAACGACTGTAGAGTTCGCTTCATTTCAGGTGAGAACGCAATCACACGCAAATACAGGAAGTGAACCAAAAACAGAGCATTTAGTAGCCTGCAGTTTCAACCTTGCGCACAACTGACGGACTTCTATATGATTTAAGGGATGATAACTTTCAGATCCATGAGCTAATATGAGCACACATCGCTGGTCGTCTGTGTGACATCATCAGTCTGTGTGACATCATCATTATCATCATCTCTCTCACCTTCACTCGCTGTCTGTCAGTTGCTCATTGTTCGCCCTCTTCTAAAATATTAGAAACACTAATGCAGAACCAGAAAACCACAGGTTTGTGTTGGTCAGTGGAGCGATCACAGAGATGGGGGGGGACGACACGCAGCAAAGGGCAGCAGGTCGGATTCAAACCTGCGCCGCTGCAGGACTCAGCCAACATGGGGCGAAAGCTCTTATGTCCCCCATGTCCCACGGTCCCGGCTTAAGCTAAAAGGTGACAGAGCCTTTTCTGTCGCTGGCCCTCAGCTGTGGAGCCGACTGCCACCTGACCATCAGAAATGCCCCTTAAAATTACAATATTCAAAACCGGGCTCCAAACATAGCTATTACATTGGCCTTTTCCTGTGTTCTAATGTCTGACCCTGTTATGTCTGTAATTAAGGGTTTGTCTCTTAGCTTAAATCACTGATCTGTAAGTGTATTTATTTTATTTTATTATTCTGTCGCTAATGCGCCATGTACAGCACTCCATGTAAATAAACAATCACTTTAGCATTTTAACCCACCAGACTCCATGTAAATAATCAGTACTTTAAGCGTCCTGAACCCACTTGACTCCATGTAAATAATCAGTACTTTAAGCATCCTGAACCCACCAGACTCCATGTAAATAATCAGTACTTTAAGCATCCTAAACCCACCAGACTCCATGTAAATAATCAGTAATTTAAGCATCCTAAATCCATCAGACTCCTATTTGTATTTATATTCGTATTCTCTCTCTCTCTCTCTCTCTCTCACTCTCTCTCTCAGTGACAATGTGGCCAAGTTATCTACTTAGCTAATGTTATTCGGATGTGCACCAAGTAGGAGGCACACTGTCTATTTCTTCCGGAATTTTCTAGTTTTATTTTATTATTCTGTCGCTAATGCGCCATGTACAGCACTTTGGTCAGTGCGAGCTGTGTTTAAATGTGCCATAGAAACAAACTTTACTTACCTACTTTCTAAATTGGTTTAATTTGTGTTTAAACTGCATTTTTCCAGAGTTAGTAAATCGGCTAAATATCGTTGCAGATAAAGAGAGAGAGAGGGTGTGTGTGTGTGTGTGTGTGTGTGAGTGCTGGCAGCGAGGAGGTTGAGTCACACAGGCTGTGGGATGCCGCTCAACATTTATGCCAGGTGACCTTTGACCCCCTAAGAACCCTGGGAATTCTCTCCTGGCAAGAGCGTGCCAGAAGAAACAATACGAGCAGAAAACAACAGGAAAGCTGGTAGAGGAATTCCAGAAATATTTGAACAGAACGAGGGCTGGGTTCTGACTGCCTGATCTATTTTGAATCCGGCTTACAGTTCGGTAAAATACCCAGATTTTCTTTGCTTTGACGCAAATCTCTACTCGTTATTTTTCTTTTAATCGCAGTAAGCTGACTGTGTTTTGCCAGAGATTGTGTGTGAGTGAAGAGACGCATCAGTGTGTAACATCCCTCCAGGACCGCTGCGGGGGTGAACTGTGTTGTTGTAGTCCAGTCTTTAGAGACATGGTTCTAAACTCACTGTGTCAAACTCAAGGCCCGCGGGCCAAATCCGGCCCTTGCAGATTTAGATCCGGCCCGTATATATCAATTTGGGTTCACAATAAATCTTGGCCCGCCTAGTTGTGCGCCAAACCAAAAACACAGGAAAGTGTTTTTTTTAATGCAATCACCTGACATTCAAAGCAGAATATGGCAGATTTGCTGACCCTGAGAGGGTTTTCATATTCAGGCTGTGAAAAAGGTTGTTGTTAAAAAATCTATCATTGTTTTACTTGATTTGCTAAATTCTAGGATGGCTAAGGAACTCTTTTGAGGAATTTTGTAGGGCTTCATGTCAACAAAAATGTCGGAAAAAGCAACAAATTTACAAAAAGGTGACTGAGAAAATGTCTGAGAAAGCCACAAAAAAAGTCTGAACTAAAACAACTAAACTCTCCATGTCTGGCCCTTGGTGTGATTCTCTTTTCCAGTGTGACCCTCTGGGAAAATGAGTTTGACACCCCTGCTCTAGATGATCGCTGCATGTCAAATACAAATCATTTATGTTGATTTGTTTAGTAGCTTCCACAAATAAAGGCTGTGGTACTGTGCCGGGGCCTCAGAGGGCTGTTTGGGGGTTAGCACCCCGAGTTTTAGGGTTGAGATTAGTATTAGTTTAGGGGTCAGAGGCCGGTGAATGAATTATGTCAATGAGTGCAAATGCAAGTACAAATGTGTTTGTGTGTGTTGCTGACCCCATAGGAAGCTGGATGGATCTCACTATTCAGGGTGTGAACAAAGAGCTGCTTTATACTGAGAGAGGGAGAGGGAGGGAGAGAGAGAGAGGGAAAGAAAGCGCTGGTATGTACAGGCAATGCATTTTTTTTTTGCAGTGTTTGTGTGTGTGTGTGTAATATTGTTCCAAACTTTTTTCCCAGTCGAGCAGACAAGAATGAAAACAATTATTAGTGATATTAAAGATCAATAAAAGTTAGTTATTGTATTTATTCTGTTTGTTACGCTGTAGGTTTTCTCTGGGAACAGGTTCTTTTTATTAAAATGTCTTTAAATAATAATAAAGCCTCGCTGAATTTAAATTAATAATCGGGAGACAGAGCTATCCTTCGCTGTTCATTGTGTCGACTGAGTCAATTTACTAATTATCTTGGTGGCGTGTGTGTGTGTGTTAACAACTAACTTATTGGAGTGGGCAGGTGTTGGTCAACAACACTGCCTCTGTTGTTGGCTTCCGCCACTATGTGTGTGTGTGTGTGTGTGTGTGTGTGTGTGTGTGTGTGTGTGTGATGCAGTGATCTTTGTTTACCTCCACCGCAGAGAGGACCAGGACTTTATCTGAGACCGGCTTTTATTCTTAAATGTCCTGTCCGGTGTGTGTCCATTCAAGTATTTTTTTGTTCCTCTGAGGCCACTGCACTTTTTTTTGTTTAAGATTATTTTTTTGGGCTTGTCCGCCTTTATCTTATAGTACAGCTAGGTGAGAAAGGGGGGAGGGGGGGAAGACATGCAGGAAATGGTCACAGGTCGGACTCTAACCCTGGACCTCTGCGTCGAGGCATAAGCCTCTCAGTATATGTGCGCCTGCTCTACCCACTGAACCAACCCGGCCACAGGACACTATACTTTTTAAATGCTTTGCAATGGGAGTGGCCATCTATTCCAGACCCACAGGAAGTGCGCCGGGCTTTTTAGCAAGTTAAACATAGTGGCCAAACCTTAATTTAAATGATAACTTCCGTGTTCATCACCTGATGCCCTCTGGCCCAAAAAGACCTTTTTCCATAGATGGCGAAAGACAGGTCTATTTATCAGTGGATACATGTCTTTGAGCGTCACAACTCCTGCAAAATGACTCTTTTAACTATCAGAATTTGATTTATTCAGTCAGATGAAATAGGGAATGTCTAGAAGAGCTGCACGGTTAAATCACTTAAGGTCCATTTGAGTTAGCACAGAGCAAAACAGGAAGTAGCTGGCTCGGACGACAGAGTTCTCTAGTCCGCCTGCTTAATGTGGAAGCAACACCGATCCGGGTAACTTTTTGGCTCCATGCACCACTGAGCAACTCTCATAGGAATGTACGAGGCTCTGCCTGGAACGCTGTATCTGTGTTATACATGCATGGCATATTCACATGAGTCTACAAACACTGTGCTGCAAGTTTGAAGTTTATTTATTACCGAGAGTTGAAGAATATTCACCTTTGGGTAAAACGCTGCACTCGTCAATGTCACTTTTTACCCAGCTGTCCAAACTGACTCAACAAAGGCGTCTAAAGCTCGGAAACTAATGCTTTGGTGGACAGGCGGCCTTGTGAAAGTAACACCAGCGTTTGTCCGACAATGAGAATTTGGTCGTACGAGAGGATATCGACCAAACCGAGCTGGAGAAGTCAGCTCTGATCACCACGCTCTCATTTGATCGTTGATTCCCTCCTTTCTTCTTTTCCTCTCCTCCTCCTCCCTCCATCCCACTACAATGACAGAAATGTAATAGCATTGCTCTCAGTGTGTGTGTATGTGTGTGTGTGTGTGTGTGTGTGTCCAGATGACCGGCCATGTAGCCTAAACGACAGACAATCTTTATTCTAATGAAGAAGGTGCCAAGGTCAAAACGGAGAGCAGGGTGATGAGTGGAGAACACACACACACACACGCACACGCACACACACAAAGCTCACACATTAATTGTGCATCAGAGCTCCCAGTCACTTTGCAACTGCAACATTGTGTGTGTTGTCATGAGTCTCTGTCTCACAAACACACACGCACGCACATGCACACGCACGCACGCATGCGTGCACACACACACACACACACGCGTTTAAAAAGGAGGCTTTCCCCTTGAGATGACATTAAACATTATTCTCACGACACACACTTAAACAAACCGTCACAGGAAATAAAGTCAGGTAAAAGAAAATCTGCGGCGCGCACAAGTCTCATAACACTTTGAGACAAAGTGTCAACAGTCATCAAAAAAGCCTTCAGAAAGAGAGTTCATTCCTGCTGTAAATGATTAATAATCCTGTGGTTTGGAGTGTGTTTGTTTCCCTCCTGGTGGGGTGTGTCCCAGCTGAGCTTCTTCCCGTCTTTCTGCACCTTGAACTGCAGACGCTTGTTGATTTTTCTATAATCATGTAACTTAACGTTTGGCATGTTTCTGACCAATTTTCTTTTAGGTTGAAACTTGAACCCATACAAAAACTAAATGAGTAAAAGTACATCTAAATGTAAAAGCTAGTCCTCATTTTTAGATTTTTAAAAGCATAAAGCCATAATGAAAACAGAGCTTTAAGGTACAGCAAATCTGTCTTGTTGTTTTTATCAAAGATTTAACTTGGCTGTAAAGAAAGTAGACTCTTTCAAAATAAAAGGTACTATTTCATTTTTTTTTTTTTTATATAAATAGTTGTTTACATTCGTGGTTTTACACCAAAACTCATTGTGTGTATATTTGAGGTCCAACAAATGTTTAAAAATGGGTTTCCTTCCTTATCAAAAAATGAGCTGAAAAAAGCTGATTTTTTCAGTGACTAGCTCATTTAAACATGTCCCTGACAGCACCATAGTGGCCTTTCAAAAGAAAATAATCGCTTATACTAAAAAAACGTATTTAAGATTTACATGAAGTCATTTTCCAAGTCCAAGAATCACTTAACACGATACAATCCTGTCCTATTTTGGGGGAAAACTTTAAAAATAAAAGTGGGACTGGTTTTAATTCTGTCACAGACGTTCATGGCTTTTTTTGAGACGAGCCGTCGCTTGTTGTTTTGAAACGAAAATCTGCAAACATGTTTACAGCCAACCTTGGCCCGACATTGTCTCAGCGCTCGTCGTCAAACTCTACTTTTATTTCTGTACGAGATTCCTGCTCGTTCCTGTGTGTGTGTGTGTGTGTGTGTCAGTCAGACGACGTTCCTGGGAAGCTGAGGGAGTCTCAAGAGAGAAGAGATACAGAAAAAGGGAGAGAGAGAGAGAAAGTTGGCGAGATGCTGCTGAGTCGTGTCTCTTTGTTCTAAAGCAGATATATCCCCGACTTTATCAAGACTGACAGAACAAACGCACAGGAAACAGCCTCCCACAGGACACATAATCCACACACACACACACACACACACACACACGCACAAGAGAGAGACAGCAAACACTCAAGACACACAGACACAAGAACATTTGAGAAAGTGCAGACGCACACACAAACGGTGCGAAATTGAACACAGCAAGGTATGATGATGTACACACACACACAAGATATAGAGATATGTAACATACACCCATAACTTAACGTGTACTGTTAGAAGACAAAAAACACACTAACTGCATCTGCCCATGTAAAGCGCACACACACACACACACACACACACACACACACACACACACACACACACACACGCTGACAAGAAAAGCAAACAAATCCAGATTTCTATAACGCCACCAATATTACCTCGGACAGGAACACATAACGAACTGAAGCTGTGGAAGAGCTTTAGATACAAAAGTGATGTACACAACAAGGTCAACCACAGAAAGGAAAGAAAGAAAAAGAGAAAAAGGAGAAAAGTGAATGCTATATTGAGTATTCATACAAATTCATATCAAACTATGAAACTAAAATTCAAATTAAAAAAAGGGTTTATTAGCACGGCCGTAGTGACACGTAGTATTACTAAAGAACATACACTATATCAAAAACTCAATGTGAAGAAAGTCATCATTAGTTTATTCACTAAATGTTGCACCTTTATTGCCAACCCTTTCAAACTTAGCGGGCTGTTTACTAAACTGTTGCTTGGCTCGTTGGGACAAAAGTCAAAAAATGTGGGACTTTAAAAAGTGTGCGGGGATGTCTCCGGTGATGCATTACGTCACACAAACATGCAGAACTCACACACAGCATACACAATCATTTGTACGCACACAACATACTTGAAATCACACAAAAAAAACTGACTGAGAGACTGAAAAAAAATATAAAAGTAAAAAAACACACACACACACACACACACACACACACACACACACACACACACACACACACACACACACACACACACACACACACACACACACACACACACACACAGTCCCAGAGGACTTCAGCTCTCTCTTGCTTGTATAACAAGCTGCGACAAACGACAAAACGCGAGATCAGGACGTCTGACCCAGGAAGCGCTCGACTCAACACATCCTGCCAGACACACACACACGCGCGCGCGCACACACACGCACGCACGCACACGCACACACATTGTACACACACCAGACACACAGCAAGGCGGCGGCAGAGCTATGCAGGTCTCTGGAGAGAAGAAAAGGGAATATCAGTCTACAAAGAAAGTGTGTGTGTGTGTGTGTGTGTGTGTGTGTGTGTGTGTGTGAAGAAAGAGTGTGTGTGTGTGTGTGTGTGTGTGTAAGACACAGAGATTTTCCTGAGCTGCAGGAAGTTTCTTTTGTAGGATAAGGAGAGATTTTTGCAGTTTCAAAGTGTTTCTTTAAAATGGTTGAAGACAGATTTTTTTTTCTTCCATTCTTTCTTCTCCCCATCTTTCTTTCCTTCTCTTTCTATTTCTTTCTCCCTGTAGACATTCAGAGGTCACACATTCCTCCATTGTGGGTTATATATATATATGAAAATATTTTATCTTTTTAGTTACTCATACATTGCCTCTCATTCCTCCCTTCCAAGATGGGTTTATGAAATACTTTTCACTTGCCTTCTTTTCCTTCCTTCCCTCTCTACTTCCGTCGTGTATTACTCATGCCTTCCTCCATTCTTCATTCCGTGCTCCCTTCTTTCACTCTTTGTCTATCCTTTCTCTTCTCTCATTTCCTCATCCCGTCATTCCTTCGTCATCTGCCTTTTAAAAATTCCTTCATCCATTCCTCTTGCCTTCCACCTGTTCTTCATTCCTTGCTTCCTTCTTCTCATTCCCTGATGCTTTCCTTCCTTCTTTCACACCTTCATTCCTTTGCTTTCTTCTTTTGATCCTTCTATTCCTTTTTAGTTTCCTCTTTTCCTTTCTTATTTTAATTCTTCATCCCTTCAATCCCTCTTCTCTTTACATATTTCCTCTTTCCTTCCTATTTTCCATTTTTGTATTCCTTCTCATCCTTTTATCATTTCCTCTTTCTTTCCTGGCATCCGTGTCTTTTTTCCCTTCCCTTATTAATTCCAAATGTTTTTATTCCTTTTTTTCCCTTCCCGTGTTCTTTCGTTCATTTTTCCCTTCCTTTATTTCTTCCTTACAGCTTTCCTTGCATCCTTGTTTCCTTCCTACTTACTTTGCCTTTTCTTTTAATCCTTTTCATTCATTGTTTCCCTCCTTTTTAATTTCCCTATCGTCTCTTCCCTTTCATTCCTTTTTTCTGTTTTTCTTTTGTTTCTTCCTTCTTTCCCTCTGTCTTCCATCCCTTGCTTTGCCCCCCCCCTTCTTGTCTTCCTTTCTTCAGGTATTACAGTAAGAGAGCTGACAGGGTTTTCAGCACACAGACGTTTGCTGCAACAAATTACTTCTTTCTTCCAATCGTTTATGCATTCTTCCTCCAATTTCTCTCTCCTCTTCCTCTCTCTCTCTATCCCCCTCCTCTTCCTCTCTCTGGATGGAGGGAGGTTGGGAGCGTTAGCAGCACAGCGAGGATTGCAGCAACAATTACATGTGAAATTAGCCTCGCCTCATAGCCTGCAGTGTAATTCCAGCCTTCTGAGGCGTGGCAAAGTCATCTGTCTCTAATTAAAGATTCCCTCTCTCCACCTTCTTTCTGTCTGTTCCTTCCTCTCTCTCTCTTTCTTAACATTCATCTTCTTTCATCCCTCCCTCCCTCTCTCTCTCTCTCTCTCTCTCATCCTCTCGGGGTTGGGGGTGGCTGGAAAGGTGCGTTTCAAAACCTAATTCTCTGCAGGTCACAGGTTTTAGCGGGTAAAACTAATTATTTCATACTAAGTCCGCTAAGATGTGATAAACATGTTGGTTTCATCATCAACATTCAAAGACTCACATTGGTTAACACACTAAACAACCAGCACAGAAATCAACATCCTGTTAAAATGCGTGTCGTATATATTCAAAAACATGATTTATTTCCGCAGATAATTGACGATTTTTGTTAAGGTTTTTATTTCTATTTGTAATTATATTTTTTTAAACTTATTCAGCCCTGAGCTGTCTCGGCCGGCTGGCCTACTGTACCTTTAAAAAAGAGATTTTGTAATCTCAATGGGACTTACTCTACATAGTTACCTCCACCCTCTTCTCTTTACATATTTCCTCTCTCTTTCCTTATTTCCCTTTTTCAATTCCTTCTCATCCTTTCACCCTTTCATTCCTCTTTCGTTGCATGCCATCCTTGCTTCTTTATCTCTTCTTTTCTTCATTCTTTAATTCTGAATTTTGTGAAGTTGGGAAGTTTTTTCCTTCCCGTGTTCTTCCATTCATTCTTTCCCTTACTTTATTTCCTTCAATGCCTTCCTTACAGCTTTCCTTGCATCCCTGTTTCATTCCTACTTTCTTTGCCTTTTCTTTTTTCATCCTTTTTTCTTTTCTACCTTTTGTTTAATTTCCCTCATCTTCCCTTCCCGCTTTCATTCCTTTGTTCTTCCCTTCTTTAATTTCTTCATTCTTTCACTCTGTCTTTCATTCCTTGCTTTGTTCCTCCCTCTTCTTAGGGTTTTGGTTTTTAATTTTTTTTTTTTAAACTAAAGATTGTGTAGTCTGTCTGTCTGTCACTCTGTCTGTCTGTCTGTCTGTCAGTCAGTCAGTCTGTCTGTCTGTCTGTCTGTCAGTCAGTCAGTCTGTCAGTCTGTCAGCAGAAAAACAAATACTGGCCCAATTTTCCTGAAACTTGGGGGAAGGGCGTAGCATGAGCCAAGGAAGAACCCATTACACTTTGGAGCGGATCCGAATCACGGTGCATACAATTTCAGTGTCGGGGTAAAAAAAAAAACAACCAAAAAATGGGTTCACGTCTGGAAAAATTCACGCCAACTTCTCATTTTGAGATAGGATATGCTGTGGCGGAGGTCTGTGCTCACCGAGGTCCTTTCTGGTTAACTAAAGAATCCCCGAAATGTTGCAGCAGCTTCATTAAGGTTGTGCGAGCGCTGACCTTTGACTTCTGCATCACGGTCTGCCTTTAACAATGGTAAACAAGAAAAATCTTTAAATGAAAAAATGGGTCTCTATTTTTCACTTAAACACCTATTGTTTCAAAATTCAACATAATAGAAAATGATATATGATACAATACAGACAAAATGAAGACCGACGGAAAGAAAAGACAGAAAAAGATAGTAGAGAAAAACAGACCGAGATCTCAGAGGATGTAGGACTTAAGCCGTCTGTGTGTTTCTCAGGCGTGACTCTCTGCTGGAATATAACCCAGACACCCGACTGTGTACTCTTACTGTCGCCCTCAGGCTTTAAGATGGAGAGAGAGAGAGAGAGAGAGAGAGAGAGAGAGAGACGGACAGAAAAACTGATCTTCTTCCATTTTTCTCTCTCTTCTGTCTATACTGTATGTTGTGTTTCCATCGGACAGACTCGGGTCTCTGCAGGAGGCTTTCCTCTCCACAAAAACAAGACCGTAGGTCATTTTTCTTCACTCTTAAAGTTTTAAGAGTGTCCTGTTTACACGGTTACACTGTCCACATGAGGTCCTTTACAAGTGCAGGACTTTGGCTATTTGTAGTACTTTTACTGCAGTAAAGGCTATTTGTTTCCGATCATTTTTTTTCGGGCACTGTAGGCCTTTATTTCCATAGGACAGATCAAGACATGAAGGGGCAGAGTGAGGGGGGAATGGCACGCAGCAAAGGGCCGCTGCATCAAGGAGTAAGCCTCTACATATGTGCGCCCGCCCCACCAACTCTGCTAACCCGGCCACGCAGAGTTGGTTTCTTTTTAGAAAAGCGCTCTCATACTTTGAGTTTTTTTGTGATTGTTGTGGGCAAAAATCCTTGATTATGTGGCATGTTTTCTTAAAAAAGGAATATGCATGATATTTATGCAATTTTATGCGATGAAATTGCGGGAACTTGCAAAAACTGTGGTTTGATGAAAAAGAGAAAAAAATGTGATTCCAACACCCTGCTTTTCGATAATTACGTCACTTCATAACGTTCCCATGGCATCAGGGGAAAATAGCTGCTCTTGTGTGAAGTAAACGCAACATTTTTCAACTTTCTGCAGAGATATACAAGTGGCTTTTTTGCAACGAAAATGCGGGGATTAAGAAATCATGCAAGCCCCGCATATTTTGCGTGGAAATCGGCAATTTATGTGGCAAAAGTGCAGCGGATTTGAACAAATGCGTCCCCCCCCCCTGCATAAATATGCGGACTTTGGCTGATTATGCGTTGAATTATGCAATCGCATTATCGCGTTTTTTTAAGTGACTTGCCAATATACATGTAAATATGGATCATAAATAATTGCTGCTTGAACGTATGACTTATGTGGGAAGTCTGTCTCTGGAATGAAACTGGTCTCCTTTTTGTTGACTTCATTTGAACATTGTTCACGTTGTGAATCCGAGCAATAGACGGCAAAAATTCAAATATCGAAACCTCGAGGACTTGCCAGACGCACACCCCAGAGGACAGAAACTAGATGTTTGGCTCCCATCACCCCACATTGTTATCTGCTGCTGACACCCGTCTGGGTCAAAGGGCTGAACTGTGTTTATTTTAGGAGTGTGCAAAAAAATCGATTCACATTCGTATCGCGATTCAAGCTCTACCGATTCAAAATCAATTCATAGAATTCCAAAAATCAATTCATGTTTTTTAATTTCTTGTCTACTGCAATCACATGGTAAAAGTAACTACATTACATACTGTGAATCGTTTTGTTTGTTTTTTAAATCAAGAAGCGTTGCTGAATTGAATCTTGAGCCTAAAAATCGATATTGAAACGTGACATTTTCTGAATCGTGCAGCCCTAGTTTATTCAGAGAAATAACTAGATAAATAAAGTTGCATTTGTGTTGTTTTGTCTCTCCGTATCAGTCTCTGTGTGTTTAAGTGTTAATCACGTCAGGGTCTCTTCTTGTGGTCTGGACCAGAGATTACCACACAACCAGTGAAAACACACTGTGTTTCTGTGTGTGTGTGTGTCCTCAGACAGAGCTCCTCTGTCGCACCCACACTGATTGGTTTTGGAAAGCCAGTTAATGAGCAGGTGTGTGTGTGTGTGTGTGTAGCCCAGCGTTCCATCAGAGCACCATGGGCTATTTGAAATGAGAATTTAGCAGCAGGGATACACACACACACACACACACACACACACACACACACACACACACACACACACACACACACACACACACACACACACACACACACACACACACACACACACACACACACACACACACACACACACACAGTCCTGATAGCCACTGTAATTAGTTGGACTCCACTGGAACCAGCCACAGGGAGAGCGAGAGACAGAGAAAGAGAGAGAGAGAGAAAGACATCTGTGATGACTTAATGAAATGTTTTCAAATGAAATATTGGTCTACAGCTGACACTTTTACTCGCCGGCGTCTTTCCCTTTCTCCGTCGCTCACAGAACAAACAATGTGACCAACTAGATCCAGAAAGCAGCTCTGTGTGGAAATGCTAACATGCAGTTAAGCCGGTATAATGTTCACCATGTTCTTGGTCTTAGTTTAGTGTGTTGAGCCTACCTACCGTTTTTATTTCCAATCTGGTTTTTGTGTCTAAGTGACTGATGGGAACAACAATCTTTGACATTGGTCCAGTATTAAGCGAGATCGCTGCAGTCAGGGAAACAAGCTACAATATAAGTTAATAGGACAATTGTCCAGCTTGTATTTACCTTCCCAAAAGTGCACGTTCTGCTGACAGACTCAGATTAATATTTTAAGTGTCTGACAACATTATGGAAAGGATTTCTAAGGAGGTCGACCTTTCTTGTAAAGAGTAAGATCCTTTTTCTTAACATTAAAAACATGAGCGAAATTGCGTTTGCTAAAGCAGCCAGACTCCATGTAAATAATGTCATTTAAGCATCGTTAAACCTACATTGTGTAATTTTCTGAGTTGATTTTAAGCAAAAACCCCTTTGTTCTCTCACAAATATGTACTCATTCATGTGTAATTACTTCCACCAACTAATCAAAGTATTCTCGTAAGAGTGGAATCTGCCATTCAGAATTATTCAGAATACATATGAGCAACACGCTCGAATGACGGCCGCCATGTAGCAGCTCCATCTTTTAAAATACATGAGCCAAAGAGGGACATACCTCCACATTTCGCCCTCTTACACCTATTGGCACTGTGACGAATGCCAGGGGGAGATTACTCGCCAGGGAAGCGAAAAAGAGAATTAAAACGACAACGTGACAGGCAAAGCGACAAGTGTAAACGATGGAGAGAGATAATTTCCTAAATTCTTACACAACGTAGCTTTAAATACACTTCATTCAAAGTCGACAGAAACAAAATAAAACTATGAAAATCCATTTTGGGTCGTCTTTTCCAACCATCACAACTCTAGTTTTGGTTGAAATAAACACATAGGCTACAGATGTACATGTGAAAATATGTCGGCTCTACACACTTTTTTTATGGAGTCTGGTGGGTTTAGTGCTAGCGACTTCAGAGCTGTTTCTGGTTAAACAGAAAGATCTCAAAGAGGTTTTAAAGCTCTGTCTCTGTCCATAATGTTGTCAGACACTTAGAATAGTAATCTGAAACTGACGATACACATTTGCCCCGTAGGGTTACACTGCAGCCCGGTCTGTGGCTGCCGGTTACAGCGTTGACGCTTAATACTGGACCAATTTCAAAGATTGTTGTTCCTATCAGTCACTTACACACAAAAACGTAAGAAAATAGGGTCCAGGTTGAAAAAACGATAGCTACCCTTTAAGTGTGTTTTAACATAGTAATATTTGCCAACTAGCGCTAATCACAAAGCTGAGGCAGACGAGAATGTTGGTAGTTGTGCAGGTATTTGGTGGCGCTAGAGGAAACGTCTGGGTACCACAACAGTTATTACAGTTGTTGCTGTGGGGAACATAAGTAACTGTGCTGTACCAAACTTTTATGGAAATCCGTCCAATATTTATGGAGACATTTCAATTTTTTTTCTGAGGAAATAAGAATGTAAAATGATTGTGCTTTATTATTCTCAGACAAACTGCCTCAGGGCTCGATTGAGATTGGTGTCCGAGCTGGTGGGAGCGGGGACGCTCCGCAGATTCTGCCTGATCCGACAACTGGATCACAGATCGCGGAATGTAACTAAGTACATTTACTCAAGTACTGTACTTCAGTCCAAATGTTGAGGTACTTGTACTTTCTTGAGTCTTTTCTTTTCATGCCACTTTCTACTTCTACTCCGCTACATTTCAGAGAGAAATATTGTACTTTAGTTACTCCACTACATTCATCTGTTCCAGCTTTAGTTACTAGTTACTTTAGTTACTCCGCTACATTCATCTGTTCCAGCTTTAGTTACTAGTTACTTTAGTTACTCCACTACATTCATCTGTTCCAGCTTTAGTTACTAGTTACTTTAGTTACTCCACTACATTCATGTTACAGCTTTAGTTACTAGTTACTTTAGTTACTCCACTACATTCATCTGTTACAGCTTTAGTTACTAGTTACTTTAGTTACTCCACTACATTCATCTGTTACAGCTTTAGTTACTAGTTACTTTAGTTACTCCGCTACATTCATCTGTTACAGCTTTAGTTACTAGTTACTTTAGTTACTCCTCTACATTAATCTGTTCCAGCTTTAGTTACTAGTTACTTTAGTTACTAGTTACTTTAGTTACTAGTTACTTTAATTACTCCTCTACATTCATCTGTTCCAGCTTTAGTTACTAGTTACTTTAGTTACTCCACTACATTCATCTGTTCCAGCTTTAGTTACTAGTTACTTTAATTACTCCTCTACATTCATCTGTTACAGCTTTAGTTACTAGTTACTTTAGTTACTCCTCTACATTAATCTGTTCCAGCTTTAGTTACTAGTTACTTTAGTTACTAGTTACTTTAGTTACTAGTTACTTTAATTACTCCTCTACATTCATCTGTTCCAGCTTTAGTTACTAGTTACTTTAGTTACTCCGCTACATTCATCTGTTACAGCTTTAGTTACTAGTTACTTTAATTACTCCTCTACATTCATCTGTTCCAGCTTTAGTTACTAGTTACTTTAGTTACTCCACTACATTCATCTGTTCCAGCTTTAGTTACTAGTTACTTTAGTTACTAGTTACTTTAATTACTCCTCTACATTCATCTGTTCCAGCTTTAGTTACTAGTTACTTTAGTTACTCCGCTACATTCATCTGTTACAGCTTTAGTTACTAGTTACTTTAGTTACTCCGCTACATTCATCTGTTCCAGCTTTAGTTACTAGTTACTTTAGTTACTCCACTACATTCATCTGTTCCAGCTTTAGTTACTAGTTACTTTAGTTACTCCACTACATTCATCTGTTCCAGCTTTAGTTACTAGTTACTTTAGTTACTCCGCTACATTCATCTGTTACAGCTTTAGTTAGTAGTTACTTTAGTTACTCCGCTACATTCATCTGTTCCAGCTTTAGTTACTAGTTACTTTAGTTACTCCACTACATTCATCTGTTCCAGCTTTAGTTACTAGTTACTTTAGTTACTCCGCTACATTCATCTGTTACAGCTTTAGTTAGTAGTTACTTTAGTTACTCCGCTACATTCATCTGTTCCAGCTTTAGTTACTAGTTACTTTAGTTACTCCACTACATTCATCTGTTCCAGCTTTAGTTACTAGTTACTTTAGTTACTCCGCTACATTCATCTGTTCCAGCTTTAGTTACTAGTTACTTTAGTTACTAGTTACTTTAGTTATTCCGCTACATTCATCTGTTACAGCTTTAGTTACTAGTTACTTTAGTTACTCCACTACATTCATCTGTTCCAGCTTTAGTTACTAGTTACTTTAGTTACTCCGCTACATTCATCTGTTCCAGCTTTAGTTACTAGTTACTTTAGTTACTAGTTACTTTAGTTATTCCGCTACATTCATCTGTTACAGCTTTAGTTACTAGTTACTTTAGTTACTCCACTACATTCATCTGTTCCAGCTTTAGTTACTAGTTACTTTAGTTACTCCGCTACATTCATCTGTTCCAGCTTTAGTTACTAGTTACTTTAGTTACTAGTTACTTTAGTTACTCCGCTACATTCATCTGTTACAGCTTTAGTTACTAGTTACTTTAGTTGCTCCTCTACATTCATCTGTTACAGCTTTAGTTACTAGTTACTTTAGTTACTCCGCTACATTCATCTGTTACAGCTTTAGTTACTAGTTACTTTAGTTACTCCGCTACATTCATCTGTTACAGCTTTAGTTACTAGTTACTTTAGTTACTCCGCTACATGACGTCCAGCTGAGATGATGAGACCATTAAACACACTACTGGTTGGATCCTTTACTCTTTTTACAATGGGAGGATTCTTGATGCATTATAATTTTTTAATTTTTTATCCCACCCCAACTTCAAATAACGTCCCCGAAGGAAATCTTTGTCAACATGTTTTTTATCTTAAATAAAAGATACATTTCTCTGTTTGTTCTACTTATTTTTGCGTCACTTTGCGTTACATCCAAAACATCGCGGCAGGACGGGGAACGGATCGCAGGACTTATCAGGATCATCAAAGCCAGTAAGATTTATAAAGCGGCAAAGATTAAAGGTGCCGGAGGTAGGATTGTGAAGATCCAGGACTTAGCCAAAAAATGTGAACATCAACAACTTCTCAGTCTCTCCCTCCAATCCATTTATCCATAAAATAATCCACACATTAATCGACAAGGACTGAAATCTGATTTATAATCTAGAAATGTCTGTACAGAATGTCACTCCATGCAACCATTCTGACCCACTACTGTCGGAGCATCCGCCCGACAACAGTATATATACATAAAATAAATATATAAAAACATCATTTAAATATCCTTCATTAGCCTCATTAGTCTGTAGCGTGGTACAGACAACGCAGTGAAACATAATTGTTTATTCGTCTCAACCAAAATACAATTATGATTTCTCTGATATAGAGGATATCAGCTGATTCTGAATCAGAGCATCTCTACTGTTTAATTCTGCAGTTCTTCCTCCGGCTGTTTTTCATTTGTAATTTAAACTTTTACTGATACCAAATGTGTTTCTACACGATAAACAGACATCAAATGTGTGTGACTGTGTGTGCACATTATGTTCATGCTTTAATGTTTGCATTTTTATTAGCAGTGTGTGTGTGTGTGTTCTTTTCTTTGTGTATTACCACGGTCGTGAAATGCCACACACACGCGCTACATTTCTGGTAACTGAGTGTTGGCTCCGCCTCCTGCGGGACTCAGGGCCAGAGCCTTGATCATCAATTGGCTGAACTACAGGGGCCTTGATGTGTGATTGGTTGACAGCAGCTACAAGGTCTGATGCTTGTTTCGTCTCCCTGTGGACCCTCGGCAAAACTCACACATCCACACACACACACAAACACACACGCACAGACACAGACAGACACACACAGACAGACAGACAGACAGACAGAGACACACACACACACACACACACACACACACACACACACACACACACACACACACACACACACACACACACACACACACACACACACACACCATCTGGATACACACCAACAATCGGAGAGACAGAGATGAAACAAGCTGAAGAAAGTGAGAATGAACAGAGCACACACATTAAACAACATGCACACACATAAAGGAAAACACACAGACGAAAGGATGGACAGTCAGACATGGGAAACAGAAGGACAAAGCAAACACACACACACAGTTATACAATAATGTGAATAAACATAAGAAAGAGATGAAGAGAACAGACAAAAGTTCACGCAGAGAAAACTAAATCAAATGCAACAGTCACTTACTTACTAACGGTGCAACGCAAAGCTGCTATCAGAAACTGATCTGAAACTAATTAAAAAGATATCTTTACGACTTTCAATAATCAGTAATGCATCACTCCGTGTGTCTACGCTGGCCATGTAGTGAAAGCAGCATGTCAGCTTTAGTCCTCCGTCAGTATTTACAGAGATAAACTATCGCTCTATTTCCGCGCCGAAAAATGGAAGAAAAATAGATATGAAGCCTAAACAGAAATTTTGGGTCGCAGCACTGCAGCTACGTGTGTGAAATGTGAGCTGTTATGTGGTTAGAGTAAACAACTCTATTGATTAAAGGAGCGATCCAGTTATTTAGTATCGCAGTTCCATAAAGTTGGGGGAACTTGCGAGCGACAAAAGGACTGTCAGGATAGATTTTATCGTCCCCAAAGGGGGAATTTGTTTCCACAGAGTGTGCATTATGCAACACAGAACATGAATAGGCTGCATTTGTAGAGAAAAGAGAAACAAAAGAGCGAGGCAGAGATATCTTCAATTTTAGTCTCTAGTAGGGCTGCGTTTGATTTGATTTCTTGGGTTGATTCAATTCCGATTCACAAGGTCCCTGTTGGATTACATTTCCGATTCTACATCAATTAGGTTAGGGAAATTTCAGTTATAACACACACACACACACATATAGGCACGCACGCACACACACATATCTGTATCAACAACCCCCCCCCTTGAAAGGTTGATAAGTGCCTCCATCTAACATCACAATAAACAGTAGAGCCTCAGCCTGCCAAGCGGGCCTGCAGAAACAACTGTCAGCCCAGCTTTCCTTTTCCGGAGGACATACTCACACTCTCACATACTCACACTCTCACACTCTCTCTCTCTCTCTCTCTCTCTCTCTCTCTCTCTCTCACACTCACACTCACACTCACACTCACACACACACACACATACACACACACACAGATATACACACACACACGCAAAGGCGCAATACATAACACTCACACTTTCTCAGTAGCACACCCCACACGAGAAACACACAAACACACACACACGCACACACACACCTCCAAAAAGAACAACTTTTGTTGGGCCCTGGCATTGCTACGGTTACCGGGTCGAGACCCCCCAGCATTTTTAGCGGAGCACAGCGAGGTTCTTTAACAGTCACATGGAGGAAAAAAAAACACGGGGGTTTAGACGAGTTTTTTGCAGCGTGCGCACACACACACACACACACAGACGCAGGCAGGCAGGCAGGCAGGCATGGTGAAATCCCCCAGCATGCATCTGTCCTGAAGTAGGCCCGTGTTCACATGACTACAAACGACACAGAATAACAAAACACGGATAACATCTCAGGGATTGGAACAAATGTTGGATAATGTTGTGAATAACTTTCAACATACAGTACTTAAATACAACCTTTTACAAATCTGCAGACTTTAAATTAACTGCTCAGAATATTAAAAAAAAAAACAGACTAGAGGAATATTACATTGACTACTGTATGTTGTGAAAATGTACATATCAAGGCTTAGACGTTCAGTTTTGCTTCTCAGTGTACTGGACTGATTTTTTTGTGTATTTGCTCATAACTTTTGAAAGTATATACTTGTGCAGGTGAGGCAGAAACTGCGCTTTTCAATGCACGACAGTCAAAAGACCATATTGATGCAGACAGACTAATCTCAACTCAAGGTCAATACATATTTTTACCCAAAGCTTTCAATCGCATCAAACTCTGGATCCTTAATCCGACGCTTCACGCCATCTCCCTACCAAACATGAGCACCTGTTATCCCCTGAGTCAGTCAGCGCTCCACAGCGCTGCGGAGGAAGGTCTGACTAGGCCACACAGCATTCTGGGATGGGAGAAAAACGTGCTCTGGTTTATTGGCATTTCTTTAAACCAATCACAATCGTCTTGGACGGTGCTAAGCGGCGGACGGAGCCACGGTGCCTCTGCAAAGTAAACTGGTCTACTGAGATGTTTCTCTTTTCATTGGTCAATACACATCACTGCATTTATTACATATTGCGTTCAGGGTTTGTAGTACAAATTAAATGAAGATTACTACATAAATAGAAAATAAAGTATAGATTTATTACGTTTTGACGAATTATTACATAATGCGTTGTTATATGCCTGAACCGATACTCGGCTTGTGCATTGCCAAGGCCATATGGTCAAATTTCAATAATTTATTTAAAATGTAATAACTCCTACCAGTGCCAAAGGTTAAGATGAAAAACCCAACTATTTCACACTCAGTTAAAATTTGGTCCCAAATTCGGAGGCACTTTGGCTGGCAGAATTGTTCAGAAAATAAAAGAGAAATTCAATATCCCCAGCACGGACTTCTTTAGGTATTTACAAATCCGAAATTTCATTGGAAGACATTTCCATCCTTCCCAAACAAACCTCCGGTTTCTCAAATAGACACACTGTTATTGCCTGAACCACAGACTAAAAGAGCGATCTCTAAGATCCACGATGACTTGACACAATTGGACCGCACAATAACACTGGACCACCTAAGAGAGGCCTGGATGGAGGATATGGGAGTGGAAATCACAGAGACTCAATGGGAAAAGACACAAGAATATGTCCACTCTTCTTCAGTGTGTACCAGACATGGACTGATACAATTCAAAATTCTACACAGACTACATTTATCAAAGCTACGACTGTCCAAGATGTTCCCTACAGTCGACCCCCTATATGACCGATGTGGACAAGCTCCGCCTTCTATAGCACATACTATGTCCTGGAACTGCCCGAGACGCTGTAATTACTGGGTAATATTCAACTTAAACCACACCCAGTGTTGGTGGTATTTGGGGTTAAAGCGACCACAACGGTTTTGTCAAAGAATCAATACAATGTGATACGTTATGTGACACCGTTGGCACGAAGGATGATTTTACTAAATTCAAAGCAGAGGATTATTGAAAGAAGTGATGGACCGGTTACAGCTTGAAAAGATTCAATTTTCACTCAGAGGGATCGCACATAAATTCCAGGCAATATGGCACCCGTTTATGGATTATTTTGAGAAGATGAAATTGTAAAAGCTTTTTCTTTTGTTTCATGTGGCATCCTATAAGTTGTCTGTTTGTTTTGTTAAGCAAATAAATGTGATTTGATATGTTGATATCCTAATTGCTTCAATAATAAATAATAAAATGGAGAAAAAAAACTTATTTCACCAGTCAATTGCTGTGAAACAACAAAAAGAAGAAAAACTAAATGGCAGAAGGTTTTTACGAGGTGCACTTTAATGTACCATGAGCCCCACAAGGTGAACGCACCATTAAGTCCCGTCGGTGTTGTTGTTGTGTTTCTCCAACAACTCTGACTACAGCAGTCTGTGGCCATGCTGTCTCAAAGTGCAGCTAGGCTACACTGTTTGTCCGCGTTTTTTCCTCCGACAAACAGTCTAAAACCCAAAGATATTTGATTTAACATAATAATGTAACCCAGATAATGTTTGTATTTTTGCTTGATAAATGACTTAAATCAAAAATTTGAATATGTTGGCAACTTACTGGCTAATTATTTTAGCACTACAGAAAGTAGGTCTGGGATGATATGCTTTTTGTCCTGATTCAAATCTTTCACGATACGTGGGTGCCGATTCAATTTGTATTGCGATTTTCATTTATTGTGATTCTAAGTATTCTGATTCGATAGTATTGAGTATTGCGATTTTATTTTCCCGTTATAAAATGCTTTTTGGTCTTAACGGCATACCCAAATTAAAAGTGATACAGCTGGGGAGGCCTCTAGCTCACCAAGTAAGAGCGTTCATCCCATGTAGGGCTGAGTCCTGCAGCGGTGCAGGTTCAAATCCGACCTGCTGCTTTTTGCTGTGTGTCATCCCCCATCTCTCTCCCCCTTTCATCTCTATCCACTGTCACTACTACTAATAAAAGGGAAAAGCCCCAAAAAATAATCAAGTTTTTGTTACAAGTGTCAGGGGGATTTTTTCCGTCCAAGTCATATATCTGTAAACTGACAAAAACACACTGTAAATACATCTAGGTGAGATACAGACCATTTTTCCCCACCCTTAATAAATATAATAATATAAATAGTGGTAAAAGATACCAAATTATATTTTCATGATGATTGGTTGGAAATAATGAACCATGAGTAAATAAATAAATCACAACTGATTAAATATTACAGGTAAATATACCGTGAGTTTATATGGGCATGAAACTGTTACTGGAATGTTTTTACAGTGTAGCGTGGTGTATTTTTGCTTAAGTAAAGGATATGAGTAGGGCGTTAATATTTTTAACACCAGTACTGATACCAATACAGTGACTTCCTAAACTGTACTTTTTTTCGATACCAATTTTATAAAACAAAAAGAAATTACAACATCACGGCAGAAAACTTTTGATTTATTTTTCAGCTCCAACTACGTCAGCCGTCTCTGTGCAACGTAGAGTTTTTTCCTGCGTGTCTAAACGACGTGCACCGTTAGACAGCCAATCACAGACATTATTAGGTCTCGGTAGAGGCGTGCTGCGTGCTTATTGGCTCACTGACTCTGATGAGGTTTACTCCTTCGGTATTGAAAGACGAGGCATTTTCCGACACTCGATACGTTCGAGGCAATTTGGTCGGTGCCTAAAAAGTGTTGAATTGGGTACCCAGCCCTTGATATGAGTACTAACCTAAAGAAACAGACCCAACAATTAAAAACTAAGCGATACATAAGCTAAACACATCCCTGTATGAGCAGCTTACGGTACACAGCCCTGTGTGTGAAAGTCTCAGCGGTGCAGGAGGAGAGAAACAGTACGAGACAGCGACCTTGGACCGGGCGAGGAGACGCTGTCGAGCTCCACATCAATATTTTAACAGGAGAGTTGACACATCAAAAAAAAGAGAGAAAAAGAGAGAGGGAGAGAGAGAGAGAGAAGAAGAAGAATGCCCAGCGATTCCAGAGTCATCTAAAATTCATGCATGCATCATCGCCCCCATGAATATTCATACAGAGATGAATATTTAAGTGTGACTCCTATGGAGAAATTAGGTTCATCTTTACACTTATCAATAATTCGCAGGCCAGGTGAGTCTCATCGGCCGCTAAATAAATCATGTATGCACACACACACACACACACACACACACACACACACACACACGCACACACACACGCACACACACACACAGAAAAACAACCAGAGTGGCTGTGAGCATCACGACAGTCCATTTGTGTTTTAGGTTTCAGTATATCTCTGGTGACGGTTGTTTCAGCGGCTGTTGCTAGCTGAGCATAGCGGACAAAAGGTGACCGTCAAGCGGCGACGACAGTACTAGTTAAGATTTTAAGAAAAATATGGTGGTTTGGGTTAAAACACTGGTTCCCTTAAGTGGTATTCTTGGGACACGGACACCCGTTTCCTGGGTGAAAGTCTTGTGTTTTCTCCTTAACCCTCTGAGGTCTAAGGGCATTTTCACATACCTTCTTAAATTGACATTTTTAAGGTATTCCCATATAACTAATCCCCATGGGTTTCATATCAAAATGTTCAGAACAAACTCAGCTTTCGGTATAGTGACATTGGCTTTTGGAAAGTACTCAAATCTCTTTTGAAAACCAACTTTAACTTCGTCAGGGACACAAACTCCACTCCCCGGCTTGAAAGCCCCCTGTGTTTTATACAGTCATAAATGCGTGAAATACTGTACATCCGAATTACAATGTGCTACTTTTCGTAGCTATACTGTATGTACGAACGGTTCATGAGAACAGCCTGAACATTTTAGAAGGGAAGTGATTCATTTTGTGTTTCAAAAAGAGAGGTAGCCTACATTTGGAGCATTATTTAGCCACCTTCCTGACAAGCTAGCATGATGTAGTATACCATTTTATTTCTTAGATCGTTTAAGTTTCATATGACACCAATATCTTCACTCTATCTTCACATCTGAGCCTGCTAAAGCCTCTGAAAGACAACAAGTTGGACTGAAGATGAAGGGGTTGACTGTGCTTTCATTTAGCTGAGAAGTGGCATCACTCATCAGTAGCACTGGAAGTTATATATTGTTTGACATCGCATATGAAGTTAAATAAGCCTCCCCCCCCCAAGAACTTGATTCAGTTAATTTGCATTGGACACTTGTTGAAGCAGCTCACACCAGGCTGACTTATTCATTTGTTTTGACGAGACACTTTTTTTAGAAAATGTCCTTTTTCAGAGTGTCGGAGCCACAACGCAACAAATATCTTTGATTTCTCTATCTGTGTGTGTGTGTGTGTGTGTGTGTGTGTGAAGGACAGAGGAGGATGACTCAGATCTCTAACGGTAACACATGCTGTTCTTTCTGACTCATTTGGCTGCAGTGAAGTCATTACACGCACGCACGCACGCACGCACGCACGCACGCACGCACGCAGGCAGGCAGGCAGGCAGGCAGGCAGGCAGGCAGGCAGGCAGGCAGGCAGGCAGGCAGGCAGGCAGGCACACACACACACACACACACACACACACACACACACACACACACACACACACACACACACACACACACACACACACTTTCCTCTATGATATGGTTATGAGGCAGGCTATGCCTTGTAATCCCATTCTCCTTGGTAAGGATGAAGACATGGTGTGTGTGTGTGTGTGTGTGTGTGAGAGTGTGTGTGTGTGTGTGCGCTTGGCTGGCAAGAGTGGATGATGAGGCGTAGGGAGGGATGGGGGTGAGACAGACAAATTGATGGAAGAATGAAATGTGGGAGGACATCGTTTACTTCAGTTCGCTCTCTGTTTCTACATATTTACACATTTTGATTAACAGAATGTCCTCAGTGCTCAGCGGCAGAGGTGGCCCATGGGAGATTTGTGACATCACAGCAAAGCCAACGAGCAGGGAGTCTTTGCTGTGCATTGCAGCACTAACGGTGTAACTTTAACAGCCATTTCTGGACATACAACACCATGACTCGTGTGACGTCTAACAGAAAAAAACTAAAAAGAATGAGGACGTCATCTTCCTACATTCTGTACGTAGCTAGCCAGCTGCTTACCTTCATCCGTGAAAAAATAAATAGAAAAATGGCCACAAAAAGGGCGTAGACAAGATTAGGGATCGACAGATAACAGATATTTTGAATATGCATATACAGTGAAAATGAAAATAAGTCAAAATTAAGATTTTGGAATGTTATAAAATCCAACACAAAACTTAGTTTAAATGCTTTAAGCAATTATTTAATAAATTATAAACTTTCAGCCTAATCCACACTTAAAGAGAGTCCGATAGTGTTGTGGGCGGGACATGATGTCAGACTCAGGGGGGAGAGAAAGCTAAACAGAGGGACAGACACAGAGCTGGAGCCGAGCCAAAGTAGACCACTTTTTAATTAGTTAACTTTATCGCTTATCAGGCAAATAAAACACTGATACAGATCATCTGTAAACAACAACAATAATAAAAAATGGCCCGATAATCGGTCTATCCCTAGACTAGATCAACTCAACTGTTCAATATTACAAAAAAAACGCTTTAATCAGCATTAACGTTTATCTGCTCTTATACCTGCTACCACCAATCTCTGAGCCGACTGAAAATTGACGTTGGTTGCACAGATCCGTCACTTGTTACTAAGATATCATTGAGCCTAAAACTCTACTATTAAAGCCAGTCAAAAGTTTGCAATTGACTCGACCAGCTGACTTCTCTATTGGCTGTAGAAACAGGAGACATCTCTACGTACACAAATCGTTGGTCTGAACTGGGCTTAAGGCTACATCTACACTACTATGTCTTGATTTAAAAATAAATATATTTTGCTTTGTTTACGCCTCGCGTCGGCACTGCTCTGCATTTTATGGAGGCTGAGTTTCTGAGTCCCTAAAAACGGAGATGTGAAGACCTAAGACACGAGAGTTCGGAGGGCCGATGTTTGGATTCAGACAAGCTTTTAAAATGGTAGGAGGCAGAGCTTCCCCATTACTCATGTTACTGTAAGTGAGTTGTTTTTTTTGGTGTACTTTTACTTAAGTAGTTTTTAAAACCTGTAATTTTACTTTTAGTAAATAATGTTTTGTTTGAAGTATTGTACTTTGGTACATTTGAAATCAAATCCGTTAATGAGTTAAAAAAAAGGAAATAAAAAACATTTTGGCAAAATATCAAATCAAAATGATTTTTGTTGTTTTTTTCAAGTTTTTTTTAAATGTGCCTTCATCAATACGCAAGAGACTGATTAAATTAAATAAGTATAAGGATAAATAAGATATTAAATAAGTATTAATATAAAAAAGTATATCTCCCCGCGCTGTTAAAAAGTAACACAGTAACTTTGACTCTGATTTTAAATAAGCTACTGTTTACTTTTACTTGAGTCGATTTTTATACTGGTAATTTTACTAGTACCGAAGGAAATGTTCATCAAAGTATTAGCACTTTTGCTTAAATAGAATATTTTTGTACTCTGTCCACCTCTGGTGGGAGGCATCAGCCACAGGAAGAGTCCCCACAGAACAGCGAAAGACTTGTTAAAAAGGAAAAAAGAGATTCCTGTATGGAAAGAGAGACCTTCAGGTACCGCTGGAACTTTCTCCGTTTGTCTCTGAGCATCCTGGAGTCACAGACAGACAATAGAGCTCCTCTTACCTTGAACAGATGATGCCTCTGCTCCTCTGACATCATCAGCTGGTGACTGTCTGTTACCATGGCGTCCATGTCCATCAGCCAATCCCAGAGCTCCTGGTACTCGGCCTCAAACTCCTGCAGACTGACGACAGCGAGAGAAAGAGAGAGATTATTAAATTGAATTATTGTTGGAATTCAATTTTCTTTTTCCTCTGTTATTCATATTGTGTTTGCATACACGCTCTACTTTCCGTTATTGTTTTCTTGTATTATTGTAATATTGTTTTGTCCTGCGGCCATGAGAGACATATGCATCTTGTTAGGTTAATGAAGAATGCGGCTAAAAATGCAAACTGGAATTAGAGAGAGAGAGACGCTGACAGATAAAAGGCAGAAAAACATGCTTTCAAGCCGCTGTTTGAAATTAAACTAAAATCTTTTGCAACGAGATTTTATCAACGTATTGTACCTCGATTGTTTCCGTCTTCTGTTGCGAGGACAGAACTTCCTGTGACGCGGCTTCTGCCGGTTTGTACAGGTAAACCGAGCACACGCTACGTCACAGAACAGGAGCTCACGGTTGGAGGGCATCGCATTATTTACAAAAATGTCAGTGATCGGTGAATTAAATGTCAGGGGTGAAAGTGGAGACGTGGATTGCTGCAGTTTAGCGAGACGGTTTGGGTTTCTATCGCTCTTTTGAAACATAAAATCAATCATTTCCAAACAGAAGAAGGACGTTTACTTCACTTCTAATATGTTCAGGCTGTTCTTATGAACCATACGTACATAATATAGCTAAAAAAACTTCAGCACAGTAATTCGTATGTATTCCACATATTTATTAACCTGACTCCACCAGATGGATCGCTTCCCATTAGCTCGGCATATCCATCTGGGAACTTTCCGTTGGAGAACTTTTGGGAAGGGGCGAAAATCTTGGTTATCTGATTGGATAAACCATCTGTCTATCACCACCTATAGTTGGTGATAGACGGGCCAAATCAACCAATCAGATCAAACTCTTGCCGTAACCAGTCGGGAGAAGAGCCGAAACATCTTTTCCTCCGAGAAAAGCCTCCAGTGCCGTTTCTTTTGCTCTTCTTTCAATGAAGGAATACTTTCTAATTCGGATAAAACTTGCTGCGATAGCTACGCTCGTCTCATCCGTGGAAGCCGCCACGTTGTTTAGACCGAACAGTCGCTTCTCGTTGCGTCACACCTAAAACCGCCTCAAAACCAGAGCTGATTGGTCGGTCGTTTGGCGAACGACTCCAAATTTTGCTAGACTGATCTGGGAGTGGAAAACTGGAGCTCGCCAGATCAGGACGGTCTTACTATCAGCACCACATTGAATTCAGATGTATTAGAGCACTGTGGGTCGAAAAGGGAGGAGGTCGGGGGGGGGGATGTTTGGCTCCTAAAAGACATGGCTTCCAAGCCGGGGGGAGTGGAGTTCATATCCCCAACCGGCCCGTCAGACACCGCCTACCAAGAGTCTGGGTCTGTCCCAGGTTTCTTCCCAAGAGGGAGTTTTTCCTCGCCACTGTCGCACTGCTTGCTCTTGAGGGAATTACTGTAATTGTTGGAGCTTTGTAAATTATAGAGTGTGGTCTAGACCTACTCTATCTGTAAAGTGTCTCGAGACAACTCTTGTTATGATTTGATACTATAAATAAAATTGAATTGAATGTTTGCCATAGAGGGGTGGGGAAACACGCAAAAAATAAGCAGCGGAAAGTTGACCGGTGGTGGCCAATCATGTAACCAGAGATCAGACTTGTTTGTGTGTTTTGAGGTGTGAGAGTCCCTGTACAACAGTGGTGTAGCCTAATGTATTGTAGTGGGTATACTGTACTTTTGGGAAGTGGGGGGGCGTATATCATAGTGGGGGGTCTGGGTGTCCTCCACAGGGAAGTTTTGAGCATCAACGACTTCATTTCCTGCATTGGGATACACTTTTATGCACCTAATTTACGGTGGAAATACCTTTATTTAGCTTATGTGAGGAAAAAAAAAAACACATGACAATTCAAAATATATAAATAATATAGAGGAAAGTAACGTGGGTGCACTTTTAAGGGAAGTGAGATTCAGCCCTTGTCATTGCTCTTCCTCCCACATTCTCTCATATTGTCCACATTCTTTGTTCACCTCCTCTAACTCTTCTTTCCCAGATTATTTTGCCTCCCATCTCCACCCCCCCCCCCTTCTCTTGTCCTCTCACCTCCTCCTCCTCCTCGACACAGGATCACATCAAATATTTATGCTGCTGGAACAGGGGCCAATTGCTCAAACACACACATTACTGTCAGCCGTTTTGTTAAGGTGTGTGTGTGTGTTTATTATTATTTATATATTCGGTGGTTTTCGGTCTCGGCGGGGAACGCCAACATGTTTCTCAACATTAGCAGTCAAATTGTTTGGAATTCTCCGGTCGCTGACGACGACAGCTTGACAGCTCTGTCAGGCCTACGGCGTTTCCACGACAACACACACACACACACACACACACACACACACACACACACACACACACACTAGTTGCACATGAAGACACACTCTCTAGCACACACATGAAAACAATGCCTGAAATACACAAACAACCCAAACACGCCCACTGATAATAACATGTACACACAGTTACCAAGAATGCATCACACACACTAAAGTACACACACACACACACACATACACACACACACACCGCAACTTGACCTGCCATCAGAGCAGAAAGAGTAAACTATGAATGAAATTATAGAAACAAGGAAACTAGAGAAAACAAACACCTCCATCTCTCCCCGTTTCATTTAGATTTGTCTTAAAGCTGCAAAAATTCAACCTCAGCTGTGATTCATGTTGAGCTGACTAAATGCATTTAATTTGCATTTCCATACGTGTTAATATAATACCCGTATTTCCTTTGCCCTTTAACCTCAAAAAGCCACAAGGAGAAGTGAGGAACAAAATAAAAAAATATATATCCTCCCCAGTTAAAAAAAAAAAAGTCCTTAGTTTCCTACAACCTTTTCTTCTCATCAAATGTCCACACTGTTGAGTCAAAATAAACAGTAATTTGAAAAAACCAACTGAATTCAAGGTGGTGAAAGCTATTACTTAGCAGCATAACCCATATATATTGCGTTATTACCATATCACTTTCACATATCCATCCGTTACTTACACCTCACTTTGCACCGGCTTTGTTATGCTTACTTAATCTGCACTTTAAGTAAGTAAGTAAAGTTTATTTCTATAGCACATTTAAAAACAGCTCGCGCTGACCAAAGTGCTGTACATAGCGCATTAGCCGCAGGGTAATAAAATAAAACAAAATACACTTACAGATCAGTGATTTAGGCTAAAACGACATCAAAAGACAAACACTTAACTACAAACATAGCAGGATAAGACAATTAAGATGCAGGGAAGGCCATCTTTATGTAGCCTGTTGTATTCTGTATTCCTGTATTGTATTGAATGTGAAACTGTATGTTGTCTTGCGTGCTTATTCTTTTCTTGGCCAAGTCGCCGTTACAAAACAGCCTACCTGGTTAAATAAAAGGTTAAATAAAAAAATAAAAAGTATTTCTAGACCACATTTGAGATACGTTTACATTTCTCCAGGACTTGCACACAATCACAGGAAACTACCGTGGTTATTATTTAGAATCAGCCAACAGACCTGACCAGAGCGGGCTGGACCAGAGGCCAAACGGATCGGATTCAGGCTACATTTACACCGCTACGTTTTCTACGTTTCCCCCTCTCATTCCCCCTGCTCTGGCGTTTCCCCCTGCTCTGGCGTTTTCCCTCTCTCATTCCCCCTGCTCTGGCGTTTCCCCCTGTCATTCCCCCTGCTCTGGTGTTCCCCCTCTCATTTCCCTTGCTCTGGTGTTTCCCCCTCTCATTCCCCCTGCTCTGGCGTTTTCCCCCTCTCATTCCCCCCCTGCTCTGGCGTTTTCCCCCCTCTCATTCCCCCTGCTCTGGCGTTTTCCCTCTCTCATTCCCCCCTGCTCTGGCGTTTTCCCTCTCTCATTCCCCCCTGCTCTGGTGTTTCCCCCTCTCATTCCCCCCTGCTCTGGCGTTTCCCCCTCTCATTCCCCCCCTTCTCTGGCGTTTCCCTATCTCATGCCCCCCTGCTCTGGCGTTTCCATATCTCATTCCCCCTGCTCTGGCATTTCCCTCTCTCATTCCCCCTGCTCTGGCGTTTCCCCCTCTCATTCCCCCTGCTCTGGCGTTTCCGAGCCCCTAAACCGGAGACATCAGGAAACTCTTCTGACCCGTTCTGGTTGGTAATCTGCGGGGTTGTGTTTCAGTCTCAACGGCCACAAACGGAGACCTTTGGCCACACCGACGCCAACGTTTCTCCTCCTGATTGGGTCTTATCGGTCCCGACGTCTCGGTCTCTGAGAAGCTACTAACGTTACCATGGCAACTACCAGCAATGGGCGGAGTAAACATGCTGCCTCCTGTTTATGCCCAGTGTACCAGAATGATGAGGAGATATTTTGGTTTGGGGCATGTTAGTTTAAAAGGAGAATAGTTCTTCTACTGGAGCTAAAAACACTTGTGTGCACCGAGATCGCTTTTGACTCAAAACTCCGCTTAAAAACCAAAACGTAGCGATGTAAATGTAGCCTCAGGTTTCAAGTCAGAACAATCACAATAGAAAGTTGAAACATTCATGTCTATTCCCCCTAATAATGTCTTTCCTTCCAAAAACGATCCTTACTCTCTTCCTTATTAACCGGCCCTCACATAGCCTACACGTCCTCACTTTTCTTTCATTTCACTTTCCAAATTAAGGATATATGTCTTCCTCTTCCTCTCTTTTTGCACATCATCGACATAAATCCCCCAAAAAAGTCAGTGAAAAAGTTCCTTAGCCATCATAGAGTTTAGCAAATGACCAATCAGGCTACCACACAGCCGGTTGCACAGCCTGAATGTGAAAACTCGGTGGTTCTGGGGAATTTCTGTGTCTCAAAGTCGGCAAATCTGCCAAATTTCGCTCAGTGTCGCGTAATTGCAGTTCGAAAAACTGTGATTTTGGTTTGGTGCTCAACTAGGCGGGCCAAAAGTGATTGTGAACCTAAATTAATATGCGGGCCTAAAGTTTGACACATGCTCTAACTGTACACCTGTCTACCACACATATGCATCGTTCTATTGTATGTTATATTATGACTTCTCCACTTTTTTACGTCTTCGATTTTCTTTTTGCATGATTTCCAGTTTTTAATTCATCCTAGGGCAGTGGCCGTTCAAAATGTTCACGTTCAGAACAAATCCGCTATATTGAAATAAAACACCTCTTCCCGCCTTCCTCTCTTTCCCTCTCCATCTTCTTCCTCCTCTTACTATCTTTTCTTCCCATCTCTCCGCACACACCCCCTTGTCCTCCACTGCGAGTGATTCTCACTGAAATCAAAACTAAACAGAGAAGAAGAAAGCAAAAGGAAGCGAGCGCTGCTTCCTTCCCCCGAGGCTGCGTTCCTCATTATGCGGCGAGCGGAGCGGCCCTTTACTGACTCAGACAGATGAAGCAGATACAACGCTCGCACAGATTGTTTTCTCTTGTCGTTTGTCGTTTTTTTTTGCACACCCTCCTTCCTCTCCCCCCTGTTTCCGTCTTGTTCTCTCACGTCTTGTTAACTAAACGCTTTGTAAAACAGCATCTCTCGGGGCGGAGGAGGGGACGAGAAAGCAGACAAATCGGAGTGGAAGGAGGGACGTGGCGGCACCGCAGCGCTGCGTTCAGCACCGGGACAGTTACCGAGCGTTTGAAGTGTCAGGTGTGCTCTCCGTCACGCGGGCTGACGGAGCGCGTGGGAGAGTCGCGCAGAGCCGTTCTGACATTCAGTCGCTTGAGGAAATGTGAATTACAGGAATCTATTATTCATTTCTAACTCGTCACAACGCCAGTCAACGCCGGATATAATAAAAGGCAGCGGGGTATCATGTGAAGTGTGCAGATCTAAATATTGAAAAAGCATATTGATATTATAGTGAAGTTAAACACCCATTTTCACAAAGAGAACATAGAGTTTGAATGGCTTCATATGTAATACAAGGGCAACAGTGTCAAGCTGCGTTAGGAAAAGTTTTAGAGCAACAGGCTGGAAATCTACGTTTCCTCCTCTAGTCTAGGGCTGGGCGATAAGGAGAACATTTTTAAACCTTTATTTATCCAGGTAAACTGTTTGAGAACAACTTCTCATTTACAAACATGACCTGGCCAAGAGGCTACAGAAATAAATGGTAACCTACTCCACAACGATACATATACATTTCATACACATAACACAAAGAACAAGCAATTAAAAAATTAAAAAATAGACAGCAAAGAAAAAGAAATAAAAATAAAATGCTTAAGTATATGTGTATAAATATGATTCATGTTTATCAACAGGAACAGGAATCGATATTGGAGTATTGACTATTGGTGCTTTCACAAAATATTTACACAATAAGATTTGTGATAAATAATCACCAGTAATCAGTCCTCCCATTACGGGACTTTTTTGCAACGAAAATGCGGGGATTATGAAATCATGCAAGCCCCGCATATTTTGCGTGAAAGTCTGCAATTTATGCAGCGAAAGTGCGGCGTATTTGAAAAAATTCAGCCCCCCCCCCGCATAAATATGCGGACTTTGGCTGATTATGCATTGAATTATGCAATAACATTTTTCTGGAGGGACTGAGTAATGCAGATATAATGTATAAGTGGGGAAAGGCAAATAATAGAAGTTATAACAGTCTGGTAAGTTCAGAAAAGTACATCACTTTACGGTAATGCAGCCTTTAAAACCAGGAGAAGACAACACTTATGTCATATTACTATAGCCAAAATTTAAGACGATATCTAGTCTCATATCACGATATCAATATAATATCGATATATTGCCCAGCTCTACTCTAGTCTATCATAAAATCATGGGATTACATAATAGGACTGCACAATTGAATTGCAATTTTATTGAATGCAATATTTGTTAAAGGCAAAATATGTGTCAAAACATTCTGAATGAATTATTGTGGTGCTGATCCTGTCCTGAAGAAAAACATCTTTGTTTGGTACAGATGCTCGCAGAAATCACACTACAATCATTTTCATTTTAATATTTGTCAATGAAAGTGAGATTAATGATACAAACATGATCATTCCCTCAAATATCATGAATCTGTCGGGATTCAAGTAACGCGTTTGTGTTCGGCCCGTAATTGGCCGGCCAATCAGCGTCCGGTGCGGTGATTTAGGCAGCTGGGGGGGGGGGCGTGGTTCATATACTATAGCGTTATCATTTTGGAGACTGGCTGCGGAGCATTGTCAGGACAGCTTCCTATTGGTCAACGCCGCTGGTTGTTCACTCAGGTTGAACGCCGGTGTGACCTTTATTCGAGGCGTTGTTTACTACGTTGACTTTATTTAGGTAGTTTAGTTTTTGAAGCACTTTGTAGCTGTGTTATTTTTAAAGTGCTTTACAGATTATTATTATCATTATTACAGTATTTTCTTGAAAAGAAAAGAAGGTTTTAGAGCAGACGTGTAAACTGTTGGTTAAAACAACATGCAGCGCTTTCCCACTCAGGCTTTAAATGGACCGATTTGCCATCTTCCTCCGCTTTCTACTTCTCTCTCTTTTCATCACTTCCCAATACTTACCTCTCTCTCGCTCTCTCTCTCTCTCTGCTGCAACGCCGATAGCAGCTGTAACCACTGTCTCTAATTCATCATCCGCCATACAGAAAGAAGGGAGTGGAGGGAGGGAGGGAGGGAGTGGAGGAGAGAGAGAAGGGAAAGAGGAAATTGGGAAGGAAAGAAGAGGGGGAGATGGCAAGGATGAAGGATATGCAGCATATGGAAAGGACAGGATATGCAGCAGATGGAAAGAACAGGGTGGACGGTGAGAGAGAGAAAGCGCGGAAAAGAGAAGAGAGGAGAGGGTGGTAGAGAAAAAAAAAAAGAGGAAAAAAAAGAGGAAAGGAAGAAAAAAGTACAGTAAAATAGATGACAGGATGGAGAGGAGGGGGAAAGGAGAAGAGGAGAAAAAAAAGGAAGAAAACTAAGGGAAGAGGGAACGGAGAGACTGTAGGATAGAAGTTGAGAGAAAGAAAAGAGGAGGGAAGGAGGAAGAGGTAAGAGAGGAGGGAAAGAGAATTGTGAAAAAAAAACTAGAGAGGAAAATGGGGAACAGGAGGAAGGAGTTGAAAGGAAGAAGAGAGAGAGAGAGAACGGAAGCAAACCGAGGGAGGAGGAAACAGAGAGAGTGAAAGATAAAACTTGAGAGAAAGAAAAGAGGAGAGTAGAAATGAGGAGGGATGGAGAGGTGTATGAGGAAGAGGAGGAAAGGAGGGAGAGATGGGGGAGTGGGGGAAGAGAGGAGAGGGGGATAAAGGGAGAGTGAAAAAAGTAAGAGGGAGAGAAAGGGAAGAGAAGAGTGGAGTAGAAGAGAGGGAGGTAGGGAGGGAAATTATGGGAAGAGAGGAAAGATGGGAAGAAAATGAGAAAAAAAGGAAAGGAAGAAAAAAAGGCAGGAAGAAAGTAGAGCGGACAATGGAGGAAAGGATGGAGAGGAAGGCGAAGGAGAAGAAGGGATGAAGAGAGATAAAGGAAGCAAACTGAGGGAAGGGGAAACAGAGTGAAGGATAGAAGTTGAGAGAAAGAAAAGAGGAAAGTGGAAATGATGCAGGATGGTGAGGATTATGAGGAAGAGGAGGACAGGAGGGAGAAATGGGGGAGTGAGGGAGGAGGGAGAGGAGAGGGGGATGAAGGGAGAGTGAAAAAAGTAAGAGGTTGAGAAAGGGAAGAGAAGAGGGGAGTAGAAGAGAGAGAGAGGTAGGGAAGGAAATTATGGGAAGAGAGGAAAGATGGGAAGAAAATGAGAAAAAAAGAGGAAAGGAAGAAAACAAGGCGGGAAAAAAGTAGAGCGGACAATGGAGGAAAGGATGGAGAGGAAGGAGAAGGAGAAGAAGGGATGAAGAGAGAGAGAGGAAGCAAACTGAGGGAAGGGGAAAGAGTGAATGATAGAAGTTGAGAGAAAGAAAAGAGGAAAGCGGAGATGATGTGGGATGGTGAGGATTATGAGGAAGAGGAGGACAGGAGGGAGAGATGGGGGAGTGAGGGAGGAGAGGAGAGGGGGATGAAGGGAGAGTGAAAAAAGAAAGAGGTTGAGAAATGGAAGAGAGGAGTGGAGTAGAAGAGAAGGAGGTAGGGAGGGAAATTATGGGAAGAGAGGAAAGATGGGAAGAAAATGAGAAAAAAAGGAAAGGAAGAAAAAAAGGCAGAAAAAAAGTAGAGTGGACAATGGAGGAAAGGATGGAGAGGAAGGAGAAGGAGGGATAAAGAGAGAGAAAGGAAGCAAACTGAGGGAAGGGGAAAGAGTGAATGATAGAAGTTGAGAGAAAGAAAAGAGGAAAGCGGAGATGATGCAGGATGGTGAGGATTATGAGGAAGAGGAGGGAGAGATGGGGGAGTGAGGGAGGAGGGAGAGGAGAGGGGGATGAAGGGAGAGAGTGAAAGGTTGAATGAGTCATACTGACAGGCGTCACCTTTCAGTCAGAGACTCTGTCGGATTTATGAGGCGATTCACCGACACTTTTCACCTAATGGATTCATCCTGCAGCAGCACTGCTACACTCACTCACTCACTCACTCACTCACTCACTCACTCACTCACTCACTCACTCACTCACTCACTCACTCACTCACTCACTCACTCACTCACTCACTCACTCACTCACTCACTCACTCACTCACTCCTTTTTAGTCATTATTATTCCTTTATTTAACCAGGTAAGCCGACTGGGAACACAATGACGACCTGGCAAAGATAAAGCATAAACGTGCGGGACAACATAGAGTTACACAGTATATAGGAACCACATATTGTATGCCAGGGGTCCTCAACGTTTTTTAAGCCAAGGCCCCCTTAACTAAAAGAGAGATGGAGCAGGGACCCCCTACTACATATATTGTATAAAATTAAGTTGAATATTAAACTGGGCCTACAATGTAATCTAGGCGACCTGAAGCCTTTATAGAGTATATATATTTTTTTTGCATTGAATACCAAGCTATTAAAACAATAATTGTTGGCATGATTTTTTAAATCATCTTTTAATGTTAAAAATACATGTGGCACAAGCATCTTAGAGTGTATCTGTGGGCTGATATCTTAGTAACTACCTTACCTATAGGCCAGTAAGCCTATCATCAGTGGGGATTTATATTATATATATATTTATAATATGTTAGAATTATGTTAAGACTTTTTAATTTATGAAAAAAAACTTTTGGATAATAATTTGGAGGCCCCCCTGTAGTGACTCTGAGGACCCCCTAGGGGTCCTGGACCCCGTGTTGAAGATCTTTGTTGTATGCTGTTTACGGTCTCATTTATATTATTTATTGATTATTATATTGTAGGTGGTGGGTGTTTTCATGGCAGTTTGAGTGGAAGTGATAACATTTGTTTGCTTCACCTGTTCACCTGTTGTTTTTTTGGGGCTTTGACAGAGAGAAATGACACATCACATCAAGAGTCGGTATACGGTTTGTGCAAGGTGATGTCAAAGTGGTATGGCAGTAACACAATACAAATATAATAGTCCCAGCACAAATACTGAATGTAGTACAGAGTCTATATACAGTTTGTGCGAAAGAGCATTAAACACACATGACAGCAGTGCAGGTGAGAATGTGCGGTAACCCTTTACTTGAAGGGCTATCTACCTAAGAGTGTCATGACACAGTCATGACACATGAACCCTAACCCTTTATTACTCATTTTTTAATGGTATGTGTTTATATAAAGAGATATATATTTTTAACCTCAAGGGCAAGTAACTCAGACAGTATTTATGACCCTTTAAAATGTTTTAATTTAAAAAATTTTAGTTTAAAATAAGATGTGTTTAATATTGGGATAGAATTTTTTTCAAATATGCCACACTTTCGCCGCATAAAAGTGCTAAATATGCGGGGCTTGCATGATTTCATAATCTCTGCATTTTCGTTGCAAAAAAGTCACATAAGCAGAAAGTTGAAAAAAATGTGCGTTTACTTCACACAAGAGCAGCAATTTTCCCCTGTTGCCATGGGAACGTTAGGAAGTGACGCGACGTGAACTTCATCGAAAAGCAGGGTGTTGGAGGTTGAATCTGACATGTACTTTGAGTCTCTTAAGTTGGTATCCAATCAGAAAGCTATCTTAATATCTGATGTCTATATTATTAATGATTTTTGAAAGTCTGTCTCTATTGTATCTTTTATTTCCCTCTGTTTAGACTATTATTTATTTTTACTTTCATATTATATTATTTGTATATTTTTGTATCTTTTTTGTTTACGTATTGCGATGACTGAATATCTGTAAACAATTTTTTGAAATATAGTTTAAAAAAAAGGCAGGGTGTGGGGGGAATCGCTTTTCTTCTCTTTTTCATCAAACCGCAGTTTTTACAAGTTCCCGTAATTTCATCGCATAAACTTGCATAAATATCCCACATATTCCATTGCATTTTTTAAGAAAACGTGCCGCATAATCAAGGATTTTTGCCCGCAACAATCACTAAAAAACTCTCTCTATATATATTTTATTTATTTTATTTATTTATTTTGTTATGTCTCTAGGAGAGACACCAGGGTAGTTGTGGAGGTGACCTTTTATTTAAAGTTTTAAATCTCCCGCTGTCCGTTCTGTCCAGTGGTTCTTTTAACCTGCTTTTAATATCTGGCCGTCTTTTCAACAGCTTTTATATAACCGAACGTGTTTTTTTAAGGAGTTCTTTAAGTGTTTTATTCACACCAGTGGTCCCCTTGTGCCCGTGCCCCTCGCAGCACCCACCCTGGGTGCTGCGTTTTAACCCTAACCCTAACCCTAAGTTGTCATGACAAAAACCGAATGACCCTTACTAAAAGAAGCGTCCTGTCATAAACGTTTATGACTTGTTTATAATGTTTATGACACGTTCATGACAGTGTCATGTCACTCTAATGTAGTTACCTTCAAGTAAAGTGTTACCGAATGTGCCACTACGTAATGGAGCATAACAGACAACAAAGTGAGGGTGGGCTTTACTGCATGAATGGTTGAAGAGAGTTAACACAAGCAGCTCATTCACTCACTCACTCTAATGGACTCACTCCTACAGAGACCCCGAAAACATCAGTTTCCCTGCCTTTTTTGTCGACTTTTTTGTTGTTGCTATTTTCTACTTTTGCTACTTTTTTCATATTTTGCTTTTTTTATTGACTATTTTTCTGTAGGATTTATGAGGCGATTCACCGACACTTTTCATCTAACGGATTCATCCTGCAGCAGCTCTGCTTCTCCTGCTGCCATTCACTCACGCTTACATTTATTCATTCACACATTCAATCTTAATGGATTCATCCTGCATGAACCCCCAAAACCATGGTCGTCATCACGCAGCAGCACAGAGCACCTCATTCACTCCCTTCCTTTTTCATTCATTCACTCACTCACTTAGTTACTAATTCTTTTTTTAATTATTATTCAATAATTAATTCACTCATTGATGTACTTATTCTTTAAACTAACTAATTGATCTATTTACCCACTCAAATACTTATTATTAATTTAATAATTAATTTAATAATTTACTTGCTCCATTTAGCAATTTATTTTTTCTTTCATATATATATATATATATATATATATATATATATATATATATATACAAAAACAAACATTTATCAGTTTGGATTATTTCTAAAAATTAAAAGAATATTTTAAATATTATAATACAAAAAATATAACAATTCCTTAATCAGGTTGTGATTTTTTTCTAAAAACCAAATAATTTCATACTTAACTTAATAACTAATAAAACAAAAATAGAAAGTAAACATTCAATATTGGTGGCCATTTAATGCGCTTTTTAAAACCAGAAAAAAAATATTTTAAAACAGCAATGTTTTTTCTCTCTCTACCAATTAAATTTCTTTTAGCATTAATTCAGAATGGAGATATTTTGTGTGAGATCAGTAAATAATTCAGTCTGACCTCCATTTTCTTTACAACTGAACCAAAGCCAGAAATCAGCTACAGAAAAACATATAACATCCAAATATTTCAAAACTCATCCCACACTCCACTGGACACACACACGCAAGCACGCACGCACGCACACACACACGCACACACACACACACACGCACACACACACACACGCACACACACACACACGCACACACACACAAACACACACACGCACGCACACACACGTAAATCTGAAACGCAGCAGCTAATATATGAATAACCAATTACTGTCCAATAATACAGTCAAAGTCAATTACTGAAACATTACACTGCAGCCACAGTGGACTGAAAAACAAAAACATAAACACAATGAGTGTTTTAATGTGTGTGTGTGTGTTTTCTGATTGTGTATGTAAAGCACTTTTATTCATTTTATTTAAATCAAAGAAGACAGCGTTGCCAAAACTGCAATTTATGCTCAATTCAAACAGTGGATATGTGTGTGTGTGTGTGTGTGTGTGTGTGTGTGTGTGTGCGTGTGAGAGAGAGAGAGAGAGAGAGAGACTGTGTGTGGACACACTACATCCCTCCTGTGACTGAGACGACACACTGACACCGTCAACAAAGTCTGCAGAACACAAAATACTACAGACTCAAAGTGAGCTTTATTTTTCATTTGCATACACACGACTTTGTGTATGTTTTAGTGTGTGTGTGTGTGTGTGTGTGTGTGTGTGTGTGTGTGTGTGTGTGTGTGTGTACTCTGCGTGTGAGTGATAACCACGGAGGGAGGCTCCTCAAAGCCGGGGATGAAACGCCGACAGCCGGTGTGACCAAAGACGGCGCTCGCCGAGCCGAGCCTGGCCACGGCAGATTACTGCTGTTAACACTCCAACTCTGTGTGTGCATGATTACATTCAACTGCGCCTGTGTGTTGTTGTTGTTCTTGTTGTTGTTGTTGTGGTGGTGTCTCGGTCTTGTTTTATTCCCCTTCTGTTGGTGAATCTTTGTCGTTGTAACAGAGCGTAATCATCCACTAGCTTTTGTGCCTTCTGTTATGTGGTATTCTACTCTACTACTAACATGGATCAGAGTTTCTGCAGGTTTCAGCAAGTCAAATTTAAGACTTTTTTTAGAACATTATGAATGAAATTCAAGCCATTTATCACAACATCAACTAAGCCCTAAATTCTCCAAAAGAGACTCGCACCAATAACACGAAAGCTGATTGGCTGCAATATAAGTTGCATGTTGGTCTCATATATAGTCATAATGGACCTTTTTTCACAGCAGACATGTTGACTTGTCATAGTAGGAAAAGCTGAAATTGATAACCTTAACGATGGCTCAATTCCATCAAGTGTCCCAGTAAGATATTTCAGTGAGTCAGCATGCACAATACCAGGACCTCTCCTAAGTGGAATGCAGCCATCAGTAAAGGTTTTGAATACACCTGTGCTTTTCCTACTAGGACATGTCAACATGTCTGCCGTGAAAAAGGCCTGTACAGCAAAATTATATTTGGACTAGCGAAAGAAAGAACTACAACACCAAGGAACAAAAAATAATAAAATAAAATGAGCATTAGAGATAGTGTTGCATGGGCTAAGCTTGTTTAAATGTATGTATGAATATATACATACATACACACTGAACAAAATTATAAACGCAACACTTTTGTTTTTGCCCCCATTTTTCATGAGCTGAACTCAAAGATCTAAGACTTTTTCTATGTACACAAAAGGCTTATTTATCTCAAATATTGTTCTCAAATCTGTCTAAATCTGTGTCAGTGAGCACTTCTCCTTTGCCGAGCTATGATTAGACAGCAGGATTATTGCACAAGTGTGCCTTAGGCTTGGCCACAATAAAGGCCACTCTAAAATGTGCAGTTTTACTGTATTGGGGGGGGGGCGTCCCGAAAACCAGTCAGTATCTGGGGTTATGGTTAGGGTTACGGCTCATCCCCCTCTCTCTCTCGACCTGACTGCAGTTCGTCATAATAACCGACTTCAGAGGGCAAATGCTCAAATTCGATGACGTCTGGCACGTTGGAGAGGTGTTCTATTCACGGATGAACCCTAACCCTAACACCAGATGCTGACTGGTTTTCAGACCCCCCCCGGACCCCCCAATACAGTAAAACTGCACATTTTAGAGAGGCCTTTTATTGTGTCCAGCCTAAGGCACACCTGTGCAACAACCATGCTGTCCAATCAGCTTCTTGATATGCCACACCTGTAAGGTGGAGGGATTATCTCTGTAAAGGAGAAGTGCTCACTGACACAGATTTAGACAGATTTGTGAAAAATATTTGAGAAATAAGCCTTTTGTGTACATAGAAAAAGTCTTAGCTCTTTGAGTTCAGCTCATGAAAAATGGGGGCAAAAACAAAAGTTACTCGTCCTGTCCTTGTGCCGTGTGTTTACCTGTTGTTCCTGGCCAGCTGACTGTAGTGCCTCCTGCTGGCGGGTGGCGGGTAGCGCAGGCTGCTCAGTTTGACGGCCATCTGCTCCGCCAGGGCGGCTCGCTGGGCTTCACACTGACTGGGGATCAGCTCAGCCTGGAAGACACAGAGCAGAGACATACGGGCATCAATCACACGACAAGCTGTGGACATCCAGGATCTGGAGGAGGACAAATGAGGTATCCTCCTCAGACCGTAAGTGATCTGTTCCCCCCCAACACAGAAGCTGTGGTAGCGGATACTAGGGACAGTTAACAATGAAGGAAATGTAGCAATTTAAAGGTCCAGTGTGTGACATGTTTAGTTGTTCATTATCAAAATCTGTGTTGCCCCGTTCACCAACTTGTCCTTTTTCATGAATATTTACCACCACCATCAATTCCAAGTATTCCTTTTGGCTTGGAATTTTACATTTGCATTCACATGAACTGGAGTTGTGTGTGTGTGTGTGTGTGTGTGTGTGTGTGTGTGTGTGTGTGTGTGTATGTGTGTGTAAGGGACATACTGCTCCACCTTTCACCTTTTCTCTGTCACATGATGAACTCTCAGCTGCTGCTAATGCTGCTAACGTAGCTTCCCGCCCCCCGGCTAGTTTGAAGAAGGAAACAGTCTATTTACATTGTCTTAACTGTCTTTGTTGTATAAACATGTTATGTTTATTGTTTTTGTCATGTACTCAACTCTGTTATGTCAATATAATTGTGGAGGACTACAGATGGAAAGTAGCATAATGCTAAATCTGGTGCAGCCATCTTTTTAATGTAACTGCACATTGTCCTGCTAAATAAACTAAACTAAACTAAACTAAACATGGAGGACCACACAGAGTCAAAATCTAAATTTCAGGAACAGGAGTCTTCTTCTTCGCCCAGAATAAGAAAAAGGAGATTGAAAAGAGCGAGAGACCGGCGCCATCAGAAAGTCTCCTTTTCTTTCTCTCTTCCTTTTTTTTTTTCGTTGGGTGGCGTGCGGCGTGCCCGCTCGTGGTGTGAAGCGCGCGTCCGCGCCACTCTCCGACATGCACTCCACCAACCACGGCTGATAGACGGCCTTTTGTACACCTTCGCTTTTTGAAGCGTGAAGGCTACCGTAGCTGTAATACCTACTTTGAACTGCGTGGCGAGAGAGAGTTGATTGCGATATATGATCTCAACGCTAGACGGGAGAGACGTTTTTTCCTGCGCTTTTGACGTTTTTGTTCTTACGACATTTTTGACACTTTTTTCAACTTTATTTTATCAATTCTTTTCTTCAAATGTTATAAAATTGAATAAAAACACCCACATTCAATGAAAGTAGTGAACTGATCATTAATTTTACTCGTGAAGAGCGCTCTACGGTTACTATTATTGACAATTTGGTTGAAAGAAACCCACATTTCTGATATAGAAACTTTTTGAAAAAAAATAGGTCAAATTTGAGGGAGGGTTAACCTTCTGGTCATCCTGTTTCATCTTATTTGACATCATTTAAGAAACCATCAGTATTATTTATTTTCCCTGATTCACAGACATGCTACATTAGCCTACAACGTTTTGGTAGGCTCATAAAGACAGGTAGGAAAGGTAGGATATTTGAGTTTAATTATTATTTTCAAACAACAAACGCACAGTGCGTGGATCCACAACAAAGGAACAAAGGTGCGTTAAAGCCACTCTTCTATTGCTGGGGCAGTGGCTAAAAATTTGAAACGGAATAGCCACTACACCTGGTTTATTAAGCTAATATCTTCCCTTCCACTCCAGGCACTCTGCAATGAAACTTCATACATAAAAAGTGAATGTGCTTTCAGCTAGTTGTACTGCCCTTCACATGTCATTCACTTCATAAACACCAGATGAGCAGAATCAAAGCAAACCTATTTGTGATGGGATGTTTCCTGCGCTGCTTGTCCTACTTGTCCTGTTCTGTGATTAGCTGGTTATTGCAGATGAATGAGATTCAGCTGTTCCATATTTTGACGGATGTGCCCTTTAAAGCCCCACAAGTGGCCAACAAGCCACTAGAAACACACTCCACGCTTATCCTGCACTCTCATCTTGGCTGACACGCACACCCACTCTCCGTGTGTGCGTGTATATGCATATGAATGTATATGTACACACACACACACACACACACACACACACTCAGATGCGTCACACAAACACAAATTACCCATAAAACCACACACACACATTTAGCATGAATCGCCTTTTCTCTGGCACAAATTACCTCTCATACACACACAACCATCTCGCCTTCACAAATGTTCCAATAAAGCCCCACACACACACACACACACACACACACACACACACACACACACATCAACCATGAATTGCTGTACTCACAAACAAAACATACACACACTTTTTCACACATCGAGCATGAATCGCTGCTCTTTCTCACAAATTATCACACACACACACACACACACACACACACACACACACACAGTATCCAGACAATCATATAGAGGCACTCAGCGCGCCGCTCAGATGTAATTGCATACAAACTATATGGAGATGAGGCTTCAATTGAACCAATGAAGGCACAGTGTGTACAAACAGCACAACACACACACACACACAAATATGACCGCCTGCTTTTTTCCCCTTCATTCGGTAACAATCTGAAAAAAAGTGTTGTGGCGCTCGCCGTCCGATCTACTTAGCGGACTCGCGGAAGGATCTGGAAAGGTCACCCAATCTGTGGAAGGCAGAGCCGCTCAATCAGAGCGCTAATAAACAAACAGGCAATACACAATCAACAGCGCCGCCTGCATCTGCGTGCGTCAAGGTGTGTGTGTGACCGAGAGCAGGTTTGTGTTTGTGCCGCTATTACAGAAATGAAACTAACTGGAAGCTCTCAGAGGGAATTTTTCTCACATTGTCTAAATGCCTCTCCACTTCCATTCATTACGTCTCTCCTGGTTGCGTTTTGCTGGCTGTTCGCCGGCTGGTTGGTCGGTCAGTGAGTCAGTAAATCAGTCAAGTTGTTCATTAGCTGCTTAGATTGCTCTTTTCTTTGCTAATGTGTTCCATGGTGCAGTTTATAACTTGGAATCGGGGGCCCAGAATTACATTCAAAAAGCTTTTAATTCAAGGGACACGTTTATCAAGCAACTTCCTCCAACTGACTGGCAGGTAGGACTGACCTTTATGAGTCAGGTGATGACATAATTAATCACACACCCTAAGAAATAAATCCGTAAAATAACAGAAAAAAGTTCTTTAATTAATTTAGCTATGTTATTTTTATTTATTTATTTCAATCTTAGTGTTCATTTCTACAATTGTTCGACAATGCTATACACTGTATGTATGTATGGTGTATAATAATGTTAAATATTCTTCAATATCGTCATCGTCATATCGGTGCAGCATCCACATGAACATGGTACTTCATCGGTGTGGTTGAGTAAACCGAGTCAGTTACGCAGTCAGTGACTCAGTCGGTTATTTATTTACCTTTTTTTCCCCTGAATTTGCAGAGAGCAAGTGAACGCAATCTTATGGTTGTAATTGGCTTTTTCATACCAAACAGCTGACTAAAGCCATAATGAAACACACACACGTATACACACAGTGAAGCAATTTCTGCTGGACGCCTTGAGGACACAGAACTGGAACACAGTGTCTGTTTATAACACACACACACACACACACACACACACACACACACACACACACACACACACACACACACACACACACACACACACACACACACACACACACACACACACACACACACACACACACACACACACACACACACAGTGATGAGTTGGGCTGCTTCCCAGTCTGAAGGATCTTCAAGGATTTCTGTCAGAAATTAGTCTACTACTATCTGTCTGTCTACTATCTACTGTCTATTATCAGTCTACTGAACTGTAAAAAGGATGAAAACAAAAGTAAAATTACACATATTTCTGTGAGCTACAGTTACACATCTGACACACACACACACACACACGCAAAAATCAACTATGAATTGCTGCACTCACAAACAAAACATACACACACTATTTCACACATCGAGCGTGTGTGTGTGTGTGTGCGTGTGTGTGTGTGACATTTCAAATGGAGCGTCTGAGTCCAGTGTTTCCAGTCTTGTCTTTAACGCTGCTAATAGACACAAGAATCAATAAGAATCTGCCTCATTTGATGAATATGTAGACCGTCCCCTGACACACACACACACACAGTTTGCTTTTTTTCCGTTGGTCTGCTTGTGTGTGTGTGTGTGTGTGTGTGTGTGTGTGTGTGTGTGTGTGTGTGTTGCACTTCGATGTGCTGAAGTCATTTTGCGGCTTTTTGTTTACATGTCAGGGCCAATTTACCCAGCATCCCTGGAAACCCTCACAAGCACATCTCCCTCGAGGTGTGTGCGTGAGTTGGTGTGTGTCCACTGCATGTTTTCATGTTTCAAATATATATTTGTGTGTGTCGGCTGGAAGGCTTGCTAGTTGATATGCTGCAGGGAAAATGGGCCCTACGTCTGTGCACGAGTCCGAATGTATTTCTGTTTGTTTCTGTGTGTGTGTGTGTGTGTGTGTGTGTGTGTGTGTGTGTCTCCTGGGGTTTTCCCTGGGGCTATAACTGCCAATCAAACAGTGGCGTTAGGACTTCGAGCTGAGCAGCAGCAGCATAGAGACACGCTGCAGGATCTAAAACACAGCATCTGCTCTTCAACAGGATTCATTAAAAACAACTATCAGCTGACAAATCAATACACAAATCAATCAGCCAATCAATCATGTCAAAGAGTAACGCTGTGTTAGCATTTGATCTCTGCTACGGGAAACATAAGTCATCTCAGTTTTGCCTCCTGACTGACATACAGACACGCTGTTGGGGCGACTGAGCGTCTGGCAGCACCCGCAGTGTTTCCTCAGCGTCGTCTTTAATCTGGAACATCTTAACGCCATGTGATCAAGGTCTGGCCCGTCAGCTAAGCGTGCCGATTGTTGCCGGGAGCGTTTTGCCCAAGAACACGGGCCTCATTTAACAAATCTTCCTACGGTTTTTTTCTAAAATTTGTTCTCGAGAAAGGTCCTAAGAAAAAATCTGAATTAAGGCGGGTTCTTTAACGGGGGTGTAGTTCACACCGGTGTTGTTCTATTAATGAATCCTAATATGTTCGTACATTCAAAGTGTGTGCCGGTCGATCCTAATTACCAGGTAAACGCCTGCTAAACCCATAGACAGTTAAATAAATGGACAAATAGTTGAAATAGACTTCCACAGAGACCAGTGAAGGATATCAGAAGTCTCTTTCCCGGTGCTGGCTGAGCGTTACTGAGCAGCCTCCAACTGAGCTTGAAGACGTAGATGTGACGTGAGCAACCTGTCTGAAAGTGTGAAGTCTTCTGGTAGCTGTGCCGAGAGAAATCTCAATCATTCCCAATCTTACAGAGATGGAGAGCGTGAGTAGGAGCTGACATTGAGCGTAGGAGCAAGAGCAACTTTTGGTAAGTATTCTGAATAATTATTTTGTCATTTTGACTGTATGCCTCCACGTCCCCCCGATTGCCTGTGAGCTTCTCCTGTACTATACGGTAATTCCTCTACTGTGTGACAGTAAGTCTCGTGGTTATGACCCAATCGTTAGCCTATTTTTATAAAAGCGTTTGCTACGGAGCCATAACGTGAGCTACAAGGTAATGGAGCCTTTTATACATTGTCGTGTTTCTTTAGAAATAAACAACGGACAAATAGTCTTTAAACGCTTCAGATGTGAAGTTATTTGCTGTCAAAGTGACGTCAAAATGAATGGGAGTCAATGGGATGCTAACGGGAGGTGAGTGCTTGTTAGCCTCATAATCTCCCCATAGGAGCTTTCCAGATGCTCGCTTACCCCCTTGGCTAAACCCTTGTAAAAGGGTATGAGACACACGCAAAAATCAAAAAGCAAAGATGAGGAAATCGTTTCCAAAATACCAAAAAACGAGAGTCTAAAAAGCTCCAATGATAAAACAACTTCAGTAACTTTAAAGTGGATTTTATTCAGTAGGAAGTAACAGGCTTCATTTACCTTATTTACCAATATCTATCTACGTTTTTTTCTTAAATTTGTTCATGAGAAAGGTCCTCTACACAATGTTAGTCTTTAAACTGTGAATGACTGAAAAGAAATAAAAAAAGATAAATGCAGTAAAACTCACAAATTAAAAATTAACGAAAAAACGAAATTAAACATTGAATACATATTGAATCGACATTTGACGTTCATTTCTTTAGACATCAGTGTGTGTGTGTGTGTGTGTGTGTGTGTGTAGCAGGTCAATACTGAAGGTGAGATATTCCAATAACAAGGTGTTTTTGTCTTGATAGAGCGAGGCAGTGGGTAATGATATAGGATCAATAATGTATATGAGATCGCTGCATCCAGCTGCCAGCAAATAAACACACACACACACGCACACACACACACACACACACACACACACACACACACACACACACACACACACACACACACACACACACACACACACACACACTTGTCAATACTGTAAGACAGTTTGATTTGTGTGAAGCAGTTGAATGAATGCTCTGATTTAATCTTTGAGAGCAGAGTAAATAATTGCCGGCAATACACACACACACACACACACACACACACACACACACACACACACACACACACACACACACACACACACACACACACACACACACACAAACGCACACACAATAACAGATGTCAGCAACACAGAGGAAGCAGGTTATAAATAAAGAGGAGAAAGAAAAGTTCATATGAATCCGAGTTAAATCTGCAAGACAAAATAGAAAAAGCGCGTGTGTGTGTGTGTGTGTGTGTGTGTGTGTGTGTGTGCATGCATGCGTGCATGTGTGTCCTGTCTGCAGGCTGGTTGTGTTGTCCAGATGTTTCTACTGAGGCGTTCATCTGCAGCTAAAATCAACTAAACAAACCTCCAGGTTCACCTCCTCGCCTCCTCCTGACCTTTGATATCCTCAGCTCCTCCTCTCCTCCTTCATGCCCTCGTTCCTTCTCTTTTCAGGAAGCAAGTAAAAACTGAGACAGAATATGCAGCGGTGGCAAGAAGTAGAAAGAAGAAAAAAGACATTCTCATCAAGAACAACTTCTAAAGGGAAATTTAGATATTTTTCAACCTGTGTCCTTAACTCCTTAACTCAAGGCCCACTTGCTGGATTCTTTCTGGAGCTTTCAATCCAAAAGGTCTCAAGACTAGTTAATGGACCTGAAGTTAAAGGGTAATTTTGCTATTTTTCAACCTAGGCACCATTTTCCCATGCATTGGTGTCTATGTGACTGATGTGAACAAAAATTGTTGAAGACTGTCATTCTAAGTGTCTGACAACATTATGGAAAGGATCCCAACAGAGTAAGATCCTTACTGTTTAACATGAGACAGCTGAGAAATCGCTATCGCCAAACTCACCAGATTCCATTTAAATAAACAGGACTTTTAGCGTGTGTAGAGCCAGCAAATTTTCACATGTAAATTGGTAAGTGATGTGTTTATTTCAACCAAACAAGAGGTGAGGTGATTGTTGGAACAGTGGGAAGACAAACCAAGACGGCTTTTGATTGTTTTATTTAGTTTCTGTCGACTTTGAATGAAGTGTGTTTTACGATGATAAAAGTCCTGATTATTTACATGGAGTCTGGTGGGTTTGGCAATAGCGATTGTGGGGCTATTTCATGTGAAACAAAAAGGATCTTACGCTATAACAAAAAGGTCTATCTCTGTAGGGATCCTGTCCATTATGTTGTCAGATACTCAGAATAATAATCTGAGCCTGTCAGCGGCAAAAAACAGAACTTTTAGTGGACGTTAACCAAAGGTGCGCAATTGCCCATTTACATTACATTGCCATTCCCATCAGTCACTTAGACACAAACACATGGGATTGGTTGAAAGGTTGAAAAATACCTAAGTTACCCTTTAAGATTTGGTTCTTGGTCAGTCTTTGAATGAAAAATTTAATGAAAATGATTAAGGTGCAGTTCATATTTTTCAGGCATACTCAGCTCTCTTTTCACAATGAAAAGAGTGAGTAAACCCCTCCAAAACAAGGACTGTCTGTATAAAAAAACTAATAATAAAAACAGGCTGTATAAAATAATACATGCATGAGGCCATTTTAAATACCTGTGATGCTCTACATCCAGACATTTCATATATAACAGTCACAGTGTCAAAGATCAGTTGACATTCTTTTTAGTTGTTTCAAACATTTTACTGTCCTCTGAAGATGCTGATTTGTCCCCCCGTGGACTTACTCGGCCCTTGTTTGGCCCAATTTTCTGCGTCACAGACAACAAACCTCACTGATCCACATCATCAGCATGTCTAAAAAAAAAAACTCCCACAATCCCCTGTGTGTGTCTGTCTGCGACGCCACCTCGACCTCGTCTCTCAGTCTTTCTCATCAAGATTACATTTTTTTTATGTTGGTTAATTATTTCCTAATTAGTTAGCGTGTTAATTAGAATAGTGGCTAATGTTAATTAGCTGTATTAATGGGAGCTGCTGGAACACCTGCCCCCAGCACCCCCGCCCCCTGCCAGATATCTTCATCTCAAACCAAACTCAGCTTCCTGGATCTGATTGTTGATGTCAGGGGGGAAACCGTAGAGCTACAAAATGTCATCAAGCCGTTGTTGTAGAGCTACTAAATGTTATCAAGCCATTGTCGTAGAGATACAAAATGTCATCAAGCCATTGTCGTAGAGCTATTAAATGTCATCAAGCCATTGTCGTAGAACTATTAAATGTTATCAAGCCATTGTCGTAGAGCTACTAAATGTTATCAAGCCATTGTCGTAGAGCTATTAAATGTCATCAAGCCATTGTCGTAGAGCTATTAAATGTTATCAAGCCATTGTCGTAGAGCTATTAAATGTTATCAAGCCATTGTCGTAGAACTATTAAATGTTATCAAGCCATTGTCGTAGAGCTACTAAATGTTATCAAGCCATTGTCGTAGAGCTACTAAATGTTATCAAGCCATTGTCGTAGAGCTACTAAATGTTATCAAGCCATTGTCGTAGAGCTACTAAATGTTATCAAGCCATTGTCGTAGAGCTACTAAATGTTATCAAGCCATTGTCGTAGAGCTACTAAATGTTATCAAGCCGTTGTTGTAGAGCTACTAAATGTTATCAAGCCATTGTCGTAGAGCTACAAAATGTCATCAAGCCATTGTCGTAGAGCTACTAAATGTCATCAAGCCATTGTCGTAGAGCTACTAAATGTTATCAAGCCGTTGTCGTAGAGCTACAAAATGTTATCAAGCCGTTGTCGTAGAGCTACAAAATGTCATCAAGCCATTGTCGTAGAGCTACTAAATGTCATCAGGCCATTGTCGTAGAGCTACTAAATGTTATCAAGCCGTTGTTGTAAGGCTACTAAATGTTATCAAGCCGTTGTTGTAGAGCTACTAAATGTTATCAAGCCATTGTCGTTGAGATACAAAATGTCATCAAGCAGTTGTCGTAAAGCTACTAAATGTTGTCAAGCCATTGTCATAGAGCTACAAAGTGTTATCAAGCTATTGTCATAGAGATAAAAAGTGTTATCAAGCCGTTGTTTTTCACTCAATGAAAGAACATGTTTGACTCACGAGTCTGATTTATCAGACAGACTTGGAGGTCGGAGTTTCTACGGGAAACAATGTCAAATTGATCTGAAATGAAGATGTTTTTTTTATTTTAACCCTACTCAGACATGGCACTAACTTGAAGGAATATGAATAACATTAACGCTTCCCTCTGAATATTTAACTGTGGAGGTGACGGTCAATAAAATACAATTTTTCGCCGCGAAGGCTTGAACGGTCTTCTGGAACACCTCCACCCGACCAGCGGGCGCTTGTTGGTTTGTTATCGGCCTCAGCAGGCGAGGGGGGCGGCTATAGGAAGTAGAAGGCTGCCGGTCCGGGCTGCTAGCCTGGCTAAGGAAACTACCACACAATTCACCACTGCAGAGACTCATATTCACCAACGACAGCACACAAATGGATATATATGCTACAAATACATATGGAACTGCTGCGTGATGATTATTACCGGAGCCTGGCTGAACACTCTCACTCATCACAGATGGCAGCTAGCAGCTAAGAGGGTAGGTGAGTTTAAACAACGGCTAAGTTGGTAAATGCATCTTGTTGTCATGTAAGGTCCCTGTTCATGTTGCACAGACATTTGAATTGCATTTTGTGTCTGTTAAGAGGCACAAAGGCACTCTTTATCTTATGCCCCCATAACTGTCGTTAGCTGAGTGGGAGCTCTCGGCATTAGCTGCAGCAGACTTTTTATAACAAACTGTTGATGTTTTTTTATTCAGGGAGTCAGCAGAAGTTTAGCAACACACACACACTCACTCTCTCTCTCTCTCTCTCTAGGAGGATTTGCAAACATATGTACAGAAAAAAAGGATAGGCTACTAAATATTAGGTGGATGGTGGAGAGGAAAGATAAGAAAAATATGAATAACAGGAGGGATAGAAAAGATGTGAAGTCTCCAGCAGTGTGTTCACTTCATTTATTTAGTGTTTATCTTCATCTAAACACCGCAGAGTGTGTGTGCGTGTGTGTGTGTTACATTTTAGGAAATTGTTGAACATTTTCTTAAAGCAAGGACATTTTGTTTGAGTTTGGACATTTTTCTAGACGGACATTTCTAGCGAGAACATTTACCGTGTAAAGTCGAGCATTTTAGAAAAGCGAGGACAATTTAAGGATGTGAAGGCATTTTTGCGAAGAAGAGAGACATTTTAAGAAAGTGGGAACATTTTTGGAAAGTATTTTTTGTAGGGCGAGTAGATTTTTGGAAATTGAGGCTATTAAAAGATTCTGTGCTCAACATTCAGGACATAAATATATGGCAATAAAGACATATTTGCTTTGTTAGGCTATTAAGGAGTAATGGCGTCCTGAGCAGAGAATGAAGTCACACTCCCTCTGTGTGTGTCTGTGTGTGTGTGTTTTAAAATCCGAGCGTCTTTGTTTTGGTAGCCTCCGGGGGCGGCTTCTGCGTGAGATTGGTGCTGTAACGATACATCGATTCAATCCTCAACAATCCAATATTATTGATACAAAGTGAAAATATCGATAAATATCGTCATCTGTAGGATGGGCCTTTATTTTGAAATTCACACTTTATATTTAAAAAGAGTAGTTTGTCTTTAATTTGAATGTCTGGAAGAGCTTAGTAATGAAATTGTCAGATCATATTTTAGTTGCTTTTGTAAATATATATAAATGTAACTGAACTCGTATCGGTCGCAGGACCATGAATTGAATTAAATCGAATCAAAATCGTATCGTGGCAGACTACAGGATATCACTAAATACTGTATCTTCGTCCAAAGAATAGATATAATGTCGTATCGTGATAAAGCGTGTGATTTACACCCCTAAAACAGAGGTTACCGGCTGATAACAGCATCCCAGTCGGGACAGTTAAAGTTAGGGCTGATGAGCACCGCTCTCTTGCGGAAGCCAGGACGCTGTGATTAATGTGAGCTAACCATGGAGTTAATACTGCTCTGTTTGCACCATAGCCGTTAGTGCTCCCCATTTCCTCCACCATGTCTACCCTATGTAGTCTCGCACAGCCAGACCTTCCTCCACAGCGCTGCGAAGGAGGGTCTGGCTAGTCCACACAGCATTCCGGGATGGGAGAAAAACGTGCTCTGGATTATTGGCATTTCGTTAAACCAATCACAATCGTCTTCGGCGGTGCTAAGCGCCGTATGGAGCCACGGTGCCTCTGCTAAATAGTCTCAGGAAGGAACCTGTTTTGGTGGAACGTGTATGTGCAAAAGTAGTTTTAGTCGTGCAACAGAAAACTGATTGGATAGATAGTCTAGCTAGCTGTCTGGATTTACCCAAAAGCATCCCAAAAGCGGGAATGTCGTCGATCCTGAATCGAGCCTGGCCCGGTCTCTGAAGGCCAATCAAACTCTGGTGAGAGCCATGTTGGAGTCAATCCCAGCCCAGACTAAATTTGTTTCGAGTATTTCGAGTACAGCCCCTTTAAAGAAATGGACATGATGACGTTTTGTCCAGTCCTTACTTATTTAAAGGTTTAAAGTTTGAGTCACAGACAGGTTTGGGTTAAAACGTAGCATCTGAGATGGGCGCCAAGAAGAAGTGGAAACTCAGGATTTAGGGTTAGAGTTAGGTTTAAGTATAAGGGCAGTGGTTCCCAAAGTGGGGTCCAGGGACCCTCTGAGGTGCTTGAATGGGTTCCAGTGGGAGACAAAGCAAAAAGGGGAATATTTGTTTTCACTATATAGCCATCCACAAGTAACCCAATGACAGAATGTAGGACTATTTTGGTCATGGCTTTCATACACGTTCTGTAAAAAATTAAAAAATCTAAATGCAAAAATCCTTTCAAATGGGGAACCCTGGGAGGAAATATTATCAAATGGGGGTCCGTGGTCTAATTTGTGTCAGTTTAGGGGTCCTTCAGGTGAAAATGTTTGGGAACCACTGGATTAGGGAATGCATTATCTCATAAGACTGGTACGAACATGTCGGTGATGTGTGTTAAATCCCTGAAAAAAGCAAGAAGCTAAATTGTGGTCCATTGTGAGCAGAATACACACAGCTGAACATGCAGCCTTCGTGTTATTTTCTCCATCATCCATCCCTCCATCATTCTCCCTCCACCCCTCCATCAGGTAGAGTGACCTTGTATTTCATTTACTGATAATTACGTGTTTTTTTTTTCCACATAGAGGCTTTAATTAGAATGCTAAAAATATTGATTGCCTCTCATCTCCCACTCTCCTCCACTCATCCCTCCTTCATCTGTCCCTCCTCCACTCATCCCTCCTTCCTCTGTCCCTCCTCCACTCATCCCTCCTTCCTCTGTCCATCCTCTTGTCATCCCTCCTTCTTCCGCCCCTCCTCCACTCTTTCCCTCCATCTGAGCCGGATTAAATGGAAAGATTACACCAGGCATACTGCATTTTTCGGGCCCCCTCCAAATGGATACTTTGTTATTTTTGGAAATTAAAAAAGATTACTTTTAACTGCCACATGACTATTATGCTTTATTATTAATTTAGGTTTGTTCGTGCATCTAATTCAGGCTTATTTGAAGGGCCTGAGAGAAACTTGTGTAAAGCCCCTCTTTGTTGTTTTCTTTCTTCTTCATTTTTCCTTTTTTTCCCTGCTTTGCTGCACTTGAACTCATCCCACAAAAGTGGTAGTGTAACAGTTATGTTTTTTTTCTAATTTTGTTTTAACTTTACTGTACTTTTTATTAAAACAATATAATAATATATACACTACTAAAGAGTTCCTGACTGTTGTAGAAAGAAGTGGCTGATCTGTAATGCAATATCTACATTGCCCATTATCAGCAACCATTCATCCAATGGTCCAAAGGCATATCCTGTTTACTAATCTGATATCATTTTAAAAGGCTAACTGAGAAAACATTGGAGAACCCTTTTGCAATTATGCAAGCACATTATGTAATCTAAAAACTGCTGCCCTGATTACAAAAACCATGCAACTGATCTCAGCTGGTATTCTGTCTATAATGGAGTGGAATGGAAAGTTCTCAGTGACCCCAAACTTTTGACCGGTAGTGTATACTTATTACTAGTTTAGATAAAGTGTTAGATTGTAAATTTAACTTTTTTAAACTATAAAAAGATATATACTTTGACTTTTCCCTCTTACTGGGCCCCTTGGTGAGAGAAACAGAAAGACGAGCAACGCAGCAACAAGCACTTTACATCATACGGATGTTAATCGTTATGTTGCTTGCAGCTAAGTTGCTAAAATCAAGCAGTTAGCAAGAATCCCGACTTTAGCGACTACAGACCGAATACACTGATCATTAATTAGCTGATAATTAATTACATCTGTAAGTCATACCAATGTGAATGGAAATAATGTGGTTGTGTGTACAGGGCAGAGAGGGGGAAAAGACAACAGAGGGAGAGGGAGAATTAAATGAATGTTCAGCCGAGCTAACGGGCCCGCTGACTTTATTTTCTGCTGGCCGAAGCAGAAAGACGCCGCTCAGCTTTTTGATGTTTGATTAATTATTTTGGTGCCAATCCATTTCTGCTTCCCTCCATATTTAATTAAAATATCGTTTTAAAACATAATTAAGTTTTTAATCCGACTGCGAGTGAGTCTCGAGCAAAGCAAAGAAGACTCTTCTCTCTCTTCCTTCCTCTGTCTCACTCTTTCGCCAAATTGGATGCCGCCTGCGCCCCACACACACACACACACACACAGGTAAGCAGCATACATTTCAACATTTCAGTTGCTAAAATGTAGAAATGTTGAGACCTTTGTATAGTGTGTATCATTCCTGAAGTGGGCTCTACTGTGTGTGTGTGTGTGTGTGTGTGTGTGTGTGTGTGTGTGTGTGTGTGTGTGTGTGTGTGTGTGTGTGTGTGTGTGTGTGCACGCCCAGCATGCAGCCCGGCGGCTGCTGATGGCCAAGCTAATTATGCATGAAATCAAATATGATTTAAAAAACAACTTCACAGGAATCTCTCTCTATGGTACAGCACACACACCACACACACACACACACACAGCAGGAGAGAAAGGCAGATGATGGTGATGATTGAGTGTGTGTTTTTGTCCAGATCTGTCTGTCTGTGTCTCTCTGTGTGTGTGTGTGTGTGTGTGTGTGTCTCTGTGTGTGTGTGTGTGTGTGTGTGTGTGTGTGTGTGTGTGTGTTGGCGTGGAAGAAAGAGAGGGAAGCGTAACGACAAAAAGATGTACAGATTCGTTGAAGAGCTGTGACTCTGGATGTTATTTTCCTTTTCCTGAAAGACAGTAGCACAGACTGCAGGGGACAAACCAGCTGCAAACGAGTGTGAGATGACTTGGTTTTTAGTTGTCCAAACTCTTCAATCATACAGTATATGTGAATATGCTCAAACGTATATGGCAAATGAAATTACAGTTTGGGCCTTTAAAGTCAATTGTTATCTTTCATATCACCTATCTACATATTGTTTTATAATCATATTTAATTCATTGTGTTTGTTTGATTTTATCCCCGAGTTGGACTGTGGAATTAGTCAATCACTGCTCATTCATTCTCCCTTGGGGGGGAGGGGCTAAGGAGACTGTTTTGGACTTTAGTGCAAAGGGGGGAGGGACTGAGAAGTTGTCAATGTTCAAATTTTTCGGCTAAGTCCTGGATCTTGGCAATCCTACCTACAGCACCTTTAACATAAAATGAGTTATTAAACATTAAATACAACAATGTGTTCAGTGATATGAACCTAATATATTCTGTACATATACAGAGACATTCTGCATTATAGTAAATGTACTTCAAACCACAGTAGAGTATAGGCATCTGATGTCAATTACTTTTATATCCACACACCTACACAAACACGATGCCACTTAGCACACATACAGTATATTGTAATTTTCATCCTGTGTAAATCATCTATATAAGCTATTGTACGTTTACCGTCCGAGTTTGTTTTTGCACTGTATGTTGAGGACACGTCCAAGACAATTTTCTGTCATGACGGACAATAAAGTTGTCTGAATCTGAATTTCAAGAGTAGCACCCAACATGTACTTCTGAATCTAGAGCATGCGCGTCTGATAACAATAACTGGTAAAACTTTACTTGAAGGTATCTACATAAGAGTGACATGACACTGTCATGAACGTGTCATAAACATTATAAACAAGTCAAAAACATTTATGACATAACGCTTCTTTTAGTAAGGGTCATTCGGTTTTTGTCATGACAATTTAGGGATAGGGTTAGGGTTCATGTGTCATGTGTTCATGACAGTGTCATGTCACTCTCATGTAGATACCTTCAAGTAAAGTGTTACCCAATAACTTTTACTTAAAAGAGTAACATCATCACTGTTAGTTGCTTGGTTGCACCATCAAAGGTGACAGAAAATAAATAAAGAAATAAGAACTAAGTCACGCCTGGCTTCAGATCATTAAAAATGCAGTGGGCTCCTCCAGAATCAAATTACCTTGAGCCGTTTCAAAGGCCTCTCATATCCATCACCGGGCTCTGTGTGGTCTCCAAAACAAGCAAATTAGATGTGGCGTTTATTTACGTGGCGGGTGGTGGAGGAGAATGAAGATTTTGGGGGGGGGGGTAAATTACAGGTAATTATCAGTTATTAGATGTAATTTGACGGCGAGCGTCTGGGACCGAAATTAATGTGTGATGTGACGGGAGAGGGGAGAGCGAGAACATGGTGCACCAGTTTATTTGTTCTACTTCTTTATCCTCCTTTTCCTCCTCCTGCCTCCCCCCCACCTCCTCCTCCTGCCTGGGCTTTTTCCGCTCTGTTCAAGGACACCATTCCAGTTATTTTCAATATCAAAGATGGAACATAAATCAAAAGTAACGTGCGACGCGGCGGCTGCAATCCTCAACCTCAGCTGACTGATACAGAGAGAGAGAGATAGATAGAGATGGTGGGGAGAGAGGCAAGGAGGGATAAAAGGTAAAGATGGAGGAAAAGATGGAAGAAAGCATGGAGGGGGAGAGGAGAGGCCTGATGCGGCAGATGGTTTATTAACACAGAACAATCTGAAAAGCAGTCACTGGAAACTGTTTGGGAAAGGGCAGGCTTTCAAAAAATACCTCCCAAATAACCCCCAACTTGTGAAATACTGACTCTTGATCAGTGTCTCAAATCCCCCTTCAGCGTCCGTATGGGACGCACCGGACAGAGCAGCAGCTGGACCGCAGCGCTGTAAGATGACGTAGTATTAAGAGAGACAGCAGTAGAGAGTAGTATGTAGAGAGACAACGTTAGAGAGTAGTATGTAGAGAGACAACGTTAGAGAGCAGTATGTAGAGAGACAACGTTAGAGAGTAGTATGTAGAGAGACAACGTTAGAGAGTAGTATGTAGAGAGACAGCAGTAGAGAGTAGCATGTAGAGAGACAACGTTAGAGAGTAGTATGTAGAGAGACAACGTTAGAGAGTAGTATGTAGAGAGACAACGTTAGAGAGTAGTATGTAGAGAGACAACGTTAGAGAGTAGTATGTAGAGAGACAACAGTAGAGAGTAGTATGTAGAGAGACAGCAGTAGAGAGTAGTATGTAGAGAGACAGCAGTAGAGAGTAGTATGAAGAGAGACAGCAGTAGAGAGTAGTATGTAGAGACAGCAGTAGAGAGTAGTATGTAGAGAGACAACAGTAGAGAGTAGTATGTAGAGAGACAGCAGTAGAGAGTAGTATATAGAGAGACAACAGTAGAGAGTAGTATGTAGAGAGACAACAGTAGAGAGTAGTATGTAGAGAGACAACAGTAGAGAGTAGTATGTAGAGAGACAACAGTAGAGAGTAGTATGTAGAGAGACAACAGTAGAGAGTAGTATGTAGAGAGACAACAGTAGAGAGTAGTATGTAGAGAGACAACAGTAGAGAGTAGTATGTAGAGAGACAACAGTAGAGAGTAGCATGTAGAGAGACAGCAGTAGAGAGTAGTATGTAGAGAGACAGCAGTAGAGAGTAGTATGTAGAGAGACAGCAGTAGAGAGTAGTATGTAGAGAGACAGCAGTAGAGAGTAGTATGTAGAGAGACAACAGTAGAGAGTAGTATGTAGAGAGACAACAGTAGAGAGTAGTATGTAGAGAGACAACAGTAGAGAGTAGTATGTAGAGAGACAACAGTAGAGAGTAGTATGTAGAGAGACAGCAGTAGAGAGTAGTATGTAGAGAGACAGCAGTAGAGAGTAGTATGTAGAGACAGCAGTAGAGAGTAGTATGTAGAGAGACAACAGTAGAGAGTAGTATGTAGAGAGACAGCAGTAGAGAGTAGTATGTAGAGAGACAGCAGTAGAGAGTAGTATGTAGAGAGACAACAGTAGAGAGTAGTATGTAGAGACGCAGTAGAGTAGTATGTAGAGACAGCAGTAGAGAGTAGTATGTAGAGAGACAGCAGTAGAGAGTAGTATGTAGAGAGACAACAGTAGAGAGTAGTATGTAGAGAGACAGCAGTAGAGAGTAGTATGTAGAGAGACAACAGTAGATAGTAGTATGTAGAGAGACAGCAGTAGAGAGTAGTATGTAGAGAGACAGCAGTAGAGAGTAGTATGTAGAGAGACAACAGTAGAGAGTAGTATGTAGAGAGACAGCAGTAGAGAGTAGTATGTAGAGAGACAACAGTAGAGAGTAGTATGTAGAGAGACAGCAGTAGAGAGTAGTATGTAGAGAGACAGCAGTAGAGCGTAGTATGTAGATAGACAGCAGTAGAGAGTAGTATGTAGAGAGACAGCAGTAAAGAGTAGTATGTAGAGAGACAGCAGTAGAGAGTAGTATGTAGAGAGATAACAGTAGAGAGTAGTATGTAGAGAGACAGCAGTAGAGAGTAGTATGTAGAGAGACAGCAGTAGAGAGTAGTATGTAGAGAGACAGCAGTAGAGAGTAGTATGTAGAGAGACAGCAGTAGAGAGTAGTATGTAGAGAGACAGCAGTAGAGAGTAGTATGTAGAGAGACAGCAGTAGAGAGTAGTATGTAGAGAGACGGCAGTAGAGAGTAGTATGTAGAGAGACGGCAGTAGAGAGTAGTATGTAGAGAGACGGCAGTAGAGAGTAGTATGTAGAGAGACAACAGTAGAGAGTAGTATGTAGAGAGACAGCAGTAGAGAGTAGTATGTAGAGAGACAACAGTAGATAGTAGTATGTAGAGAGACAGCAGTAGAGAGTAGTATGTAGAGAGACAGCAGTAGAGAGTAGTATGTAGAGAGACAACAGTAGAGAGTAGTATGTAGAGAGACAGCAGTAGAGAGTAGTATGTAGAGAGACAGCAGTAGAGAGTAGTATGTAGAGAGACAGCAGTAGAGAGTAGTATGTAGATAGACAGCAGTAGAGAGTAGTATGTAGAGAGACAACAGTAGAGAGTAGTATGTAGAGAGACAGCAGTAGAGAGTAGTATGTAGATAGACAGCAGTAGAGAGTAGTATGTAGAGAGACACGCACGTAACTGCCAGTAGCTCACGGGACGCTGATTGGATCGGTTAGCTCGGAGTTCAAACACACAAACGCGTTGCTTGAAGCCTGACAGGACGGATTTTCGTGTGACATGGGATCCTGTGATTTTCGCGCAATCTCACGAGAATCCAGTTGCCGTGCAAGGTAAGGGAAATAGGCCAGAGAGAGGAAAGGAAAATGAAAATATTTATCTTTATAATTCATTTCAAATAATGTAGTTGTCGGTGTAGCAACCTGATTTTAACCAGGTTGCAAAAACATATCAACTTGTCAACGAGTGAAGACTGAAGATCCAAGAAAAACGAGCCACATTCTGGAAAATTGTTTGTTTTTGAAACAGGCTGAAATGATCTGATTAGAAGACTTAGTTTTAGTTTTTAAGAAAATGAGACTTCAAGGACTCAATAATAAGACAGCAATGACTTGATAATGTTCTTTCAGGCAGGGCATGGATAGAGAGAAGGGGTGGTGTAAAGGAAAAGGAAAAGGAAGACTGAGGACGATAGAAAAAGAGATGTGGGAGGAAAGAAGAGAGAAAGGTTGGTGAGAACAAGGAAGAGATGGAAAAGAAACAAAATAGACAAAATAAAATGAAAAGAGAGAAAGAAATAATATAAAAAGGGGGAAGGAAGAAAGAAAGAAAGAAAGAACAGCCTATAGCTGCAGTCTTTCAGATAGAAATGCTTTACGGCTGTTGGCATCTGCCACAATATGCCACCATCGCCCCCGAGGGTCTTCTTCACTGGATTATTATGGTTGCCACAGCGACAACGCCACACATCAGCTCCGGGGGTGTGGGGGTGTGTGTGTGTGTGGGGGGGGGGTTATAAAAACAGGCCCCAAATTAGCAGGGGAGACCGTTAGCTCGCTCCTCAGCTGGGACCAGATTCTGATCTTTTTACAGCCTCGTTAGTCGGCACGGAAACCCGGTTCGACCAGTGAGATCGCTCGGCTGGAATCAGCAGCTGCTCTAACGACACCTGAGAGGGCGGTCGTCACGGAGACCACCGACGGGCCTGCGCTCCCGATGAGGAACGTCGTCCTCAAGGGTGCGATGAATTTCATCGTACAACTCCAAACACATTTGGGTTGATACTGTGGAATCAAATTGTCATGTTTCCAGAAAAAAAAAAAGGTATTTTGGAGAGATTGTTCTGGGCTGTAACCCTGACAGTTATTTTTAGAAGATGAAGAAGCGTTTATTTTAAAAACTTAAAACTTTAGGTTTTATCTGTTGTGAGGATATTTTTTGGCATCGAGGTGAATTTCTCAAATGCAAATGCACTAAAACAGTTTTGATTAATCTTTTTCTTTTTTTTTTTTGATTGAATGCCTAAAACATAGCCTAGAAATCTAGACGCCCCCTAGCGGCAGCAAATGTAATTTGCAGCCAGGGTCAGTCTAGCAACTCTCCGTTGGCTTTGAGAGCTGAAAAAACCAAACTCTGGTCAGGCCAATCACATCGTGTATAGAGCCGGTGGGCGGGGCTTATGGCTGCTGGAGAACAGCGGTCTTCTGGAAGACTTGGAGTTCAGCTTTTGTTTGAGCAAAGAACTAAGTACAGCACCGAAGTCATTCTTAAAAAAGGAAGATGTGTTCGGAGTTTAAAGTTGAATCTACCAACTAGCATTGCTCTGATTGGTTGGAGCGCTATCCTATTGCGTGCAGAGGGGATTTGAAAGACAACCGTTTGTCCCGCCCTGCCAACGGTGAGTTCCCAGACCCAACATCTGGATGTGGGTCTGGCTTGTCAGGCTACTAAAACACCGTTTGTTAGACTGTAAAGCTGGGTATCCTTCAAAATGTTTGGATACCAGTACGGATAGCGTGACTTCGATAGCCATTCTGGAGCGATACTTCTTTCAGTATCAATAACAATGGATACTTGTACCATTTTATTAGGTCTTGGTACAAGTATGCTGAATACTTCTTGGCTCACTGACGTTGATGAGATTTACTCCTACGTACTGAATGACGAGGCATGTTTTGATACTCAATACTATGAAGGTACTTCAGTCGGTGCCTAAAAGTATCAAAGTTCATTAGCACGCCCAAATTAATTTGATTATTAATTATTCAATTATGGGAGCTTTTCTTTCATGGGAGGTCGGTCTCAGATCATGGCAGAAAAAGCTGCTGCTGAATTTTTATTCTTCAGTCGAGGACAGCCCTAGAGCGAAAATCCTGGTTAGCTGATTGGATAAACCATCCGTCTATCACCACCTATAGTTGGTGATAGACGGGCCAAATCAACCAATCAGATCAAACTCTTGCCGAAACCAGTCGGGAGAAGAGCCAAAACATCTTTTCCTCCGAGAAAAGCCTCCTGTGCCGTTTCTTTTGCTCTTCTTTCAACGAAGGAATACTTTCTAATTCGGATAAAACTTGCTGCGATAGCTACGCTCATCTCATCCGTGGAAGCTGCCACGTTGTTTAGACGCTTCTCATTGCGTCACACCTAAATCCGCCTCAAAACTAACGCTGATTGCTCGGTCGTTTGGCGAACGGCTCCAAATTTTCTCTATCTCAAGATGCCAGACTGATCTGCAAGTGGAAAACTGGAGCTGGCCAGATCAGGACGGTCTCACCAGGCTAAGCGGGCCCGGGTTCGACTCCGACCTGCGGCCCTTTGCTTAATGTCATTCCCCCCTCTCTGTCCCCTTTCATGTCTTCAGCTGTCCTGTCAATTAAAGGCCAAAAAATGCACAAAAAATATTCTTAAAAAATAAAATATCTGAGAATCCCTTCATTTGAAGGATATGTGCGTTCAGTAGATTGAGGGCTACTGACAACCAGAGTCAAATTCCTCGTACTGTATGCGTCAACAAACGTGGTCAATTGGGACTGATTGTGAAAAGCGCTGTAACACACAGAGAGCGTTAATGTACCTCGAGTGTTTCAGCTGCGTCGCTTTCACTAAGAGTCACATGGCAGGAGAGTCGACCAAGGGCACTATTTCATATTTAATATTTGATACGCTCACCTAATCATGCCCAGACCTGGTGTTCGTGTGTGTGTGTGTGTATGAGTGTGTGTGTGTGTGAGAGAGAGAGAGAGAGAGAGAGAGAGAGAGAGAGAAAGAAAGAGGGGGAGGGGGTGTGAAACAGAGGGGGTGTTGTCTCTCTGTCAGACTGCATTTTTGGTTTGTCTGCAGGTCATTTAAATGATTTTACATACAAGTGATTCATCATAATATTTCCAAGACAATCTTTTTATTATTCTTTGCCTTCATCTATCGCTCTTTCCCTCCCTCCCTCCCTTCTCTCTCTCACATACACACACACACGCACACACAGACACACACACACTTTCTCTTTCAGTTTCCCTCTGCGGTAGCATCATCTAACTCCTCGGTCAAAGCGGAATAATTGTCAATGAATATTTAACAAGGTTTCAGATGGAGGGATTGACATCATCCTCTCTCTCTCTCTCCCTCTCTCTCTCTCTCTCTCCTCGGTTCTCTGTGATCCAGGCAGAGGTTAGTGATACGGCGTGGTCAGTGGTGCGTACAGCAGCCAGTGGATTAGCGGAGGGGAGATGATGAAGTGCAGAATAAATACTAAATAAACACCCTCTGCTTTCTCTTCCACGTACAGTACCGCCGCTCGGTGCTGGCGGCCATTTCTCATTGGCCATTTTGTGTCCTTTTCAACCCCGCCATCGTCTCCTCCGCCAACTGGACTCGGTTTTACTGAAGCAGGTCATGAAATTGTAATTAACCACCAGCGGCATTTTGTCATTTTTAATCCCGTGTAGATCTGCAGGCGTGTGGAAAAGTTTAAAATATTCAGAGGGGTTTCAGAGTGCGTCCGAGAGGTTGCAAGTTTAACCGCTGACGCATCGGCTACGAGTCCGGCTTAAGAGCCCTTGAGCAAGATACCAATGGTGTCACAAAGAGAGAGAGACGGATCCAGAAACCTCCAGAAAACAGCAGAAATGAAAGCAAAGCCACGCTGCGCAGCGTATGAAATGCCCACGGACGGCAAGACGGACTCTTAATCCGGTAATGGTTCTTTTCAACCTTAACACTATTTTCCCACGTTTTTGTGTCTAATTGACTAATGGCAACAACATATTCTTGAAATTACAGTAGTCCAGTATTAAGCAAGACCGCTGCAGCCACTCCGCAAATCCGAGCGACGCCAGGGGTAGCGCCAAAGCTCTCCCCCGTAGGAAATCAATGGAACGGCCGGCACAAAGTTAGTTGCCGCCTATCGTGTGTAGTAGAGGTGTTGAAATTAATCAAATAATCGATGCATGGAATCGTGGACATGGGCGATGCTGCATCGATAATCGGCCGGGGCATAATCGATTATTTCTGTTTACAATTTAAGGTAGGCCTAACAACCTTTCTGTTGACATATTCTGGTATGTTTTGCACATTCAGGAAGTGCCATGTGCTCAGTGCTGTATAGTTTTATGTATCCAATTTATTTAGTATTAGAGCACTGCAGAATGTTTTGTTTTTGAAGCTTGAAAAGCTATGAATTAAATATCTTACATGGCTTTAAGAGAAAAATGGATCTGACGCATCATGAAGCATCGAGATATTGAATCGAAGACATGACAACCGTAATCAAATCGAAAGATCAGTGAAGAGTCACACCTCAAATGTGTAGGTGGCTTAAGTGTCTGACAACATAATGGAAAGGATCCCTACAGAGATAGACCTTTCCTGTTACAGAGTAGGATCCTTTTTGTTTAACTAGAAACCGCTCTGAAATCGGCATCACCCTAACCCACCAGACTCCATTTAAATAAACAGGGATTTTAGCGTGTAAAGAACCAGCATATTTTCATATGTAAATGGGTGAATTAAGGGTTTATTTCTTTCTTTTTTTAAGATGATATATTTTTTTTTTTGACATGCAGCAAAGGGCCGCAGATCGGAGGTGAACCCTCGGCCACTGCGACGCTGGAATGAGCCTTTGAACTTTGGTGGGGCACGCTCTACCAGGTGGGTATCCAGGCGCCCCAATTAAGGGTTTCTTTCAACCAAACCAGAGCGGTGATTGTTGGAACAGAGAAATGATTTGGTCGACTCGGTTGACTTTGAATGAATGATGTAAAATGACTGTTAATTTAAAAGGGAGTCTGGTATGGAGCGGTTTCATGTTAAAATTAATCACATAACTAATTGTTTCTTCAGATCCCCAACTATCTAGTATTTTATATCACAGTATTGTCCTCAAATATCGGTCAAACTTTAATAGATTTAAGACTTTCTCTCCAAACAGATTCCTGAATGTTCTTTCTCTCTCTTCCCCCACTCTATTTCTCTCTCTCTCTGTGTCTCTCTCTCTCTCTCTCTCTCTTCCTCTCTCTCTGTCTCCCTCTCTCTCTCTCATTGTAATCAGCAGCCCTTACAGCCAATCTGCTGGCCATAAAACTGTCTGCAGCCCGATGATGTACGGCTCGCAGAATTACCTTATCTGCCTCTGATTTACCGTGCCTCACAGGTAGAGACAAAAACAGCCTCTCCACACCTCCGCCACATCCATCTATCCATCCCTCCATCCCCTCATACATTCGACACTTCCCCCTTTTCCCCGACTCCTCAACCTTGCTTTTATCGCTCTTCTATCAAACCCTCCCATGCCTTCCTCTCGTCTTTTGTTCTTGCGTCTTGTTTTATCTTTTCCTCCGTGCCGCCTTTCATTCCATATCTCCATTTATCTCTCCACTATTAAACTTTATTCTGTACATCTCTTCTCCCTCCATCTTTTCCTTCATCCTTCTACCTTAACCTGCTTTTTTCCCCTCTCTCCATCCTTCTCTTCCTCTGTTTTCTGAGCTTCAACTTCACTGTATGAATCTATCCACACATTTTCCTTCATCTTTGCCAGCTCTATCTTTTCCCCTATCCCTCTTTGTCTTCCTCTAGTTTTTCTCCTTCCTCTCTCTTTCCTTCATCCCTCTTTCAGCACTTACATCCACCCCGCCATCTTTTTTTCTCCTCATTCATGTTTTTCATTTTGCTCTTTTCTCAAAATCTCACTTTTTTTACTCTCGCTCCTGTTTCAATCCGCCCCTCCCTCTCTACTTTTCGTTGCCTGACTTTCCTTTTTCTTTCCATCCCTCACCTCTTTCCCTTTTTATCTCTCCTTCATCAATCCATCCTCCTTTCTTCATTCATTTGTCACCATCATCTTAATACTTATCTGTTTATCCTCTACTCTGTCCACCCATCCTCTTCTCATCCTTCCTTTCATCCATCCTGTTTATTTCAATTTGTATCTCATCTTTCCCTTCAAATCCAGTCCACCTCCCCTGCTCCTCCTCCTTCCTTACACTCCTCCCTCACTGCTCTCTTCCTTTCTCTTCATAAATTATCCTCTAATTCCTCCACTCTCCTCCACCCATCAAAAGAAAGATCTGTTCAACTCTTCACTAGTGAAATGAAGCGAGGAGAGAAGGAATAAGGACACTAACAAGAATAAATACAGTTTTAGAACAGCATCAGATGGTGTAACACACACACACACACAGTTAATTCTGATTCATTTCATGTTCAGACAATACAAATCAACACTAGAAACAAGCAGAAGAAAAAGAATCAAAGTAGAATAACAAGAAAACACACACACACACACAGCAGTGTGGTAGTAATTACAGCCTACAGTGGTCCTTTTTTATGTTTTTTATTTAAGAACAAGATGGAGAATCCTTGATCAGAAACAGAGCGAGGACATGTCAGAGTGTGTCTGTGTATGTGTGTGTGTGTGTCTGTGTGTTTAGCATATGTGTGTATGTCTGCGCAGTAAGTGTGTATGAATACAAATGAGTGAAATGATATCAAAATGTGGTTTTGATTGTGTGGCTTTGAGAGCAGAGAGGGAGTGGATGTAATTAAGTCACCAAGAGGACAGTCTGTGTGTGTGTGTGTGTGTGTGTGTGTGTGTGTGTGTGTGAACATATGTCTTTCTTTTGTCAGAGCAGAATTCCTTCAGCAGCCTCCCTAAATGAAAAATAAATAGTGTCCACGGTTTCAGAACATCCTTTCAATAAGACAGAAAACAGAAAAGAGAAACATCTAATCTGCTCATCAGAGATGGAATAATCCTTATCCTTGGATGCTCTTATTTTGAAATAACATCCTCTCTGTCTCTCTTCCTGGATCTGATGTGCATCATTTCTGTCCCAAGATATTTGTCGCAAATGTCCTCAAACAAGCGGACATTAACTACTCTGAGAGTCAGATAACCTCCTGATGATGATCGTTATTTATTCAGCATCATGTTTTAGTTTAATGTTCCCGCCAGTAAGAAAAAAAGTTGGAGAAGTAGAAAACCCATTTTGCCAAAGCCTGAACCATTTTGAAGGCCTCGATCATGTCCTAGATTACTAGATGTAAGAAAGAAGTGTCCAATAACGATGTGAAAAGTAAAAAAGACAAACAATAAACAAAGAATAAAAACAAATATGTTTACGGATGCAAACAGACATTATGAGGGGAAGTGCTCTGTGTGTTAATGGCAGGAGGAAGTTTGTAAATGTTCGTGTGAGTGTATAAAAGTTATGTCATGTTTCATACATTCAGAAATGTGTGGATGTATGGGGTAGGGGGAAAAAAAAGGCAGAAATAAAGAAATATATGGAGCTAAGATCAAATACAGTAAGGATAATAACATCAAAATATGGAAAACTGAAAGACAATGCCATTTGGGCTTTAAATCAAAAGGGTTGTTGGTACTGTTTAGTAGAGAAAATAAGCCTTGGGTGATTTAAATACTTATTTTTTTGTCTTCCAAGATCTTCCTGGAACTGTCTTCGACCACTGCCCGCAATTTATTTCCAGCCGTGAGCAGCTTCCCTTCCCAATAATGTTCAACCCAACTAAGCGTTTTTTAGTATGCATACTGATTTGGTTATACTAAACACACTGCATACTCAAAACCTGCTTAGAGTGAGTGCACATACTATATATTCTTTGCAAATTCTGCACTCAACCCATTCAGTCTCTTTTTTTTCTCATGCAACAGTTATTGTGTATGTATATATATGTTTTTCTGTATTTCTAATAATGTATACTCTTTATTATTGATCCCCAGTGGGGAAATTACACTTTACACTCTGTTGTTATTATACACTACACACACAGGCCTGAAATACACACATGCCAACGTGACATCATGACTTTGCGTAAACATACACGCCCACTTCCTTAAGCCAAGTGGCGTGTTATCTGCATGCATTTTTAGCGCAGTATACAGCGGACGGACCTGGTAGAGCGGGCGCCCATATATAGAGGTTTACTCCTCGACGCAGTGGCCGCTGGTTCGACTCCGCCCTGCGGCCCTTTGCTGCGTGTCGTTCACCTTCTCTCCCCCCTTTCAAGTCTCAGCTGTCCTATACAAATAAAGGTCTAAAAACATAAAATAAAAAGAAACTGTTTCTGATTCTATGTATATGTGTTCTTTGGAAAATCCAAACTAACTTTCTAAAACACTAACTAACAAATTACACTAAAATTACACTAACTAACTAACAAATTACACTAAAATTACACTAACTAACTAACAAATTGTTAGAAAAACTATGCTTAGAACGGTTTTGCTTCAGTTTCTTTGTTATCCGAACTGCTGTTTTAGTATTTCTGTCTTTCATGTGTTAATCATGAAAGCTGAGTGACCTTGCAAAGAGCACCGGATGCATCCCTGAGGGCAGAGCGCCTAACGTGGAGGAGATGCCGGGCCTGACCAGAGATAAGAAGAAAGCTACTGATTGCATGAACCGCTAACTTGACTCCCAACTCGTGTACATATGCTGAAGTGCTGTAAACTGACTCTACTTGCTGCAAGTAAACAAACTTTTAAGACAACTCCAGCGATTTTTAACGGGTGTATGTGGACTATTTTTGCCCAGTGGGAAATTTAACGTCAAAGATGTAAAAGTTGAAGCTTATTTACTGCTGCTCCCGCTGAAAGTCACGTGGATGGACAGCCCGCTGACAACACTTGAGCACTCAGCCACTGAAATAAAGCCGGAGGAGAAACACCCAAACTTTTCTCCAGCAGTCCGTCAGAGAGTGAAGCAAACTCATTTCTCCGACTCTCGAGGCGTCCGCTCGTTAACCAGTCATTCCTCTGTCGCTGCCACTTCCCGACAACTTTCATCAAACTCAACTACATCCCCTAATAATCCCCGCCACCGTATCCATGTTTAACAAGGTAATATGACACAAACCATCTGTGGCTTCAAAAAAAAAGAAAAAAAAAAAAGACAAGAAAAACACTCACTTTACATATTCACTTTTACCATCCGCGTAATTAAATATTTGAGAAATATCAGGAATGTAAAATTAATAGAGAAAAAGCCCGCACGCTGCCACCACTATCAATTTATTCCCTCTCTCAGAGTGCATTAGAAACGTCAGATTGCCGTTGGCAAAGACACAGAAAGAGCTCGCTGTTTTTTTTTTTTTTTTAAACTCACTTCATAAATTACATTTTGGAGTGCTTTGGCATGCTAATACCTGCTGCCACGGAAAGCAGACAGCGTTAATTATTTCTTATTGGGATCGGCAGTGATTATTTGCATATTTCATTTAGCCGTTGTAGACGGTTGCAGGTGGGTGGGAGGGAGGAGCGCGCGAGACACTTTTCACTTTGTGTCTCGACAACTTTTGGGATGAGGGGAGAAAAAAAAAAAAGATGGATTCACTGACCGCATGTAGTTTAGAGGATCATTAATTTAGGCTGATTTCAGTCATTTCCATTCGCCGCAGCAGATTATTGGTGATAATTATCAACAGAAGCTTTCAATATCACGCAGGCTTTGATGCAAAAAGGTCAGAAAACAGTTTCAAGAATGTCGATGTGCTCCACTTTGTTAGGCTAAAACATCAATTATAACGTCATTTATACTCAATTGGCTTCACTGTGAGGACAACAGCAGCGGAGAGCCAAACTTTTTAGGAGCTTAATGGGGACATTTACACAAAACAAGTTGAAACTCTGTTCATTAGGAAAGAACGCCCACCTGAAGAGGAATGAGAAAGATGGAGAGAGAAAAAAATAGCACTGCATCAGTGAATTAAAAAGACTTTTAAAAAATGTATACCGTATTTTTCGGACTATAAGTCGCTCCGGAGTATAAGTCGCATCAGTCAAAAAATGCGTCATGAAGAGGGAAAAAACATATATAAGTCGCACCGGACTATAAGTCGCATTTATTTAGAATATAAATACAAGAGTTATTCAACTACACAATAGCACACAGAACAACAGGCTGAATACGGTAGGTGTCCGGTATGTTAACGTAACACATTAAGAGTTATTGAACTATACAATAGCACACAGAACAACTAGCTACCAGGGCGTGGAGCATGGAGGTATTAAAAGGCGTGGAGACGTAGCTGCACCGTTGACGAGCCCCTCCAGACTCGTTCCTCCACCTCTGGCCGTCTAGCTTTCAGCCCGCGATTAGCCGATTAGCTTTCTTTGTTTTCTTCATTGCAGTAAGAGTCACCTTTTCTCCAGTCTCACTCATAAGTTTCTCCCTCATTTCAAACTCTCTTTCTGCTGCTCGATTACCGTTTTCAGCTGCATATTTTACTACCTGCAGTTTGTCATCTCTTTTCTTTCTCAGTTGTCTTTAGGAGCAGCGTTCTAGTTGTCACAAGCCTAGAGCGCCCTCTCGCGGCTGTAGACGGTAATGTTTTCAGTATGAATTAACATGTAAAAACATGTTAAATTATATATATTTTGATATATAAGTCGCACCTGACTATAAGTCGCAGGACCAGCCAAAGTAGGAAAAAAAAGTGTGACTTATAGTCCGGAAAATACGGTAATGTTTGAGAGTTAAGACTCTGACTGAAGATCAAACAGCAGAAAGTTGAAGTTGACAAAGCTAACGAATCATCTGGTCAGAAAATGTGGAAGGTGGGGGTGTGGCCTTGACCAACTGCCACTTTGTTCGTTTGAAAGCCATAATGTCTCTCTCTCTCATGGGTGGGCCAAATTCTCTGGGCAGGCAAAGCAGAGAAAGGGGAGGTAACCTTGCTCCTTATGACCTCATAAGGAGAAGATTCCTGATTGGTCCATCTGAGCTTTCATTTTCTCAAAAGGCAGAGCAGGATACCCAGGGCTCGGTTTACACCTATCACCATTTCTAGCCACTGGGGGACCATAGGCAGGCTGGGGGAACTCATATTAATGTTAAAGTGACATTTTCATGCCATTGGACCTTTAATGCTCTGACTAATCCAATTATAGACTCATGAATTTAGTTCCTGATGCACAAAAGCTATCAACCTCATCCAAACCAGCGTGTTTTTTTCTTTTGAATCAGCCAAATTTACCCACAATATCTCTTCAAAGTCCGGATGCTTATGATGATTCGGTGCATCCCTACTCCCTACCGTTGTATCTCTAAATACGACGTCATCTTACATCACCGCGGAGCTGCTGCTCTGCCCGGTGCGTTCCATACAGACGCTAAAGGGGGATTTTTGCATCGGTATCTGACGCTGAGAGACACTGACCAAGCGTCAGTATTTTACGAGATGGGAGTGAGAACGTTTTGTTTTTACAGTAAAAATTAGCCACCAAACGTGAGGTGATGTGAGCACCGTAAGCTGTCGGTCCTTTCAGCGGCCGTTGCAGCTGAGTTTAGCCGACAAGCAGTGAATGTCATGCGGCGACGACAGTTACGTTTAGACACCATAAGATTAGTTAAGATTAGGAAAAAAGATCAGGGTTTGGGTTAAAACACTCCCAGGGAACGCACAAACTCTTTAGTTTTTGCCGGGAAATGAACTCTGCTCCCCGGCTTCAAATTCCTGCATTTTAAGAACCAAACATCCACCCCAACCTACTTAGTGCGTGGAATACTTAGACTTTAATATCAGAGAATATTCAAGTTTCTTTTCTTTGAAATTTGTAAGTTTCTTTTCTCCTAAATTTGTGACTTTAATCTTAGAGAATATCCAAATTTTTCCACTGGGTCCATCATTTTTATTTTATTTTCTTACGAAAACGCTGTCGTAAGAAACATCGACTTTGCTCTTTGTTCTAAATTCTAGTGGCAACCCCCCAAATAAACCACAGTCAATATTTCAGGGTAAATGAAGTTTCACAAAACGATGCAAAACATCAAGATCTGTTGACAAAAACCGCAGCATTGCACTCGAAGATACTTCAATGTGCCATTTTTTTTCTGTTATGACTTCATTCACGAGGAATCGAGTTAAATATGTTCAATATTTCTGATCCTGCAAACTTATTTTAAGGCGGTAACATACAGTGTTGGCGTGAAACCTTCTGCAGCTGTGTAACATAAAATCCCTCCAGCTGCAAACAGTTTTATCACTTTAAATGACCTGGAAACGCAGCTTAGCCGATCTTAAACCAGGGATGAACACCAACGCTGAGATTTTGTTAACACAAATTATCTGGATAGAGTGTCACTTGCGCGGTTAAAATAACTCCCCAAACTTCCCCCAACTTTAATCTTAATTTATGTAAAGTGCTGTGTGGTGGAGCTCCGGGCAGCGGGACGAGCCGTCTGATTGGCTCTATCAGGTATCAGGCAGGAGTCCAACACTCGGTAATTTGATTTAAAAAGCTCGTAATAACCTGAGGTCAATATTTAAATCACTCAGAGGGGGAGAAGAGCCGCTCTGCGTGTTCGGGATGCTTCAATCTCCACGCTCAGAGTCAGCTGACCCGGATCTCTATCACATCCCCTGTTCCTCCTCTACTCTTCTTTTCTCTTTCTTACATCCCTCCTTTCCCTCATTGTATCCTCCTCTTCTTTGGACTTATCCTGTCCTCCTGTTGATCCTCCTTTCCTGCTCTTTGCCCCAAAAAACACTCAACTGTTCAGAGTTTCCTCGCTGCATGGTCTTTTGTATTTAACCCTTTCTGAGACACGACTAATGCTAAAAGTCAAATTGAGGTTTGACGTTACAGAAAACCAACATTTATTTTGCATTAAATTATGAGACAATTATTTCTATGTTTGAGAAATTGAATTGTGGACAACATGCTGTGACCTGAACCCAAGAAACCATTTAATTATACGGATGTATCCTTCCGATAAACGTCTCCGATTAACCGAAATCTAAAGGAAGAACCGTTCCATTGTGGTGCGTTCAATGATGCTCCGAGATCCAATGATTGGAGACGTGGCAGTCAAACAAAAATATGAAATTGTGTGCTGAAACGATGGATCGACAGAAAATTAATCTTCAACAGTTTTCATGATATATTAATCATGTGTCCTTTCTTGTGTTGACTTCGGGTCACATTGACCCATTTTTTCAATTTTTGTTTTATATCAGAAAGTATGGGACGTAGAAATAAGTGCTGAAAATGCGTAGAAGAAAAATTTTACAATTTAAAACGTTGGATTAAACAAACTGTAAAAAAAGGCGTCAAAAACGTCGGAAAAAAAGTTTATTTTTCAAGGTTGACAGGAAGACAACACAAGGGTTAAGCCAAAATGGTCTGGTTTTGCCTAAACCTAACCACGTTTGTATGCCACCTTAAGACAGTTCACCCCCGAAAGTCGTTTGTTGAAGTAGCAAGTGCGACCTGTATTTACGTTCATACTGACGGTGCCATCTAGTGGCCGTAGTAGTCATGACAGGAGCAAAGCAGGAAGTAAAGTGACAAAATATAAGAGCGCCAAATCAGGTTGGGGGGGGTGGATGGGTCAAACAAACAGGACTTTCACCCAGGAGACTATACAACCATATTGGTCATGTCCCATTTTTTTTTTACTTTACGGAACAAACAGAACAAACTGAGCTAACTCCTGATTTTGTCTCAAACCACCATCTTTTTCTCAACTTAACTTAGTAGTTTTTGTGCCTAAACTGTGACCGTTTCACAACGTTAATGATGTGTTTATTACCGTGATAGTTAAGCTGTCTGGTTTAGATAGGAGGACTGAAAAACACTACTGTGGGTTGTATTTCCTGCCGCTGCTAGGGGCGCTAATTTTTGAAAACACTCCTGTGGGTCGTATGGAAGGCAGGGTTGGGTACCGTTTGGATTTTTACGATTTCGATGCCGCACCGGTACTTTTAAAACGATTCTGATTCCTAAACCGATTCTTGAAAAACTGAAAAATGACCTCAAAGATGTAATATGTTTACTAGCAATCACGTGCAGTGAACCGTTTTGGTGAGCCCAGAGGGGAAAATATGGCATTTTAAAAGTAGCCCTACATTTACGGTAGCTAGCTAACGGTAGACTGCAGAGAAAGGGGGAGATTTTTACGTCCATTTCGGAGCGACAGAGGGAAAATATTTCAGTCTACACATTAAGTGGAACCGAAATGAGGAAGCGAAATTTTCATTCTAGTCCGGTCCGATATCTACCGGTTGCGTAGGAACCGGGTTTTGGTACCCAACCCTAATGGAGGGTAGGGAACAAACGACCAATATGGTTGTATGGTTTGGAGGACTGGTTGGCCACCATCCACCCTGACCACCACCCATGTGGTACGTCCTTTACTTAAAAATATGTTGCCCCTAATCATTATGTTTCCCTTAAGGAACGTACTCGGCAAAGCAAATGATAGGAATAGAAATGTAATTTGTACAAGACCGTTTGTGCGTCATTGAGTGGGTTATCACTTCCTGTCCCAGAGTCTGGGAGGTGAAAGGCAGACTGACACCTTTTATCCATCTTTTTCCTTCCATTCTCTAACTCTTATTTTGCCTTGATTCCTCCTCTCTTCATCTATCCCCAACCTTACTCCACTCCTCTCTCCCTCCTTGCCTCCCTCCCTCTCTCTCACCTCCAACCTCCCCCTCCCTCTCTCCTTCTCTGTGTGGTCTGTAGGGTGAAATAGAGGCCCGAGGCCAACAAGCTGTCTCCACCAGCTACACTGATAAGACACACACACACAGTCAGAGTCACCATACAAGTGCCAACAGTCACAATCACAAATGTACAAGTGCCTCATCCACACACACACACACACACACACACACACACGCACACATAAACATTATTTAACTCAGCTCAGACTGCGTGAAGTGCCACCCAGGAGGTCACTTATCACTTCTTACCTGAATATTTCTCTCCCTCCCCCTCTCTCTCTCTCTCTCTCTCTCTCACACACACACACACACACACACAAAATGCAACATGTGTTCTTTGAGTGTCAGAAATTCTGATGTGTGTGTGTGTGTGTGTGTGTGTGTGTGTGTGTGTGTGTGTGTGTGTGTGTGTGTGTGTGTGTGTGTGTGCGTGCTCAGGGCTGTTTGGTTCAGCTCTCTAACAGGATTTGTGTCCCCCGTGTCCAAAGGAACATGGTTTAATCTCGACCTATCACCTCTCTCACACCTCAGCCTGCGTGACACGCCCCAACCTCTGCACCCCCCCCCCCCCCCACCCCTGCCCCTCCCGGGTGGAAATTGGTATGTTCCAGACTCCCAGACTCTTGAAAAAAAGAAAATTATATATGTATATAAAATATACAGTGAGGCTCGCTTGAGGTATCTGAGAGGGGAGTTTTGTTGTTCTGATGCAGGGAATCACCTGAAGTAGATAAATATAGAAAATATATTCAAATTAAGATGAAAATGTTATTTAAAAACATGAGATGTGGATTTTCTTCAGGGTCGCATTCAGATGTTTTCAACCTCCCTCTAGTTTCTGACCGATTTGCTCTTCTCTCGACTGTTTTAAGGACTTTTACTTCTATATTCTTTTATTTGGGCATTTTACCTTCTGCCGGGTCACTAAAGACCAACAGGGAACTACAGTGGTTTTGACACTTAACAAAAGTATGCATTATATCATTACACCTCAGTGCTTTCTTTCAGTAGTTTCAGAATTACAGATATAGATAGAGACTTTATTGTCATTGTAAAAAAAACTGGGCTCAAATAAATAACAGCAATTAAAATTCCATTAAATAAAAAATTCCATTTCTGACGGTAAAGTCGTTGCATATGATACATAAATGATTGGATTATTGCACATTAATGCTGGCATGTGAAAGAATAAATTAAACAAATAACAATTAACACACTTATTTTAGGAGCAATCTCTATAACACAAAGAGTAGATCCCAAGCCTCTAAAAACACAGTTCCTCGTTTCCTCTCTCCTTGCATGATTTCCTCGCATCTCTCGCAATTTTAGGACCATGTTCTGTTAAGATCCATACAGGCTGATAAAAAAGGCTTAAAGTGATCAGATCGTTTTCAAAATGTAAAAGTTCTTTTAAATAACCATCAAATATTTCCAATCCCCACTTAAATAAATACATAAAAATATCAAAGTTGCTAAAATATTTTTTAATTGCTAGGGCTTTGTTGTTTCAAAGTCTTCTCCACGCTGCCAGGAATACAGTCATGGTGGGGAAATACTGAGTATTTTAAGTTGCTTTTGTTATTTTTGGTTTGCAGCTATTTTTATTTTTCAAATGTAGAATATTAACTCCCCTCAGGTTGCTTAAAAAATTATACTCGCCTCCCCAAAAATTGGTGAAGTTATTAAAAAATAACAGAAAACACCTGTAACTCCAGAGAAAAATTCAGATTCATCCATTCACCTTTTCAGTGCGTGTGTGTGTGTGTGTGTGTGTGTTGCCAGACTCAGTCCAATCCGCTGTAATGTGACAGACAAATCCCACTAAGCTGTTAAATATTACACTGCTTTCACACTCGTATTAAACACCTTTCTACCTCTCGAGCTCCCTCTCTTTCTGCGCCCACTCATCCTGACAAAACACACACACACACACACACACACACACACACACACACACACACACACACACACACACACACAACCTTTACCTTCATCTTCAATATACACTACAGATGTCACTTGAAAATCTTCACATATGCACAACAAACCTTTTTTATAATGCAGCGACACACTGTAGAAGTCCCATAACACATATTCTCACACGACGGCACACAAACATAAACCCTGTCTGAATCTCTGGTGTGTGTGTGTGTGTGTGTGTGTGTGTGTGTGTGTGTCCGTCCTAATCCCCGGCGCTGCCCGTCTTGTCGGAGCGTTATATTTGCTGCTATCAGTGTATCTTCTCCTCGCCGCCTAATCCCACCACCCCAGCTCTGATATTTCCTGACATTTACATGAATCGCCCCTCTGCAGACGGACGGACGGACAGACAGAGAGAAAGAGGGGGGAGGGGGAGAGCTGGAGAGAGAGATGGAGGATGAATGGAGAGATGGGGTATGCAGGAAAAGACGTGTGAATGCAAAGGTCTACGGGGGTTTAAACTGGAGGATGGATGGATGGCAAAGGATGAGAGGGAAAAGAGAAAGAGGAACATGGGGATCGGAAGCATGAAAAGATAAGAAGAGAGGAAGAAACAAAAAAAGATCATTGACAGGAGGAGGAAATAGATGCAGGACAGATGAGAAAAAAGGGGAATGAGGGTCAAAGTTATAAAAGATGTAGGTGGGAGGGATGGAAGGGGGGATGATTACAGACAACTAGGTGGAGAAAGGAAAGAATGGAAGGATGATCAATAAGGGATAAATGGATGGATAGATGGATGGATAAAAGGATGGAGGTACAGTATAAAGGAGACAAACAAGTGTGGATGGATAAAAGGAAAAAATGGGTAGACAAGAAAAGGAGAATGTAAAAAGATGGATGTATGGATGCAAGTAACAGAGGAATGATGGGAAGGAAGGAAGGATAGAGGACAGAAGGAAAGAAAAATGGAAAGAAACATTATGGATGTGACGATGGTCAGCGGGAAGGGAGCAAAGAAGGGACGGATGGATGACTGTAGAGAGAAAAGACGGAAGAGAGGGATGAGGGAAAGACAGGTTGAACAAGGGAAAGATGAAGGGAGCGAAGGAAGGACGGATGGATATGTCTTTGCGTCGCTCCATCTGTTAGTCCGGTATGTTTCTCTGTTTTTCAATTTATAAATTATTAATATGCCGGTATATTAAAATGAGAGAAGGACGAAAGGCAAAAGAAGGAGGGATGAAAAGTCACACCTGACACCTTGTCAGCGACATATGTTAACACCAATAACAACAAGCTCTTATGAGCACCGAGAGACAGACACACACACACACACACACACACACACACACACACACACACACACACACACACACACACACACACACACACACACACACACACACATACATACACACACACACACACACAGTATTACTCATTGGAGACTCATTAAGGCCCAGCCTAAATTAATGACCTTACATCACACCTGTTGTCGCTATTAATTCATTGCGATATCGGCAATACATTAAGCGGCGAACAGATAAAAGATGTTGAGGAAAGATTGAATCGAATCCAAAATGAGCCAAAGATCAGTGCTTGAACCAAACAACCTCAAACTACTATTCAAAAGAGCGATGTTTAACATGTAAGCTATTCCGAGGGTGCCACGGCAGGATCCACCCATTGGTTTCCATTGGTTTGCCAGTCTGAGGTGGGTGTGGCTTAGCCGCGTCACAGAGCAAACAAAGCGGAAGAGAAGCAGACTAGAGTCCGGATCGGGCCGAATTTTTCCGTCCAAGGCCGGCCTGCGTCCGACAGAGCCGTGACCGAACCCGGCCCGAGCCCGACAGGTATTAAGAAATTTGTGTCCGAGCCCGACACAGTTAAAATCTCATTTTTTTCCCTCATACTAATGACACATGTAGGCTACGTTTGTTTGTGTGGAAAGCCCGCTTTTGTTAAGCAACTGTAGGAAGGCATTCGGAAATGTCAACAAATGAGCGCAGCGCACACGGGGCAACAAGCGCACGTTAATCAGCTTTTAAAATATTCAATGTGTTAACCTTTCCTGATCGCTTCGTTTCCAACTGTGATCAGAAAACCAGCGGAGACTCGTTACCTCCAGGGCCGACGGTATAACATGAATAACCACTAACTCTGCTCTGGTTGCATCTAGGCTACAACACGTCTGCTTCCTCTTGTTCTATCTCTCTTCTGCCCACTTACCACAGGGCTGGGTATGGTTTAAAAGAATCACCATACCAGTACTCTTAAAGCAGGGGGGGTCAAACTCAACTTCACTAAGGGCCACACTGGAAAAGAGAATCACATCAAGGGCCAGACATGTATAGTTTATTGACATGCTTTTATTTAATTGAAAAAGTTAAATATCTTTCACTCAATTATTGTATGTCTCATATAGTCTTCTCACTTACAGTTTGGTCCCCATAAAGCCCTGAAAAAGTGAGCAAAAAAGTTCCAAAGTCATCCTAGAATTTAGCAAATCAAGAAAAACAAAGATTACATCTTCTAAGTAGGCTGCCACACAGCTGACTCACAACAAGCTCTTTCACAGCCTGAATATGCAAACTCTCTGGTTCTGGGGGAACTTCTGTAGCCTGGTCCTACCAGACTCTGGTCCACTAGCCTGCTCCTACCAGACTCTGGTCCACTAGCCTGGTCCTACCAGACTCTGGTAAACTAGCCTGGTCCTACCAGACTCTGGTTCATTTCATTTGTACAGAGAGTTCTGCTTTAAGTGTGGCGTAATTAGATGAAAAGCAGATTCCAATGTTTTTGGTTTGGCGCACAACTAGGTAGGCCAAAATGTATTGTGAACCTAAATTGATATGCGGGCCGGATCAGAATTTGCGAGGGGCCGCATTTGGCCCGCGGGCCTTGAGTTTGACACGTGTCTTGAAGTAACACAGATACCAATAGACTTCATTTCAAATAATCCTTCCGCATTTTATGCATTTATTTTTTTAGCAGATGCCAGGCATGTAGTGTATACATATTTTGGAACATTTTGATGGTATCTCGGCACACTGAACTACCAACTCAAACATAACAAAAACACTGAGCTCAACCTCACCACACCGCAGACTATGTGGGTCGTAGCTGCTGAGGTTTTGTTAAATCGGTTTATGAAATCGAAGAACGTTTGTGGTGATTGGCTGCCAGCAAAACCAGACTTATAGTCTTTTTCTAGATCTGGGTACAAAAAGGATCGAATGCAGGCATAGTTTTACTGGGGAAGTTTGGATACTACTTGGTACTGGATTATTTCGGCCAAAAATCTGCCGTAATTGAACGTGATGGCGAGGAATGAATTAAATCCAGCTGAGAGGTCAGCCATGCTGTTCAAAAGAGCCACTTGCTGAAGCGTAGACACGATTATTATCATGTAAAAATGCTAACTTAATATGGATTAATGTCTCATAATATATCATTTATTAATTTATTTCATTTTTTAAACGTGTAAATATTTAATAGTTTCTTTTAATATGTGATGGTTCATTCTCAAAACCATTTAATACATTTTAACTTGAGCTGTTGACTTGTAAATGTATTTCTAAATTATTTCAACATTCTTGGTGTCTTTCCATTTAGATGTGTGGCGTCGCGTAGCATCAGTGCTGTAATTATTAAGCAGGGATGATTTTGTGTTTAGATAATTGTGTCTAAACGGGTTATATATTCAGACTGCAGTCACATTCACCAAATTGCATGCTAACTACCATACAGCCGGGTGTGAAATATGTCATTTCATTCTGCTCTTAATCGCTCTAAAAATGAAGATTAAGAGGATGAATCATTGATACAAGTTGGTATTTAATCTTTTGTAATGAATGGTGGATCCGCTGGTTATAAATATTGTACGAGGCTTCATAATTTGATAAATTTATTCCAATTTGCCCTTTATTTTGCCCTTTAGTCAAGGTTATGTTCATTTAGAACACACGTGCACGCACACACACACACACACACACACACACACACACACACACACACACACACACACACACACACACACACACACAAACAATACAACACACACACACACACACACACACACACACACACACACCACAAACAGCAGTGTGTTTACCTACCCTCTGCCCTTGGTCATTCTTGTATAATCTTTTTTACCAAGGTCCATAAACCAGTGGTGGAATGTAACTAAGTACATTTACTCAAGTACTGTACTAAAGTCCAAATGTTGAGCTACTTGTACTTTACTTGAGTCTTTTCTTTTCATGCCACTTTCTACTTCTACTCCGCTACATTTCAGAGAGAAATATTGGACTTTTTACTCCGCTACATTCATCTGTTCCAGTTTTAGTTACTAGTTACTTAAGTTACTCCGCTACATTCATCTGTTCCAGCTTTAGTTACTAGTTACTTTAGTTACTCCACTACATTCATCTGTTCCAGCTTTAGTTACTAGTTAGTTTAGTTACTCCACTACATTCATCTGTTACAGCTTTAGTTACTAGTTACTTTAGTTACTCCACTACATTCATCTGTTCCAGCTTTAGTTACTAGTTACTTTAGTTACTCCACTACATTCATCTGTTACAGCTTTAGTTACTAGTTACTTTAGTTACTCCACTACATTCATCTGTTCCAGCTTTAGTTACTAGTTACTTTAGTTACTCCACTACATTCATCTGTTACAGCTTTAGTTACTAGTTACTTTAGTTACTCCACTACATTCATCTGTTCCAGCTTTAGTTACTAGTTACTTTAGTTACTCCGCTACATTCATCTGTTCCAGCTTTTGTTACTAGTTACTTTAGTTACTCCGCTACATTCATCTGTTACTGCTTTAGTTACTAGTTACTTTAGTTACTCCGCTACATTCATCTGTTCCAGCTTTAGTTACTAGTTACTTTAGTTACTCCGCTACATTCATCTGTTACTGCTTTAGTTACTAGTTACTTTAGTTACTCCGCTACATTCATCTGTTACAACTTTAGTTACTAGTTACTTTAGTTACTCCACTGAATTCATCTGTTACAGCTTTAGTTACTAGTTACTTTAGTTACTCCACTACATTCATCTGTTCCAGCTTTAGTTACTAGTTACTTTAGTTACTCCGCTACATTCATCTGTTCCAGCTATAGTTACTAGTTACTTTAGTTACTCCGCTACATTCATCTGTTCCAGCTTTAGTTACTAGTTACTTTAGTTACTCCACTACATTCATCTGTTACAGCTTTTGTTACTAGTTACTTTAGTTACTCCACTACATTCATCTGTTCCAGCTTTAGTTACTAGTTACTTTAGTTACTCCACTACATTCATCTGTTCCAGCTTTAGTTACTAGTTACTTTAGTTACTCCACTACATTCATCTGTTCCAGCTTTAGTTACTAGTTACTTTAGTTACTCCACTACATTCATCTGTTACAGCTTTAGTTACTAGTTACTTTAGTTACTCCACTACATTCATCTGTTACAGCTTTAGTTACTAGTTACTTTAGTTACTCCACTACATTCATCTGTTACAGCTTTAGTTACTAGTTACTTTAGTTACTCCACTACATTTATCTGTTACAGCTTTAGTTACTAGTTACTTTAGTTACTCCACTACATTCATCTGTTACAGCTTTAGTTACTAGTTACTTTAGTTACTCCACTACATTTATCTGTTACAGCTTTAGTTACTAGTTACTTTAGTTACTCCACTACATTCATCTGTTCCAGCTTTAGTTACTAGTTACTTTAGTTACTCCACTACATTTATCTGTTACAGCTTTAGTTACTAGGTACTTTACATAAAACACATGTACTTTATAAAATATGATGTTTTATTCTGAAGTAAACTAGCCAACAATCAATATAACGGACTACAAGTCCAGCTGAGATGATTAGACCATTAAACACACAACTGTCTCTGTGTGTGTGTGTGTGTGTGTGTGTGTGTGTGTGTGTGTGTGTGTGTGTGTGTGTGTGTGTGTGTGTGTGTGTGTGTGTGTGTGTAGACCAGGGGTCGGCAACCTTTTTGATATGAAGTGCCCTTTTCAAAATTTCTTGTTTATTAGTGTGCCATGTTAACATGAATTTGTTTTTATGACATCACATCAAAATGTAATATCCAGGGAATCTGTAATAATCAGGACCTTGTAATTATTATTATTGTATATTATTATTATGGAAACATGGTTTTAGTATGCAGTCCTGATTGGTGGAAAATGGGCTGACAAAAATATCACTGTCAAAGAGCCTGAAGCGAAAAGTTGTGGAAAAGCCCAGCTTTAATGATGAATGGACTGATAAGCAGGTCCTGTATGAATCATTTTCAATGAAACGATGCTGTGGCAAAATAATAATAACACAACCAGCATCATTATCAAGAATGAAGAAGAACTAATTATTCATTAAAGAGCACAAACAGATGATAAACACGCAGCAAAGCCACATTCAGGGAGTCTAACTGCACATACTGCTTATTCCTCCATCAAGCTGTCAGACGCCTCTACATGGAGCCTCAAAGTGACAGATGGAGTTTCCTTATCTAACTGGGAGGTTTTGGGACCGATTGGTGGGATTGCTGTGATACACTGGTAAGAGATAATGAAGTTTAACCACGTATCAGCTCATTTAAATAGCTCACGTTACTGGATTGTGTCAACAGTTGACTTCATTTAATATTGGATGTGGCGTTTTCTTTTGCAGGGTGCAAATGTTCCACCAAAACAAGTTCCTTTCCGAGACCATTTAGCGGAGCCACCGTCGCTGCATCCGGAGCTTAGCGCCGCCCAAGACGATTGTGATTGGTTTAGAGAAAGGCAAACAACCTAGAGCATTTGTTCTGTCTCCTATCCCAGAATGCATCTGTGGTGTAGCCAGACCTTAAACCACAGCGCTGTGGAGATAGAGCTGGCAATACAAAACTAGGTTTCACCTAAAAGGAAGTTTTAGGCAACAAACCGTTTTTCATTTTATTGTACTTTTATTTTAAATTAAATGAGAGTTGACTTGGTATTCTCTCAAATGACTTGACCCATGCCCTCATACTCTGCTTCTGACTGGCTAGTAGTCCTTACCTAGGTACTGTCAGGGAACTAGGACTGCCACCTTTTAGTCGATTAATCGGTCGTTTTGGTCTTAGTCGACTAAGATTTCTTTAGTCGATTAGTCATTTTTTATGCTTATTCATGCTTAATTACTTATTTCCAAGAAACTTCTGAGCACATTTATGGTAAACACAAGATTTAAAGTGGTGCTTTTGCAGGATTAATTGTGGAGAAACTCAGTTTTACAGATGGTTAATTAACTACATTTATATTGTGCTTTTCTAGTCTTAAACACCTCTCAAAGAGCACAGCTCTGTCAATTAAATCAACTAATCCATTAGTCGACAAAATCCTATAAGTGTTAGTCGACTAAGAAGTTCTTTAGTCGAGGACAGCCCTACAGGGAACGCCCTCATACTCTGCTTCTGACTGGCTAGTAGTCCTTACCTAGGTACTGTCAGGGCACGCCCTCATACTCTGCTTCTGACTGGCTAGTAGTCCTTACCTAGGTCCTGTCAGGGCACGCCCTCATACTCTGCTTCTGACTGGCTAGTAGTCCTTACCTAGGTCCTGTCAGGGCACGCCCTCATACTCTGCTTCTGACTGGCTAGTAGTCCTTACCTAGCTACTGCACATGTGTGACTCCCAACAAAGATGGAACAGAAGTGAGATGTCTCACTCTGTAGCTAAAACAGAGAGCTCAACACACAGGGTGAAAAGAGGAGCTGCAGCAATGTGCAGTACAACAAAAATATGGTGTTTTTGAAAATTAAACCATGTAAAACTATTCTGATATAACCTCTAAATACCATTCTGAACCTGAAAATGAGCATAATATGAACACTTTAAATAATTTGTGTCCTGACTTAGACGTCTCGAATGACAGACTTGAAATTGGCTCAAACTATTTTGTACTTGACTTAGACATGTTCTGATTTGCACCTGTCTTAAATACCTTCAGAACTTGACTTGGACTCGACTCTAACGGAGCAGAAGAAAGCTCTGGTTACCTCTGAAAACGCCGGGAGCCATTTTGGCTGTTAGCGCCCACAGAGGGAGGATCTTGCAGGTTTAGCACTTCGCTGTTAGTTTACAGTAGGTTCACTGTTCAGCTGCCCGGAACAGACGTGATCTGAATTATTGAAAATATGTGAAGCCAACAGGAATAATTCAGCAGGTTCGCACCTCAGTTTGTTGTTTTGGAAGTTTTTTACGGATCAAAGCTTTAAGTGCAGAGGGAGATTCACACGGATAATGAACGGACTGTTAATGTGCTTCGGCCAACACACACACACACACACACACACACACACACACACACACACACACACACACACACACACACACACACACACACACACACACAGCGTTCAGGCTACTGCAGCTCTAATTGCAACTAAATAATAAAAAAATATAGTCAGGTTGGCTCGGAGGAAGAGGAGGAAAATAAAAGACGAACAGGGAAGAGAAAACAAAAATTTAATTGATCAAATGAGACGGGAATCTGACGAAAAACGGATGGATGAAAGTAAAAACGGGGGGAAAAGGAAGGTAGGCAGGAGGGAAAGTAGGGAAGGAAGGAGTCAATCAAGGAAGGATGGATGCAAGGAAAGAACTAAATGAAGGAGGAGAGATGCATTACAGTTTTTTCCGATTGCTAAACGACAGTGGGCACAACTGGAGTCACATGTGCAAAACTCAAACTACAGTCTGCACTACCAACAGTCACCTGAGCTAAACAGTTCACATCAGCTGCAAAACTCATTCAAAGCAACACAACTCTTAACACATGTCTCAAAACAGGCTCAGTGCAGCCAAACACTCAGCACAAGCCTCACTGAGATAACACACACTGTCACTCAGAACACACTGAGGGTAAAAACACTAGCATCAAACACCAATACAGACAATACAAACTTTCTCATCTTTACAGTTTGAACAATTTGAGTGACTTGACACTACTCAATAGTTCATTAAGGAAAAAATATAGATTGTATAACATACCAATTTTTACATACGGTAAACAAGAAGGAATGAAAATCAGCAGTTTTCTTCAATATAGTATTTTGTCTCTAGTAATTTATGGAATTACTGGGGAAAAAAACTAAAGGTACATAACAGTAACAAAGGATAGTGTGACTAATCCTGCCTCTCTCCAGCATCATGTGGTAAGTTTTCTTCATCACATTGGATGTCTGCATCATCTCTAAATACAAATGAATGTGGTGTTTCTATTGCTTTCACCTCCATTACTTTCTAAAAAAAAACGTAAAAACGCAGTTTTACTATTGTAAAGATATAGTGTTTTTCACTTTTTTTATAGCTGTGTACATAACATCAGACATCTGACCTGGACATGTTGGTATCTTTGCTCTTTCACCTGTTTCTCTCAAACAGTACAGTGTATAATTGTTTCATTCTTATTTGGTGTTTGTATACAAAAAAAGGCTTTCTGAGCTTTCTCTGTATAAATACCATATATGTTCACTAACTAGTCTAAAATAAGATACCTACTTAGGCTTTCAGCTAAAATTGCAATCAGCAGTGTTTGATAGGCACCAGACTGAAATCTATTCTGTTTTGAATGTGTGGTTAACAGTTGTGACAGCAGTGTGTTAGCATTTGAACAAAGTGCTGTAAATCTACAGTGTTGTGCACGTTGTGGTTAAAGTCATGGGATAAGTGTGTAGAGTTTTGAAAACTGTGTTCAAGCGATGAAAAATGAACTAGAGTTTGGTCCACATGAACTGCTGCTGTGTAGACTGTAGTTAGAGTTTTGCACATGTGACTCCAGTTGTGCCCACTGTCGTTTAGCAATCGAAAAAAACTGTAATGACAATAAGGATAATAATGGGGAAGGTGGAAGAACAGGAGGAAAGTAAGAATCAAAGAAATGAAACCGCAAACTCAAAACCAAAGAGGTCTCCAGAGAATCTTTGTTCCAGAGGTGTTTCTGTCTGAGGACCAAACTCTCGCGAGATCTGGCAACACAGATACGCTATCAACTAACGTTCACGAACGCCCTAAACAAACTAACCTCTGTGATGCTAAACATGTCTTTTAGCTGTGTAAATATATAATGTTAGCAAAAGAAAATAATAAATTATAGAAGTATAATTTTTCATCCATCCAAACAATGTTCATTTTTCACTACACTTTCAAATGAGGCCACGCCCCTTTTGGAGACAGGAAGTGTGTAATGTTTCATACCTTTGGCGCTCTCTATAGTACAGAGGATCTTTGATTACATCTAATTAACTAAGTACAGCCAATTACCAGCAGCCAATGAGAGCTCAGAAACCATCAGGATGGTAACTGACAATACAAACGTTATGAAGAAGTTTACCCTGGGTAAGAGAGAGAGAGAGAGAGAGAGAGAGAGAGAGAGAGAGAGAGAGAGTGTGTGTGTGTGTGTGTGTGTGTGTGTGTGTGTGAGATAGAAAGAGAGAGGGATAACAGGGATCAACCGGAGAGGAAATGGAAGGATATAAACCAAAGTTTAAAAAACAAATAAAAAACAGATGGACAGCATAACGGAGAGCTTCGAGGCTAAACAGAAAAATAAATAACCACCGTTAGATTTTTTTACCTCGAGGCCGTCCGATGGGCACGGAGCCTGCCGATTGGCCGATGGGTCCACCGAGGCTGCAAAGGGCTGCTGCGATAGGCCGGTGTAGAGGAGGCGGGCCTGGATGCAGCGGAGGGCGCGGAGCATCCAGCCATGTTGGCGCCGGATCTGCCGCTGGAGCTGATCCCATTGGCTGGAAACCATATGGAGGATATCCTTCAGACCTGCAGGGCGAGGGACGCAGGGATAAACCAGAGGCAAAGAAACGGAGAGCTACCGAAGCCAGGAAAGGAGAAGTGAGGAAAAAAATGATTCTAGTCATCCATTTTCTAAGTCTTATTACAATTTTCCTCTCCTATTTACAGTATTTCCAAATTAAAGCGGAAAAAGTGACTTTTTTTGGTGGTGGGAGTGTCACGTAAGCAGCCCAGTTAGAGAGTTAATGCCCTAAACATATTCTTTGCAAATCTTTAAAATCATTCCCTGAAAGAACCAAGCAGGCCTGCCTTGTTGCACAGTCCAATTAGTTTTTTTTAAATTGGTTAATGTTCCTCAATGTGAACGGAGTTTAAAGTAAACACTTAGAAAGCAGAAAGTGAGGGATGTATGGGAACTTTGGGCGGCGCCAGAACTATCCGGTAAATGACCCGTTGTCGATCCAGACTACCCTCGTGGTGGTTGTCTTGTGGTAGCGATGGAGGCAGTGAGGTTTCCTGTTTCATTACATTACATGTCATTTAGCTGACGTTTTTATCCAAAGAAACTTACAATTAAGTGTGTTCAACCTTGAAGGTGCAAACTCCAGACAACAAGTAGTAAGTGTAAGTACATTAGCTTTAAATAGGTAATGCTACAAAGAGCCATATGAAAGTGCAGCATCAAAAATTATATACAGTACAGGCCAAAAGTTTGGACACACCTTCTCATTCAATGTGTTTCTTTAATTTCATGACTATTTACATTGTAGATTCTCACGAAAAAGACAAAAAAGTGTAAAATAACTGAAAACATGTCTTATATTTTAGATTCTTCAAAGTAGCCACCCTTTGCTTTTTTTGATAACTCTGCAAACCCTTGGTGTTCTCTCAATGAGCTTCATGAGGTAGTCACCTGAAATGGTTTTACCTTCACAGGTGTGCTTTGTCAGGGTTCATTAGTGGAATTATTTCCCTTATTAATAAAAAAGCAAAGGGTGGCTACTTTGAAGAATCTAAAATATAAGACATGTTTTCAGTTATTTCACACTTTTTTGTTAAGTACATAATTCCATATGTGTTCATTCATAGTTTTGATGCCTTCAGTGAGAATCTACAATGTAAATAGTCATGAAAATAAAAAGGAAATGCATTGAATTTTAAATCCAAATCACAATCTTTCCATGATATTAACAAAGTTATTATGACCTTGTTTGTTTTTGTCGCCCATTCTCTCTCTCTCTTTCTCACCGTGGCTGCAAAGAGTTTCGGAAAATATAAAATCATATTGAATGTTTCTTTCCCTGGCAGCTTTCTCTGGCCGCTGGCTTTTTTCTTTTATTTTTCTTTCTGCTTTTCTATCTCTGTCTCTTTGTCTGTATCTCTCTCCGTCTCTCTTTCAGCTACATTGATATGCTCTCCTCTCTGAAGGTCACTCAGTTAATCCAAATATTAATAATACATGCATCAGAGTTGGGGCTCCGTTATGGCCGTGTGTGAGTGAGTGAGTGAGTGAGTGAGTGAGTGAGTGAGTGAGTGAGTGAGCGAGCGAGCGTGTACCTGATTGGTGGAAGGTGATGACGGTGAGCAGTGCTCTGCCTTCTTCCATGACACTCTCCTTTAGAGCACTGTGGGCGTCCACGTTTAGCTTGAAACTCTAAAATACACAAAGATCCTCATCATCATCATCATCATCATCATCATCATCAGTCAGATCATTTTCTATTAAAGCGTAACTTTTAACTATTTTCCCATGTTTTTGTGTCTAAGTGACTGATGGAAACAACAACTTTCGAATGTAATGTAAAATTACAGGCAATTGCGCACCTTCAATTTACGCCCACTAAAAGTGCTGTTTTTTGCCACTGACAGGCTCAGGTTATTGTTCTAAGTGTCTGACAACATTATGGAAAGGATCCCTACAGAGATAGACCTTTTTGTTAAAGAGTAAGATCCTTTTAGTTTAACATGAAACAGCCCCAAATTCCCTACAGCTAAACCCACAGAACAATGGCATGGAGAAACAGAAACCGAAAATGTTGAGAGCGCGAGCTACAGGTCCTGACCAACGAGGTGCATTCCTCAAAACTTCAGGCAAGTTATTTAAAGATGACAGAAAGATTTAATATCCCAGTCAGTCAGTGCATCAGAGTGATTTGAAGTGGACACTCCTTATAAATGCACCTCATTACCACCAATACTCTGAAGAAGCTAATAACTAATATAATTCACGGTAACTGCGTGAGGCTATTAGTGCTGATCTTTGTGAGCTGGAGATTTTATCCCAAATCTCTGCATATTACCTCATTTAAATATGTGCAAATAAATAGTGCAGAAGCACAGAGACGCTATTGGCTTGGCAGAGCAGTTCGAGGTGCTTTACTTTGTGGCTGCTTTGAGAAATTACACGGTGTCTTATTTGTGCAGATTTAGTGGCCTCCAAAGCTGTCCAATCATTTTGTGTAACCCGTATAAACTTTGCTAGAAGACAAAGAGACATGTATTGCTCTAACAACTCCACATTTTACTAAACAATTAATTGTCTCAGAAATAATTGCAATTAACAATATCAGTCAAATTTGAAAATATTTATTCATGTATTTATTTTTCAAACAAATAAAGCTTTGAATGAATTCCAGGATACATCTTTTAGTTATATCAAACGTCAAATATATTATGTCATGTGACCCAGATCATATAATAACACAAGTAAGCAGCCTATGAAGTAAACCACGCCTCTTTATCATTATAAAACACTGTATTTTGTTCTTAAAACTGACAAAACCATCCACAGTTCTACCCCTTTGGACTAAGGTTAGCAGTTAATTGCTGTTAAACAAAGAAACGGCGATTACTTAAAAAAGATTGCGATTAGACAGTTATGTAATAATTGTTACAGGCCTACATGTCCGTTTTTATCGTTATTTGACATAAGGAGAAACTACCAAAACACAGAGTGGATGTAATAGACGGATAATCTGATACATGTGATTGTTTGTATGATCAATTAAAACACTTAATCTCCCCCCGCTGAGCTCCTCTGAGTCTCATGTTCTGTTCAGATGGTTTAGGACCGAGCGGGCGCCGTGCGGCCCTGGTTCAGCTCCGTGGACTCGGCCTGAGACGACCGTCTGTCTGCAGTGAGGGATTGACGGGCAACGGCATCAGTCAACACATGACAAGGTCAGACCTCCACACCACCAATATTTATGGAGCAGGATACACACACAGCGGAGACGGATGGGACAAGGTGTTTGAAACACACACACACACACACACACACGCACACACGCAGACAGACACACACAGACGCGCACACACAGACAGACACACACACACACATAGACACAAACACACACACGCAGACAGACACACACACACACACACACACACAGACACACACACACCCAGACACACACAGACAGACACAGACACACACACAGACAGACACAGACAGACACAGACACAGACACACACACACACACACACACAGACACACACACACACACACACAGACGCGTGTACACACACACACACACACACACACACACACACACACACACACACACACACACAGACAGACACACACACACAAACACACAGACGCACACACAGAGACACAGACACACGCACAGACAGACACACACAAACACACACAGAAGCACACACAGAGACACACACACACGCAAAGAGAGACACACACACACACAGACACACACAGACAGGAACAGACACACACACAGACACACACACACACACACACACACACACACACAGACGCGCACACACACACACACACACACACACAATCAATTAACTTACAGTATCAATTGACTGGCTAATTGTTTCAGCATTACACTTTACATTTTATTGTACTAGGTTCTGTGTTATGGGTCATAAAATAATCCCATGTTGCCTCAATAATTTCACTGATTGATCTTTACATCTTTCTAATTCACAAAATCACCACGTGTAACTTTCGTGTAACTTTCGTGTAAAGCTGAAAACATCTGGATGTTTGAAGATGTTTGAGGACGTCAGAAAGTCAGAGAACAGCTGAGAAAAAAAAAACAATCCATCTAAAATTATTGACAGTTGTTCAAGGTGAAAGATGAAGAGGAGTTTACTTTTGAAATGTTAGCTAAATAGAAATATATCATTAAAAGTGAGCGTTGTTTTGGAGTGACGATTTAAAATAATGAAATGACTACACAAAATGAACCAAACCTGTTTGAACAGCACTTAAAGGGTAACTACTGTTTTTTTCAACCTATGTTTATGTTTCTAAGTGACTGATGGAAACAACAATCTTTGACATTGGTCCAGTATTAAGCGAGATCGCTGCAGCGGCGAAACAAGCTACAATGTAAGTTAATAGGGCAATTGTCCAGCTTGTATTTACCTTCACAAAAGTGCTTGTTTTGCCACTGACAGGCTCAGATTAATATTCTAAGTGTCTGTCTATCAGAGATAGACCTTTAAAACCTCTTTGAGATCTTTCTGTTTAACCAGAAACAGCTCTTAAGTCGCTAGTTACTATATTTTCACATGTAAATCGGTAAGCTACGTGTTTATTTCAACCAAAACCAGAGTTGTGATGGTTGGAAAAGTGGATAGACGACCCAAAATGGATTTTCATAGTTTTGTATTGTTTCCGTCGACTTTGAATGAAGTGTATTTTACGATGCTAAAATTACTGTTTATTTACATGGAGTCTGGTGGGTTTAACGAACGCAATTTCTCGGATGTTTTTATGTTTAAAAAAAGGGTCTTACTCTTTAACAGAAAGGTTGACCTCCTTAGAAATCCTTTCCATAATGTTGCCAGACACTTAGAATATTAATCTGAGTCTGTCAGCAGAAAAACAAGCACTTTTGTGAAGGTAAATACAAGCTGGACAATTCCTCTATTAACTTACATTGTAGCTTGTTTAGCTGCTGCCGACTGCAGCAATCTCGCTGAATACTGGACCAATGTCAAAGATTGTTGTTCCCATCAGTCACTTAGACACAGAAACAACAGCAGTTACCCTTTAAAGCACATGTGTCAAACTCAAGGCCAGGGGGCCAGATCCGGCCCATCAATATAAAGGAATTTGTCTTTCTGATAAAGACATAGCAATCTTAGCACCTGCATCAGATTATATTGCACTATAAGCGATAAGACAACAAATTCAGTCAGCGATAGGTTTTTAAATTAATTAACTATGTGACAATAGTCATGTTTCCATCAACTTATTTTATGTACATTATGAAGTATCGCATTAGAAAAGGCTGATTGTGAAATAGCACAATTCGAAAAAAAAAAGTCCTCAAATTCTTCAAGTTTGCTTGAGGTGGTTTTTGCCTTTTTCTGAAAAAGAGTTAAGTTGTGACGTAGCGAACATGTAACTCGCATGACTATAGTCCCGGTATCCATCGGACGGGAAGGATCGGGATATGGGCCCCATCCAGTGCGCTGTACACTTGTGGCACAAGGTGCGTTGTAGAGTTGCGGTGCGCTGTAGCCTGGGCCTCAGCCACGTCGGGTAAACTGACGAACTGGTTCAACAGCTTGAATCATAGCGACCTGCACGCCGCATATACACAGCGGTGAACGGTTGTCTCGCAGACACCAAATGTCTCTGCCACAACCCTGAATTCTGCATAGGTGGCCAACTCGTACAATGGGTAACAACTCTCTCCATTTAGCCAAAGAACTTAGCTTCTAAACTTTTTGATTTAGCAAGCCGGTTTGCAATCTACAACCATGCGTAACGTCAACTTGTGACGAAACTACGCTTTGCGTAGTCTACTTTAATGCTTCTATTTTGCATTTTCTTCTTTGCGACATTTTAAAAGTTCGCTTAAAATTTGCTTGATTGGATGGAAGCATGACTAATGACATGACATGATTTCTGTTTGAATACATAATCCTTAAAGCCGATGATTTTGGTTAAAAATCAAGAAATAAATGGTTGCATGCCTTAAGCTCAGCAGGACGTTGAACCATCTACCCTGTTCACCAGTTCTTCCTCTCTAATAAAACCCTCACATCTCCTTAAACAGCTCTAACGGATGGGAGCAGATAGCGTGACGCTGTCCCGTACATAATACATTCACAGATAAACAATAAAATATCACTTTGAAAACCAAAACCATCAGCTATATCTCTTCACGTTGCCCCCCCCCAAAAACACATTCATGTATCATTATTATCCAAATAAAACATGACTGTCTGCATTCTGCAATCATTACCGCCTCGCAAAAGTCGTAAATTACTCCGAATCTCACGGCTGATTGAGTAATTTTACAGATGCGGTGGCCACTCTGCCCCTACATAATTTCCAGATAAGCTGGTGAAATACCTCACAGCTAATAAACATAAAGTACATTTATCAGCACTACAGAAAACACAGCGTGACTGTCTGCGTCTCCGGGATAGGGCCGGCCGATGTTAGGAATGAATTAGGTTGTGCAGATTAGCCAGGGCTATCGGAGAGCGATCGTATTTCAGAGAGCTTATTTTCCACGAGCCGATTGGGCTCCGTTTCCTCCGTTTAATATATGGAGACCATAGAATCGATAAGAGTAGAACAGCCAGCCATCAATCACGCGATGATAAGGCATGCAGAGCAGCTCTGCTTTTATGCACGTCAGACGGCAGGCGGTAATAAGAGGCTGTGTGTATGTATTTATGTGTCTGTGAGAGAGAGAGAGAGGGACATTGAGACAGAAATAGAGGTGTGTGACGGAGAGAAAAGACAGAATGCTAACCAGGAAACAAACAGTGTGTGTGTGTGTGTGTTTATGTAAGTTACGGACTACAAAAATACCTAAAATCAACAAGATTTTCTCCTCTAAAAGACCCATGAGCTGTGACAACGGCCATGTCAATAAAATGACTCATTTTTCTGCATAAGTGGATCAGGCCGCTGGAACTTTTGGGAGTAGACTATGATCTGGATTTGTATAGATAGATACTGTGATGGACACTTGTCACATGTCTGATCTGGGACTAATTGACTCATCTGCTGTAGTCTACTTATTGCTGTCACCATGAATATGGGCTACTGTGGAAGCGGAGTGGCCTATTTTGTTCTGCTAATAATGTTACATTTCTTTTTGCTATATGGACCAGTCCTGTAGCACTACTGTTTGTTGTGGGGGGGGGGGGCCCACCTTCTAGCCCCGCCATTACGAATACTGTAGGACCCAAATTACTTGAAAGCAATACTTGCGTAAAAGTACATGCATCTTACCAGAAAATTACTTTTGGTAGAAGATAAAGTCACCTTTTAGATTATTACTTGAGTAAAAGTCTTAAAGTATCTGATATTTACTGTACGCAAGTATCAAAAGTAATTTTCTGATATGAAATTATACTTAATTATCAGAAGTTATGAACTTTATTGAGGCTTCCTTATAGTAAAGCATAATATTCAGGATGTCAACACCTTCTTAAACATCAAATTAAAGGTCTGACATCAACAGAGAAAAAAACTTACGAAAACAGAGAAAAAAACAAACAGAATTTTCATTTTTTTACGTACGAAAACATTTCTCGCAAGTAACGAGAAATGTAACGAAGATGCCGAGGGGAAATGTACCGGAGTGAAGTACAGATACGTGAACGTTCTACTAAAGTACAGCAACAAAGTGTTGCATCGGTACATTACAGCACTGACCCTGTGGTGTGGCTTTTAACGCTCTGGGTAAAGCCAGAATAGAATAGAATAGAAGAATAGAATATCTTTATTGTCATTGTAACAGATACAACAAAATTAAGTGCAGTCCTTGTCAAACATCTATGAGGTAATATATACCTAAATAAATACATAAATAAAAAATGCTACTACTGCAAACATATTATATTAATAAAAACACATGGGAGACACACTCATACAGGCATCCACATTTCAAAATTGCACATAGCCCTATTGAGGTAGATTAGTGGTAGGAACTATACTTTGGAAGCATTATTCAATGCACTTATGGCTGTTTAGGTTTAGGAAAAGATGGTGGGTGAGGTTACAAAATGTACGTTTCATTGACACGCGGGACAAGAACGGGACGTGAACCCCGGTCTCCTGGGTGACAGTCCTGTGTTATTCGACATCTAACAATCCTGCATGCAGCCTTAAACTTAGTTTCAGACTTTCATACTACTCCCAAACGCTGTCTCTCTTAACACTATGTCATTTTGAGCTGCTGCTCTGCCCGGTGCGTTCCATACAGACGCTGAAGGGGGATTTGTGCGTAGTATTTGACGAGTTGGGAGTGAGAATGGCTTTTAAGTGACAGCCAGCACAGAAATGAACTTCCTGGCAAACACAACATTGATCACAATGTCATTAATGACCTCGGAAATCCAATCCTGTATCACTAGGGATCCAAAAATATTCTAAAAGGTAAGCTCCACCTGCTCTGACATCTTTAAAAAAAAAAATCTATGGCTGCAACGAACGATTATTTTCATTGTCGATCAATCTGTCGATTATTATCTGGATGAATAGATTAGTTATTTGGTCTCTAAAATGTCAGAAAATGATGAAAAATGTGGATCAGTGTTTCCCAAAAAGTCCAAGATGACGTCCTCAAATGTCTCGTTTTGTCCACAACTCAAAGATATTCAGTTTACTGTCAAAGAGAAGAGAAGGAACTAGAACAATATTCACATTTAACAAGCTGAGATCAGAGAAGATCTAAAAAATGACTCAAACAGATTATCAAAATAGCTCACGATTAATTTAATAGTTTACAACTAATCGAAGAATCATTTAATCTCAAACATCTACATACATAAAAGTCACAAACACGACTTCAGAAAAGTATAGCTTGGGCTATAGCCCAAATATACTTATCTGAATAAATATATAATATACAGTATAGGCCAATGTAGGAAAGGTGGCTGGTGAGTGAGTCTAACCTGCAGTTAACTAACCATCACTAGTCTTCTTGTTCGAGCGCTATCCTAGTTTAAAACTCAAACTGTTCAACGTGAAAGTAGCAGGTGGATTTTGGGATATCTCAGCAGCTGTGGCCGGTGGCCTGAAACATACCAACTCCCTGCTCTGATTAACACACACACACACACACACACACAGACACACACACACAGCACACACACACACACACACACACACACACACACACACACAGGGCTGCTTCAAAGCCTGAGTGATCAGATTACCTGTTAGCATTAGCATATTAGCCCGGAGCGCAGGGTAGGACGGCCTCAGAAGCCTACCAAATATCATTTAGCTTTTAGCATTAGCATATTAGCGAGGCGCTAAGAGGTGTGCGACGCTGATACGGAGATGACATTGAGGTTTGACATTGAGATTGTGTGTCGAGCTGCATGGATAAGAGGCGGGCGCGGGCACACACACACACACACACACACACACACACACACACACACACACACACACACACACACACACACACACACACACACACACACACACACACACACACAAGACAGGCTTGGGTTGATGAGACATGATCTGATCAAAGAGTCTTTGTAATAATGATGATCAAATTGTCTCCATTCAGACAGAGCCGAGAGAAACTACACAGCTGTATTCCCTGAGGGGTGTGTGTGTGTGTGTGTGTGTGTGTTTCTTCTCCTTCTCTCTTTTGCGTTCTCTCTCTCTGTCCTTTTTCCTGCATACACCTTTCATATTAGGCAATAAAATGAAACTTTTTTCCTCTTTCCTCGCTCTCTTGTCCTCCCTTCTCATATTTCATCTCTCACTCCTTCTCCCTCTCTCACCCGGCATCCCTCACTTCTTCTCTCTTCCCTAAATCTCTAATTTTCTATCTTATCTCTCCCTCCCTGTTTCTTTCACTTGTTTCCCACCCTCCCTGTTCCTGTCTTTCAACCACCTTCGATCCCGTTTCTTTTTCCTTCACACAACTCCATCCCCTACACTTCTTCCTCCCCCATATTATTTTTCTACCTCTGAAAATCTCGCCCAGACCGGAGTTTCGGAAGATCGGCGTCTGCGCCTCCCGACCGTGCTGACCACGAGAAGCTTAAAACACGCTTCAACACATCCTGAACCAGAGACCAAACTCCATCCGATACATTAAGACAGCAGAACGAGCCGATCCCTGAACCGCTAAAGCAACGGAGCTTTATCGGGATTATTAGCTGCATTGTAATAACTGGGATCAACAGTTTGGTTGGTTGTTGTTGTTTGTGTGTCAATGAAGAGAGAAGAAAGAGGAGGTTTAGCTGTTTTCCTGTTGTTTAGACGTTTCAGTACGTTTTCATTCATAATTTGCATTTTCAGAATTAGTGTGAAGGTAGCTTTAGATCTCTCTCCCTTACTTTCCCACCTCTTTATGTCTCCCTCTCTCTACATCCCATTACTAGGGAAAAAGTTGTAAATTTTTACTCCCCAACTTGTACATTAACTTTATCTATATCTGTTGAATCAGTTGTACATTTTATTTCCATAATATATTTTAAATATTGCTCGTGTAGTATTCAATTATTATTTATGTGTATGTGTGCTGTGTGTCTGATACTTTTGCTGCTGCAACACCATTATTTCACATTTTTTTGGGATCAATAAAAAAAATCTAATCTAATCTCTACCCCTCCTTTAGCCCAGGCTTGCGTGATATCGCTGTCCACACCACCCCAACCGTGCTGACCGCAAGAAGCATAAAACACGTTAGTTTATCAAAGCCTGAGCCAGAGACGAAACTCCATCAAACTCCTCGGTAAGACCGTGATACGAGCCGATCTCTAAAAGTTCCAAAGCAATAGAGCTTTATCGGGATTATTAGCTGCATTGTAATAACTGGGAGCAACAATTTTGCAGACAGAGGAGATTTAGCGGTTTTCCTGTTGTTTAGACGTTTCAGTACGTTTTCATTCATAATCTGCATTTTCAGATTTAGTGTGAAGGTAGCTTTAGATCTCTCTCCCTTACTTTCCCACCTCTTTATGTCTCCCTCTCTACATCCCATTACTAGGGAAAAAGTTGTAAATTTTTACTCCCCAACTTGTACATTAACTTTATCTATATCTGTTGAATCAGTTGTACATTTTATTTCCATAATATATTTTAAATATTGCTCGTGTAGTATTCAATTATTATTTATGTGTATGTGTGCTGTGTGTCTGATACTTTTGCTGCTGCAACACCATTATTTCACATTTTTTTGGGATCAATAAAAAAAATCTAATCTAATCTCTACCCCTCCTTTAGCCCAGGCTTGCGTGATATCGCTGTCCACACCACCCCAACCGTGCTGACCGCAAGAAGCATAAAACACGTTAGTTTATCAAAGCCTGAGCCAGAGACGAAACTCCATCAAACTCCTCGGTAAGACCGTGATACGAGCCGATCTCTAAAAGTTCCAAAGCAATAGAGCTTTATCGGGATTATTAGCTGCATTGTAATAACTGGGAGCAACAATTTTGCAGACAGAGGAGATTTAGCGGTTTTCCTGTTGTTTAGACGTTTCAGTACGTTTTCATTCACAATCTGTATTTTCAGATTTAGTGTGAAGGTAGTTTTAGATCTCTCTCCCTTCCTCTCACACCTCTTCATCTCCCTCTCTTCCCGTCATGTTGCCACCAATAGTGTGTTGCTGCTGGTAATGGGATTCAAAGGCCTGGATCGCCCATCAGACCCAATCAATAGGCCTTTCATTGGCCGCCATCTCTCAGCGCCTTACAAAGAGCAGCCTGTGTGTGTGTGTGTGTGTGTGTGTGTTAGCATCCTCTCGCCTCACTGATCTCCCCGGGGTTCCGGAAAGACCTGTGCTTATGCGCTCCACGTGCCCTAAAACACACACACACACACACACACACACACACACACACACACACACACACACACACACACACACACACACACACACACACACACACACACACACACACACACACACACACACACACACACACACCAGCTGGACCAAATATTCAATTGGGAGAGCAGCTCCACTCCACCCACTGCTGCCCTAGAGCTGTGTGTGTCTGTGTGTTTGTGTGTGCAAGAGAAAGCAATATAGAGTGTGTGACTATGTCTGACAGAAATAAATAACAAAAAGAAAGACAGACAAAATGAAAGCAAAAAAAGAAAGGCAAAAAGCAGAGGTAAGAGAAACAATAACACAAGAACTGCATTTGTATGAACTACTTTGTGTAACTAAAGCGTGATTAAAGGATAAGTCTGGAGCAGTCATTTTATGTTTTTATTACCGGCATCTAGGGCTGGAACCGAATATTTGACTTTTCGGGTAGTCGTTCATTGGGTAGGTTCGACTTTCAATTTTGGGTTACGAATATTAGTTTTTTAGTTGTTTTCTTTTTCCTAAATAATGTAATATCCAAATACTTAAAAAAATGATGGTTACACTGCAGCAGCCTGCTGTGGTTCAGGCGAATTAATGACGGTAAAAATGGTACGGCTGTGCGTAATGCCACTGCGCTTTGTTGAGTTGCGGCACTGGCTGATCAGAAGCTTTGAATATTCGCTGTCGATATGTACCGAATCTTTGAAGCACAAAAAAAATGGTATTCGGGACAGCCCTATTGTCAACAAATCGCATGAAAAAACTCAAAACCAATGGTGACTGTGTCTCCTAACAAGTATTGTGTGTATGTATCACAGCCTGATGAATCATAAAAACATGTTTCTTCATCACTCTGTAGTTTATTCTGACTCAATCAGACATACACCGTCCTGTTGACACAAATACCTCACTAGAGCACCAAATGTGGATTAATCCGCCGCTGAAAATAGTCCCCAACAAAGGCACCATTTCCTCCTGTTCGTCGGTTTGTTTTAGAGGCGAAAAAAATAATCGATTAGTTGTCAACTATTAAATGAATCTTCTCCTATTTTGATAATCCATTATTTGTTTTGAGTCAATTTTAAGAAAGAAAAGTAAAACTTCTCTGATGTCAGCTTTGTTAAATGTGAATATTGCTCTAGTGTCTTCTCTCCTCTGTGACAGGAAACTGAATATCTTTGAGTTGTGGACAAAACAAGCCTTTAGCCTCACTTAGACTTTTCCAAAAGCAGGTTTCCTTAACCCTATCCAAAGTGTTTCAGTAGCCCAAAGCTAACAAGACATACAGAACGGGAACGCCTGTCTCCAGTGTCCAACTCTTGTGCTCTCACTCCTCCCTGTGACTTTGGCTTCCTGATTTGGAGGACCATTGCCAGGGATCATGATCTAGTCAGTGGCCAAATTTCCTCAAAAATGTTTTCAGCAACGCAGATGAGTAAAATGTGAAGCACGTTTTGTGAGAGACGGGGTTGGAGAGAGAATAATAAAAAGACAGAAACAGAGACAGATCTGGAGACAAACAAAGAGATACCTGTCTCTCTCCACTAATTCAAAAAAAAAAATATAAAAAACAATACACCCAAACAGACACTAATGACTACAAAGTGTAAGTGTGACTATCGACACAGACACACACAAACACAGCGTCAGTTAGCGAACACGCTATCAACAGTGTAGCAGTTCAAAGTCCTATTAGCAATGCTTTTTCATCCTCTTTTGCTTTATTCAACGAGACACGCCAATTAAGAGCCGGGGATTCTAATTGAAGCTAACCGCCGCTAACGTTAGCACGGCTGGCACCCACAACAAAGTCAACATGTGTAAACAAACAAACAAACACACACACACAAACACAGAGAAATAAATATCTAGATAAGAAAACTTGGTGTGTGTGTGTGTGTGTGTGTGTGTGTGTGCTTTTCTTCAGGGACGGGTATGGAGATGCTGATTTGGAAATCTGTCTAGGAACATGCAAATGTATGCAAATAACACCACTGTGTTTGTGTGTGTGTGTGTGTGTGTGTGTGTTGCTAAAACACATGCCTACTATTGTGCATTTATGTATGCATTTGTACGCTTCTATGCAAATACAATCTGTTTGTTTGTCTTAGTGTGTGTGTGTGTGTGTGTGTGCGTGTGTGGTACAGACTCAGTATTGTGCATCAGTTGGTTTTTACATTCATATGTGATGACTGTGTGTGTGTGTGTGTTCATGTCTCATTTCCTTGTACTCTTGAATGCATTTTTGATGAGCGCTGCTGTGTGTGTGTGTGTGTGTGTGTGTGTGTGTGTGTGTGTGTGTGTGTGTGTGTAGCCCATACGCCATATGTTTGCCATAAAGAGTGTGAGTAATCGTCAAAGTGCTTCTCATCTGTGTGTGTGTGTGTGTGTGTGTGTGTGTTCTGATCTATAGGCGCCTGGTTGTTTTAGAGGATGTGTGTAAATTAGAGAAACACAGGGAGAGTTATTTGATTTGTTTCCTATTTTGTAGAATAAATAAAAGCAGGCGGAGAGATAAAAATGAGACAAAGAGGGGAAGAAAAAAAAAGGAGAGCAGATGGTGAGAAAATAAACGGATAAAATGGCAGGAGGAAAAAAAGAAAGGCAGAGCAGAGATGGAGAAACAGACGGAGGAAGAGAAAGAGACGCAGATGAAAACAAATGAAACACAAAAAGAGAAATCAGGATGAAAGCAGTGAAGATGAAATGTGAGAGTCAGCCTGTGTTCATCCCTCAGCTCAGTGCTATTTTCCCATCATCCCTCTCTCTCTGAAATCACTGCTCCGAGGCTGCAGGATGCTGTAACCACTGACCTTTGACCTCCCAACATCACGGTACATGCACTTCAAAATTGTACTTGGAGTATTTCCATTTTATAATAATAATAATAATAATAATAATAATAATAACCAATTATATTTATATAGCCCTTTATCATAGACACTCAAAGCGCTTCAAAGGCTACTTTAGACTTCTACATCTCAGTGGAAAATATTACTTGTAGTAAAGTATTTTTTACTCCACCACGTTAAATTGATAACTTTAGTTAAGCCGCACGGAAATTAAGCCAATTTTGGGCCCGAAAATATGCGAAAACATTATTATGTGCTATAAATAAACAGATATTAAAGTATACTCACTTCTGCTGCTTTCAGCATTCTGCTAAAATAAAACAAACTGCTTGTTGAATTCAAAACATATGAAAGGAAATCATTTCCCACGTTGTTTTATTGAACATTGAATTGAACGTAAAAGGCAGCACTAAAAAAAAAATAAAAAAGAACGACAGTAACATTTTAAAGTGCAGTTTTCTGCATATGTTTTCTTTCAACTAAAGTCTCTGAGTGTCTTTCGCGATGGGTTTATAGCGCCAGTTGATATCGCGGTGACGATAAAACGATACGATATGTTGTGCAAACCAAGTTAGGATTTTTTCTTTTTCTTTTTTCTTCAGAAGTCCGTACTGGCCGCCCCGCTTTTAAATCACAAAAATTTAAAATGTTCAATATTTACGATCTGATAAATCCTGTTGTAGGACATTGGCTTCACTTTTAAGACCCAGAGGTTGCCGCTTGTACAGACCATATTAAACGTTAAAGAAATCTGTAACACTTTACTTGAAGGTATCTACATAAGAGTGACATGACACTGTCATGACCCATGAACCCTAACCCTAACCATAACTTGTCATGACTAAACCGAATGACCCTTAATAAAAGAAGCGTTATGTCATAAACATTTATGACTTGTTTATAATGTTAATGACGCGTTCATGACAGTGTCGTGTCACTCTAATGTAGATACCTTCAAGTAAAGTGTAACCAAAAGAAATCTAGTTTCTTAATCGGAAACACTGTTATGAGAAGAACAGAGCAGATTTGTGATCAGTTGAGTGTTGCTGTAAATGTAGAATCTCCACAAGAGTCTGCATTCAAACAGGTGTGTGTGTGTGTGTGTGTGTGTGTGTGTGTGTCTCTCACCAGGTGTGTGTCCAGGTACACCCTCAGGCTGTCCAGGTCCTGTCTGGGCTGCGTCCAGTTTTCGGTGCTGTCCAGCGCCTCCTGCAGCCACGAGATGAACCCGTCCAACTGCTGCACGAAACACTGGGGACGAGAGAGGCACAGAGATGATTTACAGGGAAAACAATATTAACAGCATGAATAAACATGCTGGAGTCACATCAAAACACAACACACACACACACACACACACACACACACACACACATAAAACACTGCAGAGGATGGAGAGAATGGCAGAAAGAGTATTAAAAAAATACAGATGGAGAGTCGAGGGAAAAACAAAAAAACAAGGTAGGAAAGAAATCAAACAGGTAATGGCATTCAACAGGGAGAGAGAAGGGGGTGGGGGGGAAGCAACAGATTGGAAGGAGGAGAGGATAAGAAAAGGATAAAACAGTGGAGAGGAGAGGAGAGGGGGAGCGGCTGGACGGTGATGAATTATTTCAAGGACAGAAGGAGAACAAAAACGAGACCCGCAGGACGTAACAGGTAAACACACATTAGGATGAATACGGAGGGATGAGGGAGAAAAAAGATAGAGCCGGAGACATGGGGAGGGAAATAAAGGAGGAGAGTGAAAGCTGGTAAAAAGTGGAAACAGAAAAAGGGAGAGAGAGAGAAAGAGCGGAGGGGCAGAGTGAAAAGGGAGGAAAAATAAACGATGAAAGACAAGAGTCAAAGAAAAAACAGACGGACAAATCCAGAAAAGAAATAAAGAAATACAAAAAGGAAAGTAGGAAAGGTGAGGTAGTTAGAGAAGGAGAAAGGGACAAAAATAAGAGGAAAAGCAGCTTCTTTAAGAGGATGAGATAGGAGGAAAAACATGTTAGAAAAAGGAAAACAAGACTGAAAAATAGATGACGAAAGACGAGAGTCAAAGAAAAAACAAACCAGAGGCAGTTAGACACAGACAGGGGAGCGGGAAATGTTGGAAACAACAAAGAAATAAAGAAAAACTAATAGAAAAGAGGAGGAAAAGAGAGGTGGTAAGAGAAGAATAGCAGCTACTTAAAAAGAGGATGAGATCGGAGGGAAAACATAGTAGTGGAAAGATAGAATAAGAAAACAAAAGATAAACATGCAAGAGAAAGAAATGGACAATGGAAATAAAGGTGGCAAGAGAACAAGAGAGAGGAAATAGGAAGCAAATAAGAGAGAAAGAAATCTATTTGAATGTTCTTAAGGTGTGATATGTATATAAATCTTATGTAAACTGCTTTGGCTTTAACATGTTTGTTTTATCATGCCAATAAAGCAAATTAAGTTGAATTGAAAGGTGGAGACAGACGGAGATAAAGAGAGTAAGAGATGAAGATGAAAGAGATACAAAGAGAGATAGAGTGGTGTAAATGACAGCAGAGAGCTGGACATGAACGTCTCCATCGCTGGCAGGTTGCCCTTCGCGAGAGCACGCAGACAGACGGATGGACAGAGAAGATGAAGAAGAGAGGGAAAACAACAGGAGGGGGGAAAAAAAAAATAGAGAGTGCTCGTTGCTTGGTGGACAGCTACTGCCATCTACTGGCCGAGAGGGGGATTTTATGACACATAGCCACCTGAAACTCTCTGATGTGACACAAAGGGAGTCAGGAGCAGAGCCTAAATCAGGTTTCTGTTCCTGTTTTATAAGAGCTGCAAAAAATCCCTGATTTCTTTTTTGGTGTTAAAGTGCCCATATTATGCTCATTTTCAGGTTCATAATTGTATTTTGAGATTGTATCAGAATAGGTTTACATGGTTTCATTTTAAAAAAACAGCATATTTTTGTCATACTGCAGCTCATCTTTTCACCCTGTGTGTTGAGCTCTCTGTGTTAGCTACAGAGTGAGGCATCTCTTCTTCTGTAAGATCTTTGTTGGGAGGTGCACATGCCCAGTAGCTAGGTAAGGGCTACATGAGCTACCTAGATGGCACGCGGGCACACTTCCAACTTTGCGTGGAATACCTGCAGAACAGGGACATGTAAGTAGTTATTTTGTAGATTGTGGTGAACTAATGTGTGTTGTAGCAGTGTTTTGCCATTGAGAACGAGCTAGCATGCTAGCGCTAGCATGCTACAGTTAGCCCCCTCGTTTCGGCTTGTGACGTAGAAAGCCGTGCAGATTTTGACCAGCTCACCCGGAGACTGAAGGCAGGACACATTCAGAAACCGTATTTCACTCAAAACAGCATGGAAGGATTTTTTTCAAAGTTTGTATGCGTGTGGAAGCCCCAGAGACACAAAATAACACCCCAAATCCCAGAAAAAAATGTTTTTTTTTCCATAATATGGGCACTTTAAATGTTGAAAGAATCGCGAGAGGATCGGGAGAATCTAGCATCTGATCCGGTATTGATTTCAGCCATCGAGCCCACTTCACTCCTGGAGAGGAGCAGAGGAGACGGCTTAAAGAGAGGAGTTTAAAGCATCAGTCATGGAGGAGAGGTGGAGGCAAAGAAGAAAAAAAAAAAAAGGAAGAGAAATGTCATTCTTGAAAGCGAGGTGAAGGTCAGAGGAGTTAACGCTCCAAGAGAAGATCAGAGGAAGAGAAGAAAGAAGTGTTTCTAGTCATTTTAGAGACAAAACAGAAAAGGATAAAGATTAAAGATGTTTAACAGGTGCAAGAGGTTTTGTGTCTGCACGCCTACAGCCTGTTCAATTCTTTACGTGAGAAACTGAGGAGACAACCAACGTATCTCGCTGTCCCACGGAGCACACACAAAATGTCCAGGTCAAAACGTCCAAACATCCCCAAAAAAATTAACATATACAGTAGTTGTTTTAAAAACAAAACATTCATCAGACTCTCTCTTCTTAAGTCGGAATCCATTTCTCATATGTTCTCCTTGCCTCCATGTAGCTCTTGTCTCTTTAAGCCCAGTCTGCTCTGATTGGTCGGCGTTTCCGGGTCTCTAGATCTGTACCGGCTCTGTACCATCCATCATTGCAGCCGGAGACTGACAGTGCAGATCCATTTTTGCGACACCACTGAAGCATACATCCATGGTTGATGCTCCACGCCCTTGACCGGCAGCTGATTGGACGAACGCGTCACGTGGGTCTGGCTGCTCGAGAATTTCAAACCGACTGTCATGGCGGCTGGTTGAGAATTCGTTCTAGTATTGTACTAAAATAGTTCACCGAAACGTGTTTCTGAAGACATTTGAAGAGAGAAATAGGCCGTGCAGTTGCTGAATCTGTCTTCATTTCAGATCGACAAAGGTCAGTTTAAAAGATTTTCGTCGACTTCTACTGGATAGTCGCGTCACGTTCAACGGATTCATTTGCATAAAGATGGGCATCGGCCAGCTTTTTTGACGCGCAGCATTTTTTCAAATGCAGCGCCGCCTTCACAGGATGTTTTGCAGGCGCGTTAAAGTCGCTTGACGTCACCCATGGGAATAAAATGGAGCGCGGCGCGACAGAAGCGCCGCACAGCCAGGTGGATCTGTACTATCACTGTAACGAATTATAGCAACACTTTATAACAGGGAAAATTCCCAATAAGTAATAATAATATTAATAATAATACATTTATTTTATATAGCGCTTTAAACGGTACTCAAAGGGACTTCTAAAAAGGCATCTAAACCAAAGAACTACACAACCTGACGAAATAGGGGAGATTTTAAACAACATCTGCAACCAAGATGGCAGGTTAGCATGTCTGTAACTACATGTGGCTACATGTAGCAGTTTATATGATGTAAACACTGCAGTAAGCTACCCGGAGCAGATGACCGTATAGAGAAAATTTACATCACTTTGAGCCGAGAAGGTTTTGAAAGGTCTGAAACTCAAGGTTGTTGCTCACAGGGATCACTTACACATACGTTTGCTTCATTATTTAAAGCTTTTGCCACGTTGTAACATTTCATTTCAACCTAATTAACAAAACTGGTTAAGTAAATCACCAGGTGTGGCCGGGTTGATTCAGTGGGTAGAGCAGGCGCACATATACAGTACATAGAGGTTTATGCCTCGACGCAGAGGTCCAGGGTTCAAGTCCAACCTGTGACGATTTCCTGCATGTCTTCCCCCTCTCTCTCACCTTTCTCACATAGCTGTCCTGTCCATTAAAGGCGGAAAAGCCCCCCCAAAAAAATCACGGTAGGGTCCGGTAGAGCCTGACTCTGAAGATAAAACTGAGATTAGCTCTCCTATTCAAGTTTATGTTCTGCTTGTTCAACGGTTGTTTGGTAAATTGCTCTTAAACACATTTAGGTAGGATTTGAGTTGCTATTTTTATTCTCAATTCTTGTCATTTTGGTGCAGGGGATTTTCCTTTGGGGCTTGGCTAAAGCCTTTTTGGGGGGCGCCAAAAATTCCTCTATGCAGTAAAAACCCTGCAACAAGACAGCGGTGCTCACGGAAGAAAGTTCCTTGTTGTAGTTGCTTTAAAGTGAAGTGAATAAAATGCAGCATCTCAGGCCGTGGTTTCAGGCAGAGACGCCTCCACAGAGAGAAGCACCACGAACACAAGCACACAAAGGTCAGCGTGGAGCTGCAGCCTGAATACCATCTACTCTGGATGCAACCCGGCCCCAAAGAGCGCACGAGCAACACAAAGAGACACCGAGAGGACATTTACATAAAACTGAAGACGTACAGCAGCAACGTGATCTCCAAAATTCATTCTTTCCAGTCAGACCTCAAACATCTCGTCTGAATAACAAGTGTAACTGTGACGGCAGATCATCAAGGAGACAATCCTAATATTTTATACATCCAGCGTTGTTTTCATTTCTTTCGCTGAGAGCTATCTGGAAAACTAATGGCAGGGTGAAGGAGGCTACGGCGAGAAGGTAAATCTGATGGGAATTACTTTCCACGTGTGCATCCATCCTTACAGCTCGCCTACAAATCGCTGTATCGAATCTGTACGTGCGTGTGTGTCTTCATATGAGGAGAGGTGCGTCTGCTCGCCTGTAATGATAAAATGTGAGTGTTTGTGCACACCGTACACGCTTCACTGGTGTCTGTGTGTTTGTGTACGCTTTATAAAGTGCATGCGATTGAGCGGCAGTATGTTAATTACAACTGTGACCCGAGTAAAAAAAACATCGATATGACTCCGTCCATCCGTCCGCCGCCACTCGTTATGGAGAGATGGAAATCAAAAGTATTGATGAGACGAGAGGAGGAGAGGAGGAAGAGAGGGTAGGAGTGTAGGAAGAGGTGAGGAGAGGTAAGGAAAGTAGATTAAAAAGGAGAGGAAGGAAAGAAGAGAGGACATGGGAGGAAAGGACAAATTAGAGGAGAGGGAAAAAAAAGGAAAGATGAGTGAAGGGATGGGAAGGAAAGGAGACTAGAGTAAAAGACTGGAAAGGAAAATAAAGGAAAGGACACATAAAAGCAAGGAAAGGCGAGGAAGGAAAGTAAAGGTAAGAAGAAAAGAAAAAGACATTAAAAAGGTGAAAAAAGGCAAGGATGAAAAGCAGATTAAAGGAGAGAAGGGACAAAACAAGAAGGAAAGCAATAGAAAGAAAAAAGAGAAATTGAAGCGGAAGGTTAGAGGAAAGGAAAGGAAAGAGTAGGAAAAAAGGAGATAAAAAGAAAGATGCAAGATGGAATGAGAAAATGAAAAGAAAGATGAGAACATGCAGGAGATTCAAGGAGGGGAAGGAAAGGAAGAAAGGAGAAAAATAGGGAAAAAAACAAATGGAACAGGAAGGAAATAAAGGAAGACTAGTGGAAAAGAGAGGAGATTCAAGGTGGAAAGGAAAGGAATGAAGGGAAAAAAGAAAGAGAAAAGAATGAGATAAAAAGAAAGATGCAAGAAGGAATGAAAAAAGGAAAAGAAAGATAAGAGCATGAGTGATGAAGGAGTGAAGGTGAGGAGAGGAACAGATGAAGTCTGAGGACTTGCTTTTAGCTTCTTTTTACTGCGCAACATATCTTTTATTTCCCTATACGGCTTTTTAATCGGTTGTTGATTTAATTTAGTCTGGCTATCAGCAGACCGAGCTCAATCTTTCAGATTGAACATTAGTCTGGGGAGTGGGCTCTGGATTTTCTGCTGCACAAGAGGCGGGATCAACGGGCATAGTTCAAATGACTGTACGCAATTGGATAGTCCTTCAACCAATCAGAGCAACGATCTGGGTGACGTAGCAGCGACAGTGGCATCAACGCGTTGGTCCATCGTGGATGCATTAAGAGAACGGCTACCACGGGTTGCTGCGCTTCGGTGGCCGCCATGGTGAATGTAAACAAGAAGCTGCTTGGTCGCTTCTCTATCGTCATTGTGTTAAACCAGCCGATAGCGTGCCAGGTGGATAAGCCAGTTTCAGGGTTCATACGCATTTTAACCAATACTTTTTTGACTCTGTGTTCCTGAAAATGTCTGTCGACATTATACAATAAGAATACAAATCTGTGTTAAAGTTTACCCTCAGAGGTTTAACTATAAAATGAATGATAATGTCTGTGGTTCATAGCAGGATTCATAATATCACTCCCCGAATACAATGTTGAGGTTAAGACAACGTGAAAATACATTTATTAATCACATATTATTATGCTGTGTTAAAAAAAAGAATTCCATGACTTTTCCAAAACTTTCTGCGTCTTTTTATGTTTCCAAAACCTTTCCAGGCCTGGAATTTGCATTTTTCAAATTCCATAACTTTTCCAGGTTTTTTCAAAACGTATGAACCCTGCTGTTTGTGATTGGTTCCCGCAAATGTGTAACGGAAGCAGGATAGATGAACGTACAGGTCTCCAGCCTGAGCTGTCTAGATTTAACTCCCTCTCCTAACTTAACCTTCTTCTTTACTTTGGCGTCTTCATGTCAGTTGTTTGTAATACATTTTGTATTGCTGTTTGTTATGTACTTTTTATCTATGTCATGTTTTCTATCGAGCCAGATTTCAAACCATCTGCCTTGGTTGTAAAGCCCTTTGGGTCAAGGTAGTTATTTTTTTTTTTGTGATTAACAATATATTTTTCAAACATACAAAACATACAATACTCAACATGAACACACCCCCCTATGTCATGTTTTCTATCGAGTTGTAAAGAACTTTTGGTCAACTTGTGTTGATATAAATGTGCTATATAAATGAAGTTGACTTGACAGATGAGATGAGAGGTTAACATGAATAGAAGAAGAGGAGAAACGTGGTGAATAAGGGAGAAAAAGAGGAGGATCGAGGAGAAGGAGCATCGGCATGGTTTGGATATCGACCCGAGTTTCACTGGGCTGCTTACGGCTGCTTTGAAGTCTCTAAACCAGTGCGGCTCCTGCGGGGCAGAGGGGCCTGCTGGGAGCTGAAACGCCTGTTCTGATCCTCCACTGCCTGGATAACCGCTCTGATATCTGCTTCATCTCTTCCTCCTGTGGTTTTGGCTCTTCACCGCTGGATAATTACCGTTGGGCTGACGGGGGGGCTTTCTGAAGGACGACGCTGATCGGTTTGGACTCAAACCCCTGACGGACGATGTTCGGATTGGATGATTAATACGTTATGTTACGGGCAAGGGGGGTCAGACTCTTGTGCACGAGTCAAACACAATATAAAGACAGAACTGCTGTTGGGCTGCAGGAAGTGAAAGCAGCAATGAACGCTTATCATTTTATAATCTTACAACTTTGTTATTATATTATTGAGGAGGGGGAGGTAGACTTACTAGCAAATCTCAGGGATCCAGATGAAGATCGTTTGTTTATGTTACATGTTTTCTTTTATTTAGAGTATTTAAAGACTTTTTTTACACTTCAGTAAAAGATCTGAATACTTCTTCCATCACATAATGCTAGCTGTCAGCTGTGAACTAATGCATTGCTTGAGGCTAACAGAATCTGTTGGTTTTGATGGGAAATGCTAACAGTTTTCAGATGATTGAAGCACATGTTAAAGGTAAAGACCAGAAACTAAATTGCTTGTGCGGGGTTCCACAAACATTTTCTGGGGATTGAGGTGAGACAGCTAATTTCCACAAGTTATTGGTTTGACTAGGTGAACATCCGTCACACCAAACATTGTACACTGCCGGGCCGAAACGAAAGAACTCGAGGAGAGGAGAGTTTGGATTAGCCTGGTCCTACCAGATTCTGGTACACTAGCCTGGTCCTACCAGACTCTGGTACACTAGCCTGGTCCTACCAGACTCTGGTACACTAGCCTGGTCCTACCAGACTCTGGTCCACTAGCCTGGTCCTACCAGACTCTGGTACACTAGCCTGGTCCTACCAGACTCTGGTACACTAGCCTGGTCCTACCAGACTCTGGTCCACTAGCCTGGTCCTACCAGACTCTGGTACACTAGCCTGGTCCTACCAGACTCTGGTCCATTAGCCTGGTCCTACCAGACTCTGGTACATTAGCCTGGTCCTACCAGACTCTGGTACACTAGCCCGGTCCTACCAGACTCTGGTACACTAGCCTGGTCCTACCAGACTCTGGTCCATTTCATTTGTACAGAGAGTCTGGCCTCTCTCCATTGACAAGTGTTAACTTCCTTGAAGGCGGGGACTCTGTTGAAGTTTAAAACTATTGGATCTGCCCAGAGCCAATCTGGATCTGCCAGAACCAATCGCTAACGTTTGGTCGTGATGTCAGCTTAGCATCGCTAGCGTTAGCCTTAGCTAACTCCTTCACCGCTAACGGAGCGAGCTGGAAAATCAAACTGTTCCCAAACCCGAGGGGAGGAGGGCCACAACATCATGGCCACCAACACAACTCAGCAAACATTGTTCTTGCTTGGGCTTTAACTTCTGGATATTCGGCAGCGTTGCCATTACGTAACTACAACTCCAACTAGCGCGCAACCTCAACGTCATCGTTCTCAACCACTCCCTCTGTTCGCTGATTGGACCGGTAAAGATTTGGCCAGAGAAAACCCAAGACTATACCGCGAACCCAGACGAGGAGTACTGAAGGGAAATGAAAATTGAGCGGAAGTACGTAGGAGGGTGGAGCCAGGCTAAATTTGGATCACAAATTAATGGAACCTGTGCTGATGAACAGCTGATTTAGTTTTAAATGACAAGAAAGGACTGCAGTAGAGGGCTGCATTGGGATTGGGTCCCGCGGGACCCAACGCATATCTCGCGGGAGCAGGTGGTTTGAACTTTGCTGCGGCTATAAAAAAAAAAACACTGCAGGATCGGGATGTAGCCTGGAACCCCCACACGCCAGCAGACACTATAGATATATGTACTGACAGTATATATATTTATGAGCAGCGTGTCTGAGCCTCCCAGGACGGGGGAGCTCAGAGGCTCTGGCCACCGTCCGCCCCCCCCATCCTCTGCTCCTCCCTCCCCCTCTCACAGCAGCAAGCACCTGCCTTCTTTCCCTGCATCTTCTGCCTATTAGCCTATAAAATGATGTGTTTTCTCATGCGGGACGGGAGAAGACACAAAATCAATCCATCTCTATTATTGCGCGGGCATAAATTCTCAGAGTTTTGCGGGTGCGGGCGGGAGTGTAACACACATGTTGCGGGTGCGGGCGGTAATGGTCAGAAATTTGGCGGGAGCGGGACGAAGAAAACAGTCCCGCGCAGGGCTCTAGACTGCAGCTTCATTCAACCACATTAATATTTTCTGCATTCATTTTCTTTTGACTCTTGGTTTTAATTTGTTTAATATCCTGAAACATAAACGTTCTACCGTAGTAGGAAGGAAGAAAAGAGAGAAGTGGGAAGAGCAGGGTGTTAAGACAGTAATAAAAAGATGGAGAGGGAGAGAGAGAGAGAGAGAGACACAAGGCCGCCCGTCACACCTGACTGCGTCCCTGAGATCGTCCCTGGGAGACCCCTCCACCGCCAGCTGTCTGTTGCCGTGGGGATAGAGACGTCTCCAAAAGCCCCACAATGTTTACGTTTAACGTATTCATATGTGCACTATATTACACTGACCTGTCTGCTACTGTAGCCTGCATGTCTTTCTCTTTTGATTGAATATTCACTGCCTCTCTGTGACAGAACACATGTCACTGAACCAATCTTGCATTGCAAAACTATGCATTTTAACTGGTTTTGTTTTTAAAACATTTTCCAAAAAAGCTCAACCGGTCTCAGTGTCTTCTCAGTGAACGGTTTTGCATGTTGGTGATGTTTCCTTGAACAGAAATACAGACCTGCAGCTGACATTAAATACATCGTGACTGTGTTACAAATAGAAGTTTGTAACAACTGAAAATGTGGACGTCCCTTCACCTTAAAGAGCTGATAACACTGAAACAATGTCATCAGTCTGGCTTCTGTGAAGAACTGTAGTTCCCTATACACTGCATGGGAACTTCTGATTGCAGTAATTGCAGCATTTAGCATTAAAATCAGTCACTTTATTACGGGGCGTATTAGGGCCAATGTGGGGGGGAAAAAAATATACAAAATTGCGGCGCTTGGGGAGGGGGGGTAATATTCAGAGGAAAAAATAGAATTTCTAAGCTCCAATTTCAGATCCAGTTTTCTTCTGAATTGGCCCGATTCACAGCAATGCCCCTTCAAAGTTTTGATGCTTATGATAATAAGGTGATTCTGGGTTAAAATCATGAGTATTTCCTTAAAGAAGGGAAGAGATTGGAGAGCTTCTTGGAACTTACAGTATATTAGTGATAAAAAGACAGACTTTGGGAGGGGGCATGAACAAATCCAATAGACATCAAGGAAGAAGCCAAGGCTACAATATATACAGTACAGGCCAAAAGTTTGGACACACCTCATTCAATGTGTTTCTTTATTTTCATGACTATTTACATTGTAGATTCTCACTGAAGGCATAAATTGTATCCAACCACGCAGGTAGTTTTGGTTTTATCTGTCCAGGTCTTAGATATCCATATTAGAGATTTCTGCCTCCATCTCAATACACTGGAGGTGATTAGTGTTTAGTTTGTGGTGCTCGAAGCATTGGAATATTTACATTTAAAATAACAGAAACATGTCTTTTCAGAGACACTGTCCAGGTTACTGTGGATAATAAAAAGATCTTGATTTGAACAGTTTTCATTTGAAGGACTTCTGCAAAAAATATATATACAGTACAGGCCAAAAGTTTGGACACACCTTCTCATTCAATGCGTTTCCTTTTTATTTTCATGACTATTTACATTGTAGATTCTCACTGAAGGCATCAAAACTATGAATGAACACATATGGAATTATGTACTTAACAAAAAAGTGTGAAATAACTGAAAACATGTCTTATATTTTAGATTCTTCAAAGTAGCCACCCTTTGCTTTTTTTGATAACTCTGTAAACCCTTGGTGTTCTCTCAATGAGCTTCATGAGGTAGTCACCTGAAATGGTTTTACCTTCACAGGTGTGCTTTGTCAGGGTTCATTAGTGGAATTATTTCCCTTATTAATAAAAAAAGCAAAGGGTGGCTACTTTGAAGAATCTAAAATATAAGACATGTTTTCAGTTATTTCACACTTTTTTGTTAAGTACATAATTCCATATGTGTTCATTCATAGTTTTGATGCCTTCAGTGAGAATCTACAATGTAAATAGTCATGAAAATAAAAAGGAAACACATTGGATGAGAAGGTGTGTCCAAACTTTTGGCCTGTACTATATTCTTCGTAAAAGATGAGTGCCTTAGCTATGTCTATTGCATGAGTATTTACTTATTGTTATCTGATTGCAAAATATTATTTGATTTGTCCACTGCAGGCAGAATACCCGGCAAGCGGCGGCTGTGGTGTGATGAAGTTGATTCAACCGTGCAAAGTAAGGCGATGTGGTTCCTTGAAAAAAAACAAAAAAAAAAAAAACACACAATTATTCTGATTTTTTCACCTGTAAATTTGTGACAATTTTCAGGAAATTTCTGAGATTTTTTCCTCAAATTTGTGAGTTTATTGACATAATTTTACGACTTTAATCTCAGAGAATATCCAAGTTTTTTTTTCTCATTAATTTACAAATGTAATCTCAGAAATTTTAAGTTTTTACATGATTATTATCCCCCCCCCGACTCCGCAATTATCTTTTTTTTTTTTTTTTTACCTACAATGGCTCTAACACCTTATCTTTGCCTTCCTTCTAAAACCCTGTTGAACCTGTATATTATATGAGCATTGCGTACTTTTTTTTAATCAGCTAGTTGTAGTATAATTGTTAATTTACCTTCCCAGTAAATAAATGATCACACATTTTCCAAAAGGTTCTCAGTTGACTCAACTGTCTGTATGTGAGCTTTACCTTTTCCTTCTCCTGTTTATCTATAGAAACACTAAAGAAGAGGGGAACATCCTCCCTCCGTCTCTCTCTTATTTTCCTATCCTCTCTGCTGCCGGAGGGCGTCCCTGCCCCCCCCCGCCGGGCCAATCAGACGAGTGTTGATCCGAGTCTGTTGTCTGTCTGTCTCCCACTGCTCGCAGATAGGCCGGCATGCCGCAGAGCCGCCAAACACACAGACACCTCACACTGAGGACGCTGCCGCCGCTGCAGACACCACATACAATGTGATAACATGACGTAGGGAAACTTATCTAACTGATGGACTCTTTCTCTGTCTGCTTTTTCTTTAGGTTTGTTTTCAGGAATTTTCCACGCACTTCAGGAGCCACGTCCTCAATTAGGAACGTTGGATTCCCGCGAATATTTACATTTCCTGCGTCGGTCTCATAAATGTTCATGAAACAAGCCGCGGATCTACGTGATGTGGACACAGATTGTGTGAATGATAAGGGGGTCAAGGTCCAAAGAGGGAGAAAAAATCTCGGATAAAATATTCATGTCCAACAGCAAAGGCAGCGTGAAGAACTAAGAAACAGAAAAGGAAAGTAAAAAAAAGACAAGAAATACATTCTACAAAATAGTGGTGAGAAGAGTTGTGGAAGCAGATACACAAACAAGTTGTTGTTTGATGTTTTTCATGTTGATCAAAGAAATCTATCCACTTAAAAGGTTATTATTTCAGTAGCTGGACAATCTTCTAGCCGTGGCACAGGAAGATGATGCCCCGTTACAGAGCTATGATTGGCTCCCAATACAATGGATGTGAATGGCATGTCTTTCCAGACCCATGTAACTGATAATCCACAGAACATACTGTATATAAATATATATATATTAGGGCTGCCACCTCTTAGTTGATTAGTCGACTAATCGGTCGTTTTGGTCTTAGTCGACTAAGATTTCTTTAGTCGATTAGTCATTTTTTATGCTTATTCATGCTTAATAACTCATTTCCAAGAAATTTATGAGCACATTTATGGTAAACACAAGATTTAAAGTGGTGCTTTTGCAGGATTAATTGTGGAGAAACTCAGTTTTACAGATGCTTAATTAACTACATTTATATTGTGCTTTTCTAGTCTTAACCACCTCTCAAAGCGCACAGCTCTGTCAATTAAATCAACTAATTGATTAGTCGACTAAATTATATAAGTGTTAGTCGACTAACAATTTCTTTAGTTGAGGACAGCCCTAATATATATATATATATTTTTTTTTTTGCAGAAGTCCTTCAAATGAAAACTGTTCAAATCAAGATCTTTTTATTATCCACAGTAACCTGAACAGTGTCTCTGAAACGACATGTATCTGTTATTTTAAATGTAAATATTCCAATGCTTCGAGCAACACAAACTAAACACTAATTACCTCCAGTGTATTGAGATGGAGGCAGAAATCTCTAATATGGATATCTAAGACCTGGACAGATAAAACCAAAACTACCTGCGTGGTTGGAGACAATTTATAGTTTATAGGTGAGTAGTTTAACACCCTGTTACAGCTGAAAGGAGCTCCCTTCACACATTAAAATCCGATCACCGAGACTAAAGTGAACATGACGTTGCAAGGCACCGTTACCTGATTTTGTGTTGACAATTTCTTGCCGTAAAAAGGACAGAACTGCTCACTTTTCTCTAGGGAAATAAACTAAGAACCAGCGTTACAATGAACTGAATCAATTGGCAGTAAGATAAGGTGACAGTATATATATATATATATATATATATATATATATATATAAAATTTACTGGCTCAAAAAAGTTGATTTAGTGTCATGAAAAGATATTAATTTCACTTAAAGGTCCCATATCATGCTCATTTTCAGGTTCATACTTGTATTATGGGGTTCTACTAGAACATGTGCTTTAATGTTCAAAAACAGACGCTCGGTTTTAGCGCCCGTCTCTTTAAAGTTTTAGTGCGTAACTTTTTGATATTAATGAACGTCTGTTACATTCACAGGCACAGTTTCTGAATATGGGCTGTGGGCATTTCTTTGTGAATTAAGCATTGGGATACTTTCACAGTATTCATATAGCACCTCAACCCTTTTTTCTTATCAAAAAAAGACATGGAGATCTCACTTTTTCACAACATGGGACCTTTAACAGCTCAATTGAGTCCAAGTCCGGTTTAATTTTAGTTATTTCTCCCAGTGGAAAACAATGGTTTTGCAGTAGTGGTAACTGTCGTAAGTAGGCCTACATTTACTCAGTACTGTACAAATGTTGAGGTACTTGTACTTTACTTGAGTCTTTTCTTTTCATGCCACTTTCTAGACTTTTGCACACAAAACACGTAGTTTATAAAATCTGAAATCTGTAAACTAGTCAACAATATAACGGCCTACAAGTCCAGCTGAGATGATTAGACCATTAAACACACAACTGGTTGGATCCTTTACTCTTTTTACAATGGGAGGATTCTTCTGCATCGAGTATTCCAGTATACATAATACTTTTACATTTACCTGATGATACATACTTTTTCTTAAGTAGCATCTTCAATGCAGGACTTTTACTTGTAAAAGAGTATTTTTACAGTGTGGTATTAGTACGTTTACTTAAGTAAAGGATCTGAATACTTCTTGCACCGCTGCTGGTTTGAAAATGAACCTGGATGCCTTCACCTGTCCTGATTTATTCTACTGACAGCAGATGTAACAGAATTTCTCCACCATAAAGTTCAGATATGAATTCTTCTTCACTCTAATCAAATCACTTCGACTCCAACAACAACAAAACAACTGAATCCTTTCCCCCCCCGAAGAGACGACACTTCCCGGACAGATTTGATTCATTTCTGCTCCGACGGTGATCTTCCCACAGTCTCTCTTCCCTGGACGGATGATTTTTTTACTTTCTATTTTATTCTACTCTGCTGTATTCAGTAGAGACTCTCTGCGGAGAGGCAGAATGTCATCCTCCACACTGAGACTTCTCCTCTCTCTTCACTTCCTCAATTAGGCAGCTCATCCATCGCCGTGATTACATGCTGCTAATTAAGCAGCTAATCAGCTAATTACCCAGGAGCAGAGAGGACCGAGGAGTGTGTGTGTGTGTGTGTGTGTGTGTGTGTGTGTGTGTGTGTGTGGTTAACACAAGGTGTAATCATATGTGAGCCAGCAGAGCATCATTCATGGTAGTTTATGCATTTTGCTTTATATTTCAGTAGTTGTTTTGAGTTTTTGTGTTTATTTCTGTAATCCTTTCAGAATACATATTTCAAAAGATAGCAATTATAGAGTCTTGCCAGCTCAGATGCTCAGAATCTGTATCCTGCATCCATATATATCAACTCCAAACTCAATACTTTACATTTTGGCATTATAGTGAGGCTTATATGAACACAGAGCTGAAACAGTGAGTGCCAGAGGGGGTCTGAATGATTCAGGGGAAGCTGCACAGGGCCCTGAACGTGCCAGGGATTATAGATACTTATTGTGTCTGAAATGTACAGGCCATGCCACGAGGGTGAGTGCAAAATTTCTACTAGCATTCGACTAATCAGAGACACTGCTTTTACCATTTTTTTTGCATGTTGTTCCCAGATATGTTGCCGTTACCGCCAGACTGATTATAGAGATGAAGAAAAGAAAAAAATGACTGTAAATTATTTATACTACAAACAAGCTTGGATAAAGAAAATTGAACATAGACTCCTTTTTGGTTTTCTTGGATAAGTCGGCGAGACACAGTGAGGTGCTTTGAAATTTTAAAGTGCTCATATTGTGCTTTTGGGCTTTTTCCCTTTCCTTTATTGTCTCATGTATCTTTTTTTTGCACGTTATAGGTTTACAAAGTGAAAAAGCCCAAAGTCCACCCTAAAGGGACTTACCGTCTCCAACAGAAAACACTGTTCACAAACTGCTCCAAACAGCTCTATTGTAGTCCAGCCTTTACTTCAGAGACAAACATTATACTCTGCTTCTGACTGGCTAGTAGTCCTTAGCTAGGTACTGTCAGGGCACGCCCTCATACTCTGCTTCTGACTGGCTAGTAGTCCTTACCTAGGTACGGTCAGGACACGCCCTCATACTCTGCTTCTGACTGGCTAGTAGTCCTTACCTAGGTACTGTCAGGGCACACCCTCATACTCTGCTTCTGACTGGCTAGTAGTCCTTACCTAAGTACTGTGTGACTCCCAACAAAGATGGAACAGAAGTGAGATGCCTCACTCTGTAGCTAAAACAAGAGCTCAACACACAGGGCGAAAAGAGGAGCTGCAGCAATGTGCAGTACGACAAAAATATGGTGTTTTTTAAAAATGATACCATGTAAACCTATTCTGATATAACCTCTAAATACAATTATGAACCTAAAAATCAACATAATATGAGCACTTTAACAAATAATGGATTCATCTTAGCCAGCTCCGGTATTTTTTTTTTATACTTCAGGACACCTGAATGTTTTACTTATTGTAAATGTGGAACCATAAATGAAATACCATTTGAACATGAGAGGAAAATATCCCCAATATGATTGTTACTTTAATAAGGAGTTGGAACAGGCAGATGTAGAATATATCTATGTGATTAAACTGTGGCATCAGTGGAGATTCCCCACGTGGAATTCTGTTTGTCAGCTTTAAAAAGGGATGCAAATATTTCCACAACACGAAAGGACAGAGAGCGAGAGAGAGAGAGAGAGAAAGAGCAGGGGACAGCTTTGACATTTCATCAGTCAAATCATCATTAATTATGAATACTAACATGGCCGGTCTGATTTGAATTTGGGAATATGGAGGACTTTGGTAATTTGATGAGGGGATCAAACTCACATCCAAGGACGGGCCCTCACAGAGTCACAGATTGATCGCGGCGTCCTCGCTGATAATCTTATTACAGCGGTGTGATTCTGTCTGCGGGCTCCTGACCCGGCTAACGCCAGATTAAGACCGATACGCTGAACTTCATTGATCCCCGAGGGGAAACTGGGATGTTACCGCAGCAAAGTAAAACGGTGCTGTGGGTGTAACGAATATTCAGAATTAGAATATTAAGGCAATAAAGGAGAGAGAGAGAGAGAGAGGGAGTGAAATAAACCTGAATAAAATATAACAATAAAAAAAAATTAGAGGAGGTGGCAGAGCAGCTTTATAGCGCTAATTAAACGAGCAGCCACGAGGAGAACGAATCCCCAGAGCTATTGACATTTCACCATATTCAATATGACAGATATGACTGATTAGTTCACCAGGCAGCCTCATCAATAATCCGCCTGCCAATCAAACGTGACCTTTAAAAAGGGAGGTGATGAATTAACGGGGCCACGGGACGATCCGATACCAGCCCTCCAATCCATCAAGACGGCTGCAGCGAAGGAAGAGAAGCGCCGGTGTTTTTGGTCCGACTCGCGTCCCTTAGTCAGAATAAAAGTGCAGGAATTCTTACTTCCTCTTATTCTCTACTAATGCTAATGCAGCTAAAACAGGCGTCTAGTTATGGAGGTTGTCAAGTGACGTTAGGGCTGTGCAATTAATCGAAATTTAATTGTGATTATGATTTCGGCTCCCAATGATCACAAAAACAGAATAATCAAGAAAAACAATTATTAGTTATAAGTAAACTCTTATTTTCTATTGTGTTCTGAATGAAAAAATAAAGTTAAATAGGAAAAGTATCAAGGCAAATTTCACAGTTGTGTTTTTTTTAGTCAACGTTGGCATCTTGTGTTCTTTGGACCAAACCTAACTAAGTATTTTTCTGTGTTAAAAGCTAACTGAACCTTAAAACATCTTCACAGTAATCATTTTAGTTTTGGGAAGTGTGGCGTTCACAGTTTTAGACCCAGACATTTCCCAAAATAATGAAACTACACACTTTCTTTTGTGTTCACACATAACTTATTTCATGTACAACAGTTTGTTTCCTAACTTGAGTGCACAAGTTTCAAAGTGTGTCACATGGTCCTTAAACTGCAAATAACACTTACTATGTCTCCTTTGGCTCCTGTGGGCCTTTAAGGACAGCCCACAGGAAGTGGAAAGAGCCAAGAGGAAGTGGAAGGAGCCCACAGAGAGATCGATGGAGAGAGGACAGCAATTTACAGTTCTCAAGAAAAATCTCTTTTTGTGAGGATTTGTTATGCTTTGCTTAAAGGTCATTCGTTCTTTGTTGATCATTTCTTTTGATCGATTGTTTCTACATTGGGAGCTCTTAAGTGTGTCAGCTGTTTAATTTTGTCGTTCAAGTCAAGTTTCCCCTTTAATAATTCTTTGGTTAGGCATTTCTCTTGCACACACAACAGGGTTCAAAGTTAAAAGAAACGGTTTGCTACGATTTGTCGGGGCTGAACGTGGCCCTAGTTTCGTTATTGCTTAGTTGACCTCTTTTCAGTTTGGGCCCTTTCTTTTCTACCAATTGTTTCGAGTTTCTTATGTTGTATTTTAGATTCTTTCATTTTTGTCATTTGTTATTTAAGAAGTGTTTCTTTTTTACACCTTTGTCCTTCTGTTTTTTTTGGTTGGTTCCTGACAGGAAGGTGCTGATAAACAACATCTTTTGTTGTTTAGCTTGGAGGGCTTGCTGTTTGTAGTAGAGGCAGGCTACCTCCCTTGAAAAAAATAAAAAATAAAAACTACCTCCACTAGAGTCAGAAGAAGTTATTACACTTTTATGAAATGAACCTTCAAAGAAAACAAGCAAGTTTCCTCGAAGAAAGACAAACACCGAAAACACTGACGGACTAAGCATCAAAGCAGGGACAGCGGCAGAAAGACATACCTCTAACTTCTTCCAGATGGCGGGGTCTTTGTTCTGACTCTGAATGTCCTCCAGCAGCTGGTGCACCAGGGACGCACCTCCACGCATGTCCACCGGGGGCGCCGACAGCTGCAGGCGGCGCTCTGCAGACCGCCGTCCCTCGTCCTCCTCAGACTGCAGGTCACTCAACGGGCCGGACTCGATGCTTTCGTCCAACGAGAGAGCGATATCGCTGGAGGAGGTGGAGCTAAAGCGGCTGACCAGGTTTCGCCTGTAAGGAAGCTGAGGCGGAAAAAAATGTCATGGGAATATTTTCTGGCAAGGCAGCTTTATTTAAATAGCATATTTAGTGCTCTATGTACATAAAACATTAAAGATCAGTTAAAAACTATTAAAAACACTGGAAGAAAAAAGGTCTGGAGTGCTCAGAAGTTCAAACAAATCATGAAGGTGCTGTTTGGAAAGGCAACACAAAAGTTAAAAAAAAGAAGAAAAGGTCTAAGGCACTTTACTTAAAAAAAGTTAAGCCTTTATTTAGATGGCTATTTCATAGCACAAACAGCCTTTTTCAGGGTCAAGAAGGCGGTTTGTGCCACTACGCGTGGGTTGCTACTCAGCTGTATTTTTAACTTACAATTTCAATATGAAATAGCCACCTAAATAAAGGCTTTTAAACTTTTTGTAAGAAGAGTGCCTTGGACCTTGCTGGCCCTAGCTTGCACGAAGCAAGTGCCCATCTTGGTGCCAAGGGGCGTGCTGGTCTTACAGGGAGGTGTGTTCAGGTGCATTCTGGGAGTATTGCTATCTTGAGGCAGCGGAAAGTGATCGCACCATTGACCAACAAAAACCTGGTCTAAAGTCAATAACGCAACATTTCAATGTTATTTTAAAACTGAAGTTTTGATGGCATAGTGCTCGTGCGCGCTTTCACTTCATGCACGAGTAGATCAGTTTCTTCTCCTGAAAATCTCTCCTTCCTGCTTAGCGGACACGCCAAGGTCCAAACGCGCCTGGCATTTAAAGGGGGGGTACGAATCCACTTTTAAAAACATTTGTCAAAGAGAATACAAAAAAACGACTAACATAAAATAAGACTAAGTATAAAATACAAGAATAAAAGTTACAGTGCAGAGTGAGAAATAAACAATTACTTATAAACAAGTCTTCAGCCTTGATTTAAAAGAACTGAAATCAACACATTATTTTCAGCATTTCTGGAGTCAAAAACATGGAAAGATAAAATATGATGTGTACCAGCGGTGGCAGAAGAGAAGGCATGTCGTCCCCGCTCTCCCTCTCGTCGCTCTCCCCTACCTCCCAGTCTGGGTTGAGCTCCGTCAAATCCCAGTCATCCACATCCTGCAAAGCCTTCTGGGTAGAGTCACAGCCATCGGGCATCTGCAGGACAAAGTGGTAGTGGTCTTGGTTTCTTTATCATTATATTAATGTGCAAAAAAATCAGGTTACGATGCCACACATGGTTATCTTTTTATATGTTTATGATCAGATGCAGGAAGAAGAAAGTTAGTCTGACTAACCAGTGGGATGGACTGAGCCAGACTTTCCAGCTTCATAGCGAGCATCTCCGTCTTACGGAGCTGATCGGGGAGGGCCATGAACTCTTCGGACCCATACCAGTGCTCCCTGTCTGGGCTGGCTCTTGATGAAACCTGGGCCCCCTGCCAGAGGACAGGGGAGGAAATAAACATGTAATTTTGATTTTTCTGATTCAAACAGAATTAAAGGTTGTTTTTTTCAACCTGGACCCTATTTTCCCATGTTTTAGTGTCTAAGTGACTGATGGGAACAACAATCTATTGAGCGAGAACGCTGTGGCCCGGCAGCCACAGACCGGGCCCCTATGGGGCAAATGTGCATCGACAATTTTGTCCACTAAAAGTTCAGTTTTTGCCACTGACAGGCTCAGATTATTATTCTACGTGTTTGACAACATTATGGAAAGGATCCCTACAGAATAATTGTTAAAGAATAAGATCTTTTTTTGTTTAAAACCACTCCGAAATTACTAGCTCTAAACCCCACCAGACTTCAATCAAATAAACAAAGAGTTTAGCTTGTATAGAGCCAGCATATTTTCACATGTAAATCAGTTAATTATGTGTTTATTTCAACCAAATCAGAGTTGTTGGAACAGTGGAAAGATGAACCAAGGCAGCTTTTTTTGGGGATTTGTTTGTCTGTTTCCCTGAACAGCTGCTGCTGCTGTTTCTAACACGGCCTCCGCTCTCGACAGGAACAATGTGTAAATCAATATTCACACGTGATTTTCATTGACCAGCGGTGGAAAGTAACCAATTACAATTACTCACATTACTATAATTGAGTCATTTTTTGGGGGTACTTTACTTTTTAAAGTAGTTTTTAAAATCTACTTTTACTTAAGTATGTTTTGCTTGAAGTATTGTAAATTTCAAATGAGCTTCTTATTACTTTTAAGTAAAATATTTTTGTACTTTTTTTATTTATTTTTTTAGCTTTTCCACCTTTAATTTTTGACAGAACAGCTAGGTGAGAAAGGGGGGAAGACACGCAGGAAATTGTCACAGGTCAGATTCGAACCCTGGACCTCTGCGTCGAGGCATAAACCTCTCAGTATATGTGCGCCTGCTCTACCACTGAACCAACCCGGCCACATCTTTTTGTACTCTTTCCACCTCTGGCATTGACCATTTATGCATGATTGTGGCCAGATCTTGAGGCTCTTCAATGTGCGCTCATTTTTAGGTTGAGTGTGATTTATGAAGGGGACATTTGCATGCAGGTCTGTGTGCACAGTTTTATAAATCTTTTTTTCTATAAGTCTTTTTTTTTGACGTACACGGTTTTGTCTTCTGTGTGCACGTAAACTTTTCCCTACGCATGTGGTCACTTGGAAACTGTAATGCAAACTGAGTTTGAAAAATGTTTTCCACGGTCTGAATTCCGAATGCGTTAGTTGCGTATCCCTGTCCATCCTGTATCTGTCTCACAATAATTCACACAAAAACACACTTTTAACACAACCTCAACTCGACAAAACAAATAAACGCTCACCTTCTGCCCCTGGCGCTTCAAGATCCAGACCGCTGTCTTGCCAGGATGCGGTCGGGGGTCTGACTCCTCTCCGGATGCGTCCACGTCTGAGGAAAGGAACTGCTCTCTCATGGGGGAGGGCAACGAGGAGTCAGAGTCCCCCTCGCTGTGTGCATGTGTCTCCCTCCGCGACCTCTCCATTTGTTTGGATATTCCATCCTGAGACACCGGGTATTGGAGAGGCAGGGGGGCGTTGGCGGTTGGTCTGGCCCCAGATGAGCTCCGCGGTTCGGTCAGCGGCCTCGGGACGCTCCCCTGAGAGCATCCTAACTGTCTGGAGCTCCCACGGTTTCTCTGGAGGTTACGCCCATTCATCACCTGTTTAGTTAAAGAGAATTTAGGTTTAGTTTAGTTTATTATAGGATCCCCATTAGCTGTGCCATTAAGCACAGCTACTCTTCCTGGGGTCAACATTTAAAAATATTTACTAAACATTACACATTATTTCATACATTTAAGAACAAACATGAAACATTACTCAACATATAAAACATACATGTAACATTACAGTCAACATCACTCAACACATTTAAAGCACACGTTAGTCAAGATGAAAAGAAAAACAAAGACTCCCGAAATGCCTGGCAGTCTACAAATATGATGCTCCATCATATTGATGGAGCATCATGCTCCCCTTTTTATTTCATTTTTAAATATTGATCTCTTTATTTAGTCATAAATTTATTTAGATAATTTAGTCAATAACAGTGGTAAAGAAATCCATGTGTTCATCGATCTATAGACCACAGTACGTTTTAAGAAATTAGTATTTCCCCTGGGGAGTAAAAACCGGCCTTCTGTTGCCCGTCTGGTGGCATATGTATATGACTCCAAATTGTGTTTTAATTGACTATACTGATATGATGAAATTTTTTTGGATTGTGAAACTTTCCATGTTGAAAATAGAAGTGCAGCGATTAATTAATTATTTAGTCTTCAACTTTTAGCCAGCTAAGATGAGAATGCATACTATTGATGTTAGTGGAGATGTTAGAGCAAGACGTGCCGCTTTATTCTGTACTAGCTAAGCTAAAAGGTTATGTAAGACAATAAACCATAATACTTATTAAATGTGTCATAAATTAAAAACTACAAAAATCAGACACGTTTTCATCAAATTCTTACTAAATAAACACACAAAACATATTGATCCAAAAGATTTCTAAATGTAGAAACATGAATAAAATATTCCTTAACACTCCCTAAGTTATTTGAACTATTTATTTATTTATTTATTACTAATTATGCGTTTTTATGAGCAGAGTTTAAAAGTATTTTGATAGTTTCATCTCCAATTCAATGGTGTCATGCCAATTTGCACCGGACGTCACGTAAAGTGATAGTGTCATCAATAGCGTACAATACAATATAATGACAGGAAAGACGGAAGCCGGAGCTTTACTGCTGCAAAAAGAATGAATGCTATAGCTGTTGTGGTTTTTATTTTACATCATTTTATACAGGATACAACAATCTCCCGCTGCCATTACGGGGAAACACTTTGTCGCCTCCGCTATTGATCAGCCCGTATCAGACCGGACGTCACGAAGACATCATCACGGCCGTACAACGTAATGGCGAGAAAGACAGAAGCATTAGCTTTCTGCTGCAAAAAGAATGAATGCTTATGGCTTTTATTTTAAATCGATTTCAACAGGATCATGTAAACACCGACCTAACGTTCTCTAACCGGCAATTTCCACTGGATGTGAAACGTCTGCGAAACGTCTCCGGAACGTCTCCGGAACGTCGACGGAGGTTTCCATTAAAGTCAATGTTTGCATTTCCACAGACTGCGGAACGTCTGCGTCTCTACTCCGTCCCAGTTCCGTCCATCCGCAGCCCTCCGCAGCAGATACGCAGAGCTTCTATTTTTGACGGACGACGGAGAGCTCGTGACTACAGCTGTCAGCCATGGCTGCAGCCATTCCGCAACAAATCCGGACCCGGTGGGTATTGACGGACGGCGGAGCACGCAGCAGACACGCAGTGGAGCCGGTCCGCAGCTGTTACGCATCCAGTGGAAATCCCCGGTAAGGGTTAAAGGCCTCACTTGCGTGAAAAAAAAGAAGATAAGTACAGAAAACAAACCTGCAGACTCTCGCAGGACTGCGAAACATTTTCTGGATAAACCGAGTCCAGCTCCAACCAGAACTTGGAGCGGTCCAGAGGATCCATGAGAGAAGGGGTGCTCCGACTCAGCTCGGCCTGGAACTGGAGCCCGGAGAGCGGGCCGACGTTCCCCAGGCCTCCCCTCGAGTCCTCCACCCCGGTTCCTCCGTCTGAGAACAGAGCGGCTCTCTTGGGAAGCGACGGCTGCGTGGGCGACGCCTCAGTGCTGTGGCTCACACCCTGCAGGGGGCGCTTTGCACTTTCACCGTGGTTGCCACACTGCATTGTGGGTAACACCGGCGGAGAACGGTTGTGGTTTGATGAGTTGGCGGGCGGGGCGAGTTCAGATAAACTGTTGTGGTGTCCGCGGTTCGAGAGGCTGGATCCTTCGCCCTCCTCTGCCCCTGGGGGTTCTGGATTCGGGCCTTGGGCCGGATCAGGCTGCTGGGAGGGGTCCTCGCCGTCGGGGTCAGATCCCCGGGCCTCGGGCTCGTCGCCGGGGCTGTAGTCGGTCAACTCGTAGGCGGTGATGCCGCAGTCTAAAGAGAAGTAGTCCTGACTGCAGCGGATGGTCAGCTGACCGCAGTCGTCCACCTCGGTCAGCGCGTCCAGGCGAGTCTGGACAGGGAGAAATAATCACGTTTTTATTACAATGTATATAGTCTCGCATTGCCAGACCTTCCTTCACAGCACTGCAGAGGAGGGTCAGGCTAGTCCAGACAGCATTCCAGGATGGGAGAAAAACTACAATGGTTTATTGGCATTTCTTTGAACCAATCACCATCGTCATGGGAAGCCTCGGGAAGGATCGTGTGTAATGTTGAAAAGTAGTTTTAGTCGTGTGACAGAAAACTCAGATTGGACAGATAGTCTAGCTAGCTGTCGGGATTTACCCTGCAGGAATCAGAAGATGAAAAAAACGATTAATTATGTAACTTGACTAAACTAAACTTAGAGATGAGTTTAAAGTGTGTACGTCTGAATTTCAAAAAAGCTTTAAAATCTAAAATATTTAAGGGTAATGAAGGAATTTGATTAAAATGTATTTAGTTTCATTTAGTTTTGTTGGATATCTGGGTGATTCTATGGGGATTATAGGATAGCTGTAGTTCATGGGAACTGTTCCACTGTTAGAATCAAACCCTGTTTTGTTGACAGCGACTGGTTACCTGCTGCTGGTCCTGGCTGAAGGCCTGCAGGATGTCCGTCTGGCGGGTGTAGTTTCCGTTGGAGTCCTGCAGGCCCTGCAGCAGACGCTCCTTCAGGACCAGAACAGAGACTCTCAGCTGGTGCCACAGCAGCTGCACTGTCCTGAAAACACGACACCACCAGAGTTACACAACGGGCTGTCTATGTGGTCATGTAATATTAAATCAAAATAGTATTACACCATAGTCTGGGTGAATACTCAGTTCTGATTGGTAGGACACCTACTAAAGGAGTTCCACAGAAACTGACTGTTGACTGGACACCTCGTTGGGCATTAACCCTCATATCAAACCTAGCTAATAAGCACTTTCATGGATCTCCAGTCTCCAAAGTCTTACTTATTTTTTACTTTATAATTTTTATATGAGTTTTTATTCCATATTTCACAACTTTTCTTTGATGGCAGAAAGATATTATTTGTTTCCCCTATTTCTTAACTTATAAGTGAGCTCACTTATTAAAGCTTAATTGGCATTAAGTGTCACAGTCGTCACAGTCGATAAAACGTTTTAGAAGTGAAGTAAAAGCTTTGGAAATCATCTAAATATACATGGGAACTTGAGATGTGATCTTTTCTTCCTTTTTTGAACATGCCTATTAAAGGTCCTATGACATGCTGCTTTTTGGATGCTTTTACATAGACCTTAGTGGTCCCCTAATACTGTATCTGAAGTCTCTTTTATATAGACCTTAGTGGTCCCCTAATACTGTTTCTGAAGTCTCTTTTATATAGACCTTAGTGGTCCCCTAATACTGTATCTGAAGTCTCTTTTATATAGACCTTAGTGGTCCCCTAATACTGTATCTGAAGTCTCTTTTATATAGACCTTAGTGGTCCCCTAATACTGTATCTGAAGTCTCTTTTATATAGACCTTAGTGGTCCTCTAATACTGTATCTGAAGTCTCTTTTATATAGACCATAGTGGTCCTCTAATACTGTATCTGAAGTTTCTTTTATATAGACCTTAGTGGTCCTCTAATACTGTATCTGAAGTTTCTTTTATATAGACCTTAGTGGTCCCCTAATACTGTTTCTGAAGTCTCTTTTATATAGACCTTAGTGGTCCCCTAATACTGTATCTGAAGTCTCTTTTATATAGGCCTTAGTGGTCCTCTAATACTGTATCTGAAGTCTCTTTTATATAGACCTTAGTGGTCCTCTAATACTGTATCTGAAGTCTCTTTTATATAGACCTTAGTGGTCCCCTAATACTGTATCTGAAGTTTCTTTTATATAGACCTTAGTGGTCCCCTAATACTGTATCTGAAGTCTCTTTTATATAGACCTTAGTGGTCCTCTAATACTGTATCTGAAGTCTCTTTTATATAGACCTTAGTGGTCCTCTAATACTGTATCTGAAGTCTCTTTTATATAGGCCTTAGTGGTCCCCTAATACTGTATCTGAAGTCTCTTTTATATAGACCTTAGTGGTCCCCTAATACTGTATCTGAAGTCTCTTTTATATAGACCATAGTGGTCCTCTAATACTGTATCTGAAGTTTCTTTTATATAGACCTTAGTGGTCCTCTAATACTGTATCTGAAGTCTCTTTTATATAGACCTTAGTGGTCCCCTAATACTGTATCTGAAGTCTCTTTTATATAGGCCTTAGTGGTCCTCTAATACTGTATCTGAAGTCTCTTTTATATAGACCTTAGTGGTCCTCTAATACTGTATCTGAAGTCTCTTTTATATAGACCTTAGTGGTCCCCTAATACTGTATCTGAAGTTTCTTTTATATAGACCTTAGTGGTCCCCTAATACTGTATCTGAAGTCTCTTTTATATAGACCTTAGTGGTCCTCTAATACTGTATCTGAAGTCTCTTTTATATAGACCTTAGTGGTCCTCTAATACTGTATCTGAAGTCTCTTTTATATAGGCCTTAGTGGTCCCCTAATACTGTATCTGAAGTCTCTTTTATATAGACCTTAGTGGTCCCCTAATACTGTATCTGAAGTCTCTTTTATATAGGCCTTAGTGGTCCCCTAATACTGTATCTGAAGTCTCTTTTATATAGACCTTAGTGGTCCCCTAATACTGTATCTGAAGTCTTTTTTTATATAGGCCTTAGTGGTCCCCTAATACTGTATCTGAAGTCTCTTTTATATAGACCTTAGTGGTCCCCTAATACTGTATCTGAAGTCTCTTTCCCGAAATTCAGCCTTGGTGCAGAATAGAACAGAAGAACAGCCACTTGAGCCAGTCCCATAATGAGCTTTCCTTAGGATGTACCATTTCTGTGTCTTTAGCTTTAAATGCTATTGAGGAGGAGAGGGGGGGGGGTGTGGCCTTGACCAACTGCCATGCTTTGCTCGTTGGCAAGCCATGATGCCTCTCTCTCTCTCATAGGTGGGCCATGATTGGTCCATCTGAGCTTTCATTTTCTCAAAGGCAGAGCAGGATACCCAGGGCTCGGTTTACACCTATCACCATTTCTAGCCACTGGGGGACCATAGGCAGGCTGGGGGAACTCATATTAATGTTAAAAAACCTCATAAAGTGACATTTTCATGCCATGGGACTTTTAAATTTTGGGTTTAGCACTCCACCAAGAATCTCCATTGTTTCTTTTTTTTAACTAAAAAAAAAAGTTATAGTCTGTATTTCTTAGAGCACAGAGACCTCAAGGAGATTTATAGATCCACATTAGACAAATAAACGATAACAATTACCTCTTTAGAAACTATTTACAGGAAAAAAATAAGTCAGAAGCAGTTCTGGAATATACACATATGATAGCATGATAAACAGCATTGTCTAATCTTGTTTTGTGAAGAATCACCTGATGTCAACGATGATGTTGACGGAGTAGGACAGCAGTTTCAGGGAGAACTCAGTCTCCAACAGGGCATGAATCTGCTCCACATGGTCCGAGATGTCCTCGCAGATGTCCTAAAGTCGCAAACACACACACAAAAGGGCAACATAAAAAAAATGAAGTCTAACAGGCTTATTAAGTGACCAAAGACATATAAAACCCAGCCACAAAAACATCCCCAGAATGCGACAGCAGGAGAAATAAAGCAGAAGTGATGACATCACGTCTCCAGTTTTAAACGTGAGTCAGTTTCATGTGGGATCAGTTTATAAAACATTAACCCTCCTGTTGTCCTCGGGTCAAGTTTGACCCCTTTTGAAAATTTTCTATATCAGAAATATATATATATATATATATATATATATATATATATATATATATATATATATATATATTTATTTTTTAAAGCGACAAAAGCATTGAAAGCCTTGAAAATAGCAGAAAAAAATATTAAAAAAGTGACAAAAATGGTAAAAATGTTGAAAAAAAACTTAACATACCAATACCTATTACCAACCGCTGTTAGTGAACTAAATTAATATGCTCAAACCAGACAGACAGACAGACTCCAGCACTGAGCAAAAATATCAATGAGCTTTAACTTTGGACAGAGACAGGCCAGCCTCCTTTTGTCATGACAAGTTAGGGTTATGGTTAGGGTGCATGTGTCATGACTGTGTCATGTGTTCATGACTGTGTCATGTCACTCTTATGTAGCTACCTTCAAGTAAAGTGTTACCGAAAATTGTTTGTGAAAAATGAGAAAGAGCTACTTGACATAACAGTGACATTCAACAAAACGGCAAACAATTATGGCAGCAGAGCCAGTGGGAATAATGTGCAGCTTGCACACTTTTACATTATATAAGTAAGACTCTAAGTATGACTATGGAAATAAAAAACCAGGCCTTGCCGGCAATAAATAGGTTACTGCTGTCCTAATGAACAGAACTAAATCCAGATTAAAATTAGACGACCTTTGGAAAAGCAGGTGACCTGGCATCGAACCCTCGGCAGATGCTTTAATATCGACCTCGGGTCGCTGAGTCACCGGGTGGCTCCATGGTGACCTGCCCCCAACAACCCAACACCTCCCTCTCTGTGGCTGCCCCGATTCAAAGACCGCCCGGCATGCCAGAATGTAGGTCATGCACGCTGTTAGCTTGGCTAACAGTGTGACCTGCTGAGCACTGTTCCAAAATACATGTGTCGCTACTGTATGTGTGGCTGCAGCCCTGCTGGAAACAGGCTGCCTGCGTGGACTCAGCGTAGCCAGATTCAATGTTACATGATGATATGATACACACACGACTGCAGAGCACACAGAGCATTTTAATGTCACCTGTATGAGCTCAGTCCTCCACCATTCTGCTTGAATCCCATTTCCTGCATTACTACACAAGTTTAGGGACTATGTTGATACAAAATCCAGGAAATAATTAAGTTGATCATAATGATAAATTCTTCCAGAAAGAATAGCACTAAACTATGTATAAGAAAAAGGATGTCTTTATCGATCACAGAGACTCAAATAAAAGAAATAAAATAATATCAGACAAATTTGAAAGTGGGTGGGGGAACCAAACTGGATTTTGAAAAGTGTCCCCAAGTGGAAATTATGCCTTAGAGCGCAGTGTTCAGATTAAGATTAATTTATCTGTCATAGGTCCATGGGTATTTACATACATAAAGAAAATGGAGAAAAAAAACTGTTCCCCACCAGCCACTTGCAGTGCAACAGGAAAAGACAATAATCACACAGACGTACGTAAGAATACGTAGACATATACATAAATATATAATATATAAAACCAGATAAAAGTAAGTGTGGCTGCACGCTGCCTGCCTGGAGTCAGTGTAGTCGGATACATGCACACAGACGACTGCAGAGCACACCAAGCCTTTTAATCACAGTCTCAGTGTTCAGTATACAGGTGGAACGACTTGTGTCGGGATTAAGGTTCTGAGTGAGTAGTGTTTGTAGGTGACATGCAACTCAGTGTAAGGAGATGGACCGGAGAATAAGAGACAACTGGACTTAAAACATAAAAAGAAATATTCTAACAACTGGAATGAATGTTTATGTATAAAATTGTTCAATAAACATAAAGATGGAACAAAAAAAAAGTGCAATAAGAGCAGCTTTTTTTTTCAATGCAAAAAATTTGAGTTAAAACTAGAGTTACAGCCAACTAAATCTTTTTTATGGTAGCAAATGACGTTAAAGTCCTCCTGGTGTGTTCGAGTCGAGGACCTTTGTTGCATGTCCCCACTCTCATTTCCTGTCACATCTTCATCTTATCTAATAAAAGGCAAAGAGTGCCCAAAAGACACTCCACTAATCAATATTTTATATTAAAAATGGATTAAATGACTCCCTTGTGTGTCACCATACCCACTGAGTTTCTCACAAACTCTGCAGCTCCAGTTTTTGTTTGCATCTTTTAACTCATTTTTGAGTTTTTTTCTGCATGACTCAGCAACACTGTATTTTCTTGACTTTCTTTTTTAAAAAGCGACAGCCCTAACTGCGACTGTATAAAATCAAATGCAAACATTAGCAACTAATAAATAACCCATGCTAACATTCTACTGACATGCATCGGTGTGAGCCCCCCTGGGCCCATGTTTACCAAGTCTACTTCTGTATGTTTCGGTGTTATTTTATGAGTTTTTGATGCTTGCTGCAGCACAAATGACAAATTGACATGACTTATATTTGTATCTGGCCACTGCATCAGCCGACCAGCAGACACTCAGTATGTTTACATGCACACCAATATTCCACTATTATTCCGAATAAGACAATATTCCGAATTTGATACATGTCACGTAAACAGCATATTCCGGTTAGATATTCAGAATGCTTTTTTTCAAAAATATAGCATTTTCCCACTAAGACATGTGGGATATTCCGGTATTATTCGGGTTTTAGAGGCATTCTTTGGACATGTATAAAACGCATTCACCAAACTTGGAAAAAAAATCGTAATTTGCACGGCTACATGTAAACGGGAATATTAGTGGAATATTCACTTTCAGTAGCCACGTAAACTTAGTCGGAATATCGTCTTTCCGAATTAGGGCAAAAACATTGTGTATGTGGAATATTATGTGCATGTGAACGTAGTCACTAAACAGTAACTCCAACGGTTACTGCCTCCATTTAATTAAAGCAAACAGGAGTGAAAAGAGAACATTTTAAATCTGATAAACAAACGGTATTGTTATCAGCTGAGCAAACACAGGCCATGTTGGCTTAATTCTTAAGTAGGAAGTAAGAAATGTTTTATTTTTAAAGCACCTGTTAAAACTTAGGTTACAAAGCGCCTCACAAAAGATAAAAAGGTTAAAAGGACAAAAGACGAGTACAACACAAACATTACAACAGAAAACAGAGCACATGGCACAAGCTTAACAACATTTTGAAAAGAGACAAGTCTTCGGCCCTAATCTCAGGTTTCTGGTTTTCCAAAGCAAAACCAAACTCTTGGGCATTCTCGGACAACAATCACTCTCATTGGTAGATGTGGTGACCATGTTTCTACGTCCCTGAAGGCCTTATTCAGATTTCTTCATCACATCGTTCTCAATTAGGATATCTGGAGTAAAGTGTGTGTGTGTTTTATGCAACGCTTTAATCTCACGACCGACACCCACTGCCTCGTCAGAACCGCCCCGCCGGGAGGTCGAGAACGGCCTCGAGAGGAAGGAGTGCACCAACTATACATATACACAAAGTGTAAGTCAATTTAAACATACACATACTGTATATGTACACAAATCTTTACATACATATCTCTGAAACGTGCACTCACACGCAAAACAAGCTTGCACTCAAATTTAACACACACAGACACACACGCACACAGTTTCGTCATCAAAGCGCTGTCATGTCTTTCAGACAGCTTTAATCCACGCGCACGCACAGACACACACACACACCCTTCTGACTGAATTAACACCAAGTGTGTCGTTTCCATCTGAAGTCATTTGTTAGAAGATCTTCAGTCCAGTCAGACTGCTGGGAGCTAATGAGACCCTGCTGTGCGTGCGTGTGCATGCGCATCAGTGTATCATCATTTTTTCTGAAGGACATTTTCTGTCCCAGTGACCAGATTGTCGGTTCTTTCAAGTTAAGGTTTTAAATAACTAAGAAATTTGTCTTTTGTGGATTTGCCAAAAATTAACCATATTTTATAGAAATATTGCTTGTGCCTATGGAAACTTTTAGAACTACTCCTGTAGCATAATTTAATTTTTCTGTCTGTCTGTGTAATCAGTATGCTCCAAACGGGGTTTAGTGCAGGATATGCAAAGATGTTGATGAGTGTGCAAAAAGTTAAGGAGATATAGCTTAATGTGCAGAGTCAACGTGCCAAAAACAGACATTCCCATTTGGTTTTCTTATCCATGAATGGTTGCTAAATTAAATATCTAGAAAACTTAATAAGACAACAGGTTTCGCTGCACATATATAAGGTTAAATATACAGTGGTAGAAGAATCAGCAGAAGGCTAGTTTTGTGTTTGAAGATTGAGACTGAAGTCATGAGGTGGAGAGAGGAAGATAGATTAGGGTGCAGTCTTCTCGGTACTGAAACTAAAGCGGACGCCTGTGCTCGGTTTGGATGAAACATCTGGTAGTGACAGTCTACAGTTGAGTGGCATAACCTGTTCTTTATGAATATGCATAGGACAGCCGTGCAGGTGGTTAATAGGGCGACAAATGACAGAACTGATGTGACAGGTTCAACACACAGTCACCTGAACGTTTCACCACTCACTCACAGCGGCAAAAAACAGGATGAAAACTTTCAGGGACATTTTCACTTAGAAATTTGACGGACAGTTGATTAATCTTGAAGGGCTTGTTGGCCCAGAGCATGTGTCTCTATAAAGCGTGTTCATTTACAAGAAACTGATATTTGGAAACACACATCTCTATAGTATAAACCACTCAATCTCACACAAACACACACGTACACACTCTCTCGCAGCCCGGTCACGTAGAGTCAAGACACAACCTGTCAATCACACAGTGCATACATCCAGCAGGGCTTCTAATTGCCTAAAACCAATCTGAAGCGAGTCGACTCGGGCTTCAGCTCCAATCCCGGCTCACCCTCATCACCGCCGACATCAAGGGCTTCAGCGTGGCCGCGTTCAAACTGGCTGCGACAGCTCGGCCTCATCCGCACCCATTCGATCTAATAACCTTCAACTCCTCCACTGCAGCCCCATCAGCGCAGCGTGTTTTACCTTGGAGATCAAATACTCTGTGCTCCTTCTTGCCCTGGAGCATTCAAATTAAGCCGCTTCAAAGACGTCCGAGACCCGCTGCAGCGATACAAAGACTTGCTACAGTCTTTCAAAGTGGTAGCTTCTGCAAAAAGACTCCAGGCGCAGCCTTGTTTCGTCTTGACGGTTCGGTTCATGTTCTGGACTCTGCAGTGGTTTTCTACTACACTACAACGTTTTTGTTTAAAAAAAAATTTATACATTTTGCTATATTTACACCTCGCATCCGCACTATACTCCGGTGTTTCCAAGCCCCTAAAACTGAAGATAAGATATTTAATATTGTCAGAACATAATAAGCAGCTGTGAATTTGCTCATTTAAAAACGTTGAACCTTAAGCCCGATTCACTGACCTCGACGTCTGACAGTCTGGCGAGGTCAGTGACTCGAGTCTGTTCGGTGTTTGACATGTATAATCGGCGGGGCGGGCACTGCCGGCAGTCAGACTCAAATGACCCGTCTGATTGGTGGAGAGCTTACCAGGAAACAGGGAGCGGGATGAGCGTGACTAGTCTCTCAAAATCTGACGAAAATCTTTTAAACTGACCTTTGTTGATCTGAAATGAAGACAGACTCAGCAACTGCACACACACACACAGACACACACAGACACACACAGACACACACACACACACACACACACACACACACACACACACACACACACACACACACACACACACACACACATTTCTCTCTTAAAATGTTTCCAGAAACACTTATCGGGGAACTATTTTAGTACAATATGAGATTGTATTCTGAACGAGCCGCCATGACAGTCTGGCTTTGAATTTCCATAGAAACCAGACCCACGCAACGTGTTCGTCCAATCAGCTGCCGGTTTTCATTTTTTACGTCTCGTCGCTTTGCTGTTTTCTGAGGCACTTTTTTGACCAACTCAGGGAGACTGATCAGTCCAGCTGCCTTTTCTCCACAGGGTCGGCCGTCTGGTCACTGTGCCTGGGCCTTTAGACTGGTTCAGATCCTGGTGAAACTAGAGGGAAATTATCGGAGCATGGCCGCTTGTCAGTTACAATCCTCCTCTTCCTCCTCCGTTTAAACTCGTATAAAAACTAAAACGTACTTATTGCACATTTAGGGCGGTTCAGGATCTAATAAATGCAACTCAACAAACAAAAAAATCATCACAGATTTTAAACAGTGCTACCGCAGTGAGCGTGAACATGCTAAAACATATTATGCAACAAACTTTTATCAGCTTTAAAATGTTAAGTTCTGGAAAAAATAAATAAATACATATCTTGCCTAAATGTTCTATTGTTTTTAAAAAGGTTCAAGAAGCAAAACACTGTCAAGTGTCTGAATTCTTCCTCAAAAGGCCTTTTAAAAACTCTTTTAAAAATGTCTCTAATGGAGCTCAGCGCACTAAATCACCACTATCTCTCCCTAAAACTATTCAGCTGTTAAGAGGCATTCACTTTTCAGTAAACCAACCAAAATTGGCCACGAAATTCATGCTCCAATCACAGCATGACATCCTGCTTTAAATGTCTTCTCTCCTTGCTATGAGCTCTCTTTTCAGGCAAGCGTGCAGCCCTCCTCCTCCCCTTCCTCCTCTGGTCATCGTCAACCACGGCGCCCTGAGTCCCTGAGCAGACAGCTCCTCGTTCGGTCTCCGGGTTCCTTCTCCACCATCACCAGTGTCGAGGCTCCATTGGGGGGAATATGTCCGGCTTCTCTAACCCTTTAAAATATTTTTTAACGATGGAGTCCAACCCCCAAAGACTCCGTACATTTCATATTATGCTTATGTACAACAAATAAAAGTATAGGCATTTTTAAATCCTGAATCCCTCTACAAACAGGCTCCATGTGCGCCACAAACTTCCTGTTTGCAATGGACTGAAGTTAAACTGCAGGACCAAAACTCTGTCAACACTCTCATGTGATTGACATTTTAAAAAAAAGCTCAAAGACCAAAGCTGCTCTCAGAAACTCAACCAAACATGCAGCCTTACATTTCTACTTTTGGTATTTAGGTACTTTTTTGTTTTACTTCTTAACAACTAACTATGAGCAGGTCAGAGGTGTCTTACCTTGTCTTATTTCAGATCAATAATTAACATAAAGAGATTCCAAAAAAGATAATGGAAGTAAAGCAGCGAGTGGTTCTTCTGTCCAAAGCTACAAACTGACACTGCTGCTCCCATGTGAGCAAATGGTGACAGACTGACACGACAGCAGTGGGTATGTGTGTGTGTGTGTGTGTGTGTGTGTGTGTGTGTGTGTGTGTGTGTGTGTTGACCTGCTTCTTGCATAACGGGTGTTGGTGTTGGGGAGAGGAGGAGTCACAACAGTTGGGAGGTTATTTTAGGACCAACCCCACCCACCCCCCTCAACACACACACACACACACACACACACGCACACACACGCACACACACACGCACACACACACGCACACACACACGCACACACACACGCACACACACAGTAAGCTGTAGACACTCCATATCATTCTTAACACTTTAAACGCAGACAAAATTTTCGCTCACATTTTACACACAAGTATTTAACACACACACTCACACACACAACTTTCTGAGGATGCAGACTGTGACTGTTAACCACCAGTCATTTCATCTTGCAGTCTCATGTCTGAATAAGCGTCTGAGTCACATTTACGTAAATGTCTCAAGAGCAATCTTAGCATGTCAGACTCTGCAACTTTTCTGTGTCACTTTTAACACGACACAAGTCTAAACTGAGTGCCATCAGTGCAGCAGCACACGGTTAAACATGTAGAGAGAGATTAAGCCTACATCTACCCAACTTTTTCTTTTTTAATGAGACAAAAATCAATCTCTGTCCATACAAAAGTTTTAGCTCCAGTAGCAGAACTAATCTCTGTCCGTATTAACACGTCTGACGTATAACGGTAAGTTATAACATGACCGTTCACATACAACGGTGCAAACAACAGCGAGAAAGTAAGAGCAGGGATTTGTTGGGGCTTTGTAAATTATAGAGTGTGGTCTAGACCTACTCTATCTGTAAAGTGTCTCGAGATAACTCTGTTATGATTTGATACTGATTGAAAATCGAATTGAATTTATTAGCTTGGACCGCCGACGAAAGAAAGGTTTGTAATAGGGCTGCACAATTAATCACAATTGTATTGAAATCGCAATTTGGACTAGTGCAATATCCAAATCACAGGGGGGCACAATATTTGTTAAAGGCAAAATATGTGTCCAACCATTTTGAATTAATTATTGTGGTGCTGAAGAGACAAACTCCTTACAGACTTAAGAAAAAAATCTTTGTTTGGTACAGTTCCTCGCAGAAATCACACTATAATCATTTTAATTTCTTTCAATGTTAATAATTTTCAATGTTCCCTCCAATATCGTGAATCATATCGCAATCGCAACATCAGTCAAAATAATTAATTAATTATTAATTAATTAGCAATTAGATATTTTCCGGAGTTGTGTGAACGCGAGGCATAAACGTGGCCAAAGATATTGTGTGTTTTTTTTCATTCATACCAACTGTTGTACACTCAGCATGTTAGCAAACAGGAATTAAACAAGAACTACAGGGACTAACCGGGATTTCATAGTTTCATACAGGTGCATTCATTATGAAAACATCATCATCTACTTGAGACAGTAGCAGATGTGTTACAAGGTTTCAGAGTGGACGGAAAAGTTCCAGATCAATGTCTTGGAAAGACTTTCAACACATACACGTCAGCAAATTCACTGCGTCAGTGTGAATAATGACTTTAATTATTTATTCATTTAAAGACAAAGTTGTATCGACGGACATCACACACCCCCTGGCTTTACTGTAACCTGAACCAAAACAACAAACAGGCTTTCACACACTTTCTCTAACTGACTGACAGAGACACACACACACACACACACACAGTCTGCAAATGCAACAGCTGCCAATTGTGAGGCAGGGGAAGGTGAAGGTTAAGTCTATTTACTGAAACCTGTCAATGTTAAAAGATTATTTCCTGGAAATAAAACGCATTTCATCATTAAAATAATAATAAATGTCAAGTTTTAAAGTGCCAAAGCCTGAAAACGCAAAGCCTCTTTCCCTTCAAGTTCAGTTGTTTTATTCTGTTTAATTATTCTAGCGTGGGACGAGACTAAACACCCTAAGGCTAGAAGTAGCCTACTTTAACTGGCTGCGTATGGAGAAAGATTAGAGGTCAGTTCTAACCTTAAGATCCCTATTTCTTTTCTAAAAGTAATTTACATCCCATTATTTTAGGTCTAACAGTAACTAACTTGGCTGGAGGACAGTGCCAGTTGTTTCGTCATATCAGGTCACATGTCTTCAGAAGCAAATGTGAAAGTCCTGTTATATTTATTCATCATTCTTCTGAAATTGTATCCTCAGATCGAAACTTGAGATAAAAGATGAATGTTTTGCTTTAAAGTGTCCACAGTTCCCTACCTGACTTCCTGCTACACTGAGAGAATATGGGTCTTTGCTGACCGTGATGATATCGGACTGTAAGTTGAAAAGGTCAGCGGAACCAGGTCAACCCCTCACTCTCCTCCTACTTTCTACCCTTCCCTGCTCCTCTCTTTTACATAAATATCTATCCCTCCACGTCGAGAGCAGTTCCCAGAATTCCTTGCATAGCGACGACAGTGACATCAGAAGACCGAAATATCCCGACAGCTGGGAGACAGCAGGCTACTTCTGGACGGCGTTTAAATAAAGATCTGTGGGTTTTGAACCAGAGACACACAGATCCACGTCTACTAAATTGATCATGCTCTCTCTGCAAAGAGTTTCTTTTTCAGGAGATTTCTTTAAAAGCTGCAAGACGATGATGCATGCCTGGGACATAAACTCATATTTATAACTTGACATGGGGATGTAAGAGGCGTCGTTCCTCCAGACCAAACTGAACTTTACTTACAGCTGCATGCAGGTAGAGGGAAAGGCTGATGGAAAAACCTAGAAAAGGTTTACTGTCTTCCAGAAAGGGTAAATTATGTGATAGTAATAAGCTGATGTTTAGGATTACAACATACAGTATACAGCTTCATTTCTACGGAAGCCTTAAAAGGCAAGGTGAAAAACAAATTGTGGGCAATGTTGGCGAAAACCTAAGTTTATCTCTTACATAGGAGATGTCATCTCCTCCTCCTGTGTGTGTGTGTGTGTGTGTGTGTGTGTATGTAAATATACAGTGTGCAGCCTCTCCCTCGCAAAGCAGCAGAGGACATTCTCCATGCAGCTGTTACACGCAGCTGTTACACACCGCCTGCAGCCGGATGCCAAGAATGGCTGAGAGGCTGGCATTCACACACACACACACACACACAGACACACACAGACACACACAGACACACACACACACACACACACACACACACACACACACACACACACACACACACACAGTGGTTGCATCACTATAATCATGTCCAACAGTCGCTCTGTGGCAAGGTCAGGTTATAGAAAGATGCCCTGCAGGCAAACGCATTATTAATATGACAGAGAGAGGAAGAGAGAGACACAGAGAGAGAAGAAAGGAAGGAGAGGATGAAAGAGTGTTGAGGAGAGATTATAATTTCAAACGGCTGTCTGGCGTTCTGTCTGCTTCGATCTCTCGCCCTGTTGCCGCGCCCGCCGCCCTCCACGCCCGCAATTAAGACAAATAAAGCTCGGGCCTACAACGGCCTGGATGTTACCTGTCGAGGTAACGACCAATCAGACGCTCTGAGTTCAGCTACGAGACGTGAATCCAGCCATGCCACACTGGTCCTTGTGGCTATGTCCTAACCTTAACAACATACAAAGATCGTGTGTCTCTCCGTTGGGCCACTTTCAAAAATTGTTGTTTCCATCAGTCACTTAGACACAAAAACATAGGAAAAAAAAGGGTTTGAAAAATACCAAAGTTACCCTTTAATAAAGATATAAAGAACAGTTCAAAGGGAGTTAAGGGGATGGATATCAATCTCATGTCTGTGTGTTTAGTGCAGAGCTGGAGTCAAGCCAAGGTTAGCTTAGTTTAGCTTAGCATAAAGACTGGAAACAGCTAGCCTGGAACGCTCCTGGAGCTGGAGTCAAGCCAAGGTTAGCTTAGTTTAGCTTAGCATAAGACTGGAAACGGGGGAAACAGCTAGCCTGGTTCTGTCTGAAGTTTAAAAATACACCAAACACCTCTAAAGCTTATACTGATTAACATGCAGTATCTAGTTTGACTGATCCTGGTTTTAGGGCGGATTATGTGCTGAACTACTAAAACAGCTGAACACGAGTCTTGTTGCCAGGTTTGGTACCAGAGACCAAAACGAAAACCTGTGCTCTGCTCACCAAACCAACGGTATCTGGCAACTCGGGCTGCAGCCTGAGATGGGAGGTTAGATACACTGTTTTAACTCCCTCTAAAAATCACACATTTTCATTTGATAACGTCTGGGTTAAATAAACTTGATACAACGTGGTATTAGTTAGATAAGGCAAGCAGTTGCAGACTGTCAGCCAATCAGCAGCCAGTATTTTCCATCACCACAGTAAAGTCTGTGTTGTGAATTGGGAAAAGCAAAACTACGAACCAAGTGGCCAAATTACTCACAGATGTTGGTTTTTAAATCATGTCTATGTTCATTATGATGTTAGGTATTTCTTGCAGCAATACTTTAGCTAGAGAACATTTCTCTAACAATATTCTAATGTACATTATTAATCAATTAGTTGTCAACTATTTAATAATCAATTGATCATTTTGAGTCAAGATAAGAAAAACTTCTCTGATTCTAGCTTGTTAAATGTGAATATTTTCTAGTTTCTTCTCTCCTCTGTGACAGTAAACTCAATATCTTTGAGTTGTGGACAAAACTAGACATTTGAGGAGGTCATCTTGGGCTTTTGGGAAACACTGATCCACATTTTTCAGCATTTTCTGACATTTTAGAGACCAAACAACTAATCGATTATTTGAGAAAATAACTGACTAATCGACAATCAAAATAATTGCAAGTTACAGCTCTATTATCATCACGGGATGTCATGTCAAAATATCTGCTTTGAAAAAGGTTTATGGAAGGCCAGAGAATGTTACATATATCGGACGGTAAAATGTTGCTCCACTTTGTTGTAATACAGAAGACCTACCACTAGATGGAGCCGTAAACCAGCTAATACATGCTCTGTTCTTCAGTGAGCATCCACCTGTTCTGTTCTCCACTGCCGTAGAGTCGGAAATATTTAGAAAACTAAAACACAAAATCTAAGTGATGAAAAGAGATAAAGTGAGAAAAATCTAAACTACACAGATCAGATTAGCACAACTTTTATGCATTTCTTTCACATCTACTGCACTCAGATTCACTGTGTTCACTCGGAAGGAATCACTTCACATGGGTAGGCACTTGTAATGACATCTCCAACATGTTAAGATGCAAAAAGCATGTTTAAAACCTGCCACGTTTCAGCCTCCTGGGTGCGAAAGCTAGCAGCAGCATAACTCGGTGTAGGCAACACTCCGTGACAACAAACAACAGAGCTACGTGTTGAAATCAACCGGAATTCTACTTTAACAGTATTTTCTTCTGCATGTTTTTGTCCTTCAAGGACATTTTTAATCACCTAAATGTTCTTTTGTAATAGAAACAGATTAAAGTGAGCGTTTGTTTTAAATGTTCCGTTTGATTCCCAGAAAGCTGCTCCCTGACTGATCCTGATTGACCTGTACGAGCTCAGGTCGGACAGTAAAACAAAGTGACAGAGGTGTCAGGAACATGCAGCGTGAACAACAACAGAAGGCGTCACATCTGTCTGCGTCTCTGTCTTCCAGCTGTGATTGAATGGAAGCGTCTCCACAAATTTCCATCAAGCGTTTTTGTCCGTCCCGTCTCTGTTGTCTTTTTGTCCTCTTTGTGTCTGTTGATGCTGCTCTGACAAGCTGCCAAATCTCAGGAGAGGACGTGTAGAGGATTTGATTATTGTCATGACAACACTGGCAATAAAGATGATTGGATAAAGTTTCTCGTCATTTAAATGCCTATGGATCCAATTTTATATCAGGCTTGAAAAGATGTAGTTAAATGCAGCTTTTACATTTTTATAAAAAACAGAGTTTTTACTAGTTAAACTTTGAATTCAGCCTCATGGAAGTATGTTGTATATTGTTTGTATTATTTTTTATTCATTTATTAACAGCAAGGATTGGGTGAATATATTCTGAATATAAAATGCATATGGGTGAAAATCAGGTTCTAAAAACACTTTATTAGTAGTATTTTTGTATGACTTTCCTTTCCATTTTGCTTAAACTTTCTAGAAGTTGAAGGATAAACAAGCATATGACACCGAGGTGGTCTCACCACCAGAGGGTGCAGAGAGGAGCTCTGCTACTCAAACAGTAACTTGTAAATCTAGTTTCTGCTGACCTCCAGTGGTTTAACTGCTCACCTTGCAGCAGGGATGTGCAGGCAGCTTCACTGCTTTTCACTCTGGTGTTAAGATGCAATTAAAAAGAGCAACAAAAGTATACTTTTTCGTAAATAGAGTAAAAACAAAGTGGAATCTGGTTCAGACTTCGGTGAGGATTTAATCAGAAGCATCAGCAGCTGATAAATGGTTTAAAACACATGTAAACACACACACGTAAACACACACACACACACACGTAAACACACACACACACACACCCACCCACCCCCCCACCCACACACGTAAACACACACACCCCTTTCACCTTAAGGCTCTGACACACCAACCAGACGACCGACCGTCGGCAGAAAAGCCAGTCGGACTGATCAGTGTCCCCGAGTTGGGGGGATCGTATCGTTGCCCAAAGAATGAAAATCGGCAGCTGATTGGACAAAGGCGTCACATGGGTCTGGCTTCTTCCAAATTTCAAAACTGACCATAACGGCGGCTCGTTTGGAATACGATCTCGTATTTTACAAAAATAGTTCACCGAAACTTGTTTCTGAAAACATTTTAAGAGAAAAATAGGCCGTGCAGTTGCTGAATCGGTCTTCATTTCAGATCAACAAAGGTCAGTTTAAAAGAATTTCGTCAGATTTTGAGAGGCGTTCATCACACTCATCCCGTTCGTCATTTCCGGTAATTAGTCATTGAGTGCGACTGACCACTGGCCGATTCAACAAGTCAAATCAGCCCAAAATGAAGGCCGAAGGCTCCTCCGACTGACGGCAGCACGGAGCACACCGAACAGACTCGAGTCACCGACCTCGCCAGACTGTCAGACCGCCGACAATCGGGTTGGTGTGTCGGCGCCTTTACTTTCTGGAGTGTCTGGAGCCGACAAAACTGCTGCTGCTATGTTTTATTTAATACTGAGACAAGAGAGGAGAGTTAAAAACAGCAGAGAGGAGAAGAGAGACAAGAGAGGAGAGGAGCAGCCTGATGAAGAGGAAACATCTGAGTCACTGTAGATAAAAATAGGACAGCTCCTCCATGTCGACTGTGTCTGAACAGAATAAAACTGCATTTTTATGAATGAAATGAGTCTGTAGCTTCCTTAATGCTTCATGTTTCATCAATACACAGCCTTGTTGAATAATTGTTTCTGATTGGTTTACCACGGGCATTCTGCGGTCTGTTTTTTGTTGTTGTTGCATGACAGACCGTTGCCATGGAAGAAGTCCTGATCATAGACTCTGGCAGAGCATTTTTAAATCAATAAAAAAAAACAGAGGCAGAAAAATACATGTTGTACGTTTTTGAGTAAACATATTCACACATTTTTGTGCAAACACACACATGTAGTAAATGTGAGGAATGTTAAATAATTAAATAGATTGCTGCAGCATAAATAAGATAATAAGTATCTGCCCAAACTGTAACTGTTCAGTTCATACAGAGGTGTTCTTGGTGAATACAATCAGAACAAATCAGGGGCTCTAACTGATCCTGTGGACCTACAGGACCAATAATAACAGTTTGTATTTCAAGGGTAGTTCTCCTTTAAGAGCCACGAAAAGATGTTGCGCTTTTAAGGGATTTAAATTCTTCACAGGCACAGTGACTCAAACATGAAGAGGAACTGCTCCGTCCATGAAGCAGACGTATCACAGTGTAAACTCTCTCATATAAAATCCACAGTTTGACGATGAAGAATCAAATGTACGTAGACTGCTCACTGAAAACGCAGCTCACTGACTCAAGTTACATAACTAAATCAATGGTTAACTGTGTGACTTGTGGAAGCCAGTCATTACATAACACCAAAGCCGTGGAGAGAGGAAGGGCATTGTGGGTAATTTGCCGCCTGAGGTGAGAGTTTAATCGACTGATGTTCTGCTGTCTCCATGAATTCAACACAGAGAGGCATCCATACATGTTAGCATGCATGTAAACAACTTTTCTTCTGGCTTTGGACACATACGAGTCGAGTAAAAATGTATTTTCATTCAGGACTCTACTTCAGACATTATTTAGTCAATTTCAAGTTCATTTAAGTCCTCTTTGGATCCCAGAGAAGTTTTTTGCCTTGATTTTTGAGCTTACCATTCACTGGCAATAGACATTTTTTGTGATTTTATACTTTGTTCGTCCACCAAAGCACTGTTGTTGCCTTAATTTGAGATTATCAAATATAAGACTTTTTCCAATGCTTTTAAGAGCCCGCGGGTATCCAGTTGTTCCTCAACCCCAATTGCTCGTGTATGTACAGGGGTTTTCTACATGAAAGTTATTGCAAACTAAAATTGTGATTGGGTCTACAGCTCAGACAGTTTAATCTCAGCGCTGTGACTGTATTTGATGCTGTTGCTCTCCTGTTTGGGGCGGCAAGCTTTACAAGTTTTTAAAAGGTTATTTAGGCACAACCAGGTGCAATAATATCAAAGACTGTAGTACAGGTTTATGAGTATGTATTTGCAAAGGGAGTGGCCAGGACTAAATCCCACCTATCAAGACAACAGGGACAAAGAGGAAACCCTGAGAAGAAACAACGTCTACATACTATGTTCACATGCACGCACAAAAATAGTGTGATGTTAAAACAAATCTGCAATACTTCAAATGATATTCCCCTTAAAATGTTTCACAACAGATTTTCTGAGAAAATTGAGTTAGTATGTGCTTGTTATTATCAATTTAGACAACATAATTGTATACGATTGATATGATTTCATCACGATATGATTCTATTGAAAGGCGATATGACAATCATCGTAGTAAATTATTGCCCAGCCCTAAGTTGCCCCAACAGAAGAGGAAGAAGTGTCCATGTCTACCTTGAGCTGCACCAGGTGGACGTCCACGTGCCGGTTGTCGCTGTCTTGTCCCGCAGAGTGCGTGAGCTGCGTGACTCGGTCGCTGGTCGCCCTTAGCCACGTCTCGATCTCCGGCAGGTGGAGAACCACCTTCCAGTCGGCGCCGGTGTGGAGGGGCGGAGGTTTCTTTGACCTGAAACGTAAGATAGATGGAAAATAAATCAAGAAATCATTCCTACCACAGGCAATAAAACGCATTGTTTAAATAGCAAATGCACCTGCGCCCATGGGTATGCTGCTCTTACAGGGAGTTGTGTTCAGGTGCATTCTGGGCGTATTGTTATCTTGAGGCAGCGGGAAGTGATCGCGCCATTGACCAACAAAAACCTGGTCTAAAGTCACTAACGCAACATGTCATTGTCCTTTTAACAGCGCCTTAGGAAAATGCACTTGCACACTATGCTCGTTACACACACAAGGACGCTCAGCAGCACACAAACATGCAAAAGATTAAAAATATTACGGTGCAAATCCTCCATCATAACAGCAATGCTCCAAGGTCCAAACGTGCCTGGCTTTTAAAGGGAATGGGAGATGATCTCCGATTGGTTGATTGCATGTTACACCCAAAACACACCTCTGATTAATGAAGACACTAAGGACAACCCTTTAGGACCAGGCGCCAGTCAAACTAGCAAAAGCGGATTCGTACACGCCCTAAACGCACCTGCACCAGGCGCTTCAGGGCAGTGCGCTTAAACCGTTATAATAGGGCCCCGAGCGTTAGATAAGATTCATATACATCACAATACTGCACTATAATGCAACTTGCACAAACATAGGTTTTACTTACATCTTTATAAATATTTATGTTGGTTGTACATTTTTATTCGCAACTTGTATAGACGTTTGTACATACTTTCCTTTGTAGTTTTTATTTTTAAATAATTGTTCTTGTATTCAATCCTATTACTTATTTCTTGTATATTCTGTGCTGTGTGAATTATATTTTGCTGTTGTAGAACTGAAATTTCCTAATTTGGGATCAATAAAGTCCATCTTATCTAAAAGATGTAAAGCTGCACTAATCAGTATTTTTATATTAATAAAAAGGACAAATAACAAATGTGAGACTACGTTCCTAGTGGCAAAGCAACAGACAATTATCACCCGACTACAGTTACCCTCACCTCTCCTGACAGTTTTAGCCTCTTTAAGCTGATTGTTTTGGTTTTACTGCCCACATCTTCACCGTTTTGGTTCAGTCTCTCTCTGTCTGCTGGATGTGTGAATTTACAGTAGATCATTTTGCTAACTTAAATAGGCCATAGTATGCTCATTTAAGGTTCATAATTGTATTTTGAGGTTGTACCAGAATTGGTTTAAATGGTTTAATATTCTAAAAACACCATATTTTTGTTGTACTGCACATTGCTGCAGCTCCTCTGTTCAGATTTCTGTTTTAGCTACAGAGTGAGGCATCTCACTTCTGTCCCATCTTTGTTGGGAGTCGCACATGCTCAGTAGCTAGGTAAGGATCAGCTAGCTAGCGGTTTCTCCAACTTCCGTTGTACGAGGCAAGATTAGCCGGGAAACTTCTTCTAAACGAGGGAGCACTTCCAACTTTGCGTGGAATACCTGCAGAACAGGGACATGGAAGTAGTTTGTTTGTAGATTATGGTGAAGTAGTGTGTGTTGTAGCAGTGTTTTGCCATTGAGAACGAGCTAGCATGCTACGGTTAATTAGCCACCTCGTCTCAGCTAGTGACGTAGAAAGTCGTGCAGATTTTGACCAGCTCACCCAGAGACTGAAGGCAGGACACATTCAGAAATCGTATCTCACTCAGAACACCATGGATGGATTTTTTCAAAGGTTGTATGCGTTTGGAAGCACCAGACTCAAAATAACACCCCAAATCTCAATTTTTTTTCATAATATGGGCACTTTAACCATTACAAGTCTCTAAATTTCTAAGGGGATAATACATCATGTCTGTCAGATTGTAGTGGTACAAAAAAAAGACATTAATGAAGCTTTAAGTGGATCTTAAAGCTGAGAAAGTGGAAAGCAGGGGTGAATTGCTGCCAGAGTGCACCAGAACGATGCTCTGCACATTTTCTTCTCAAGGTGAAGAAGAATATTCTCAGTTTGCATAATCTGGTTGAAATTCTTTTTTTCCCCCCTCTTTCTTCATGCGCTTGAAGAGCCAATCATCACTAAATTGTCCAGCACGCGCACACAGCATGCCGTGTGCAGACGAAGCAACGGTTGCGTCTGTAGCAGTTAAACATTTTGACAAGGTTTGTAAGAGAAGTAGCATAGTCGGACGAGCCACATTTAACCGTTGTCGTCGTCGTCATCCCGGCTGATTTGTCACCTGTGGGAGGCGTCTCTTCCCAGATGAGGTCCACCCCCAGCGGGGCTGCCTCGGCTGGGGCCCGGGCCGGGTGAAGAGGCCCCGTTTTGGGACTCGTGCTCCGGGTCCGGGCTGTGAGCCGCCGTGGGGATGGCAGCAGAGGAGGCAGCGATGTCCAGGGTCGGTGTGATGGAGGTGATCATCGGGGACGGAGGCTCGGGGGTCACGGGTGAGAGAGCTGCGATGCTCATGGTGAGAGAGAGAGAGGTACGGGATTCCTAATGTGGGTGGACAAACTTCATTGGAGTAAACTGGAGAGAGAGAGAGAGAGAGAGAGAGAAAAGAGAGAAAACATGAAATACAGAAATATGTATAGGTCATTGATAATAGAAAGATTTAGAGAAGGAACAAATTAGAACAGGAAAGAAGGGAGAAAAAACTACAATTAAAGAACAGAAGCAAGGAAGGGAAAGTTTTAATTAACAAATTATTGGACAAATTTGTGCAAGGAAGATAACAAATATTTGCATTGTCGATTAATCTGTTGAGTATTCTCTTGAGTAATGGATTAGTTGTTTGGTCTCTAAAATGTCAGAAAATGGTGAAAAAATGTGGATCTGTGTCTCCCAAAGCCCAAGATGACGTCATCAAACGTCTTGTTTTGTCCCCAACTCAAATCTATTAAGTTTCCTGTGAGAGAGGAGAGAAGAAACTAGAACATATTCACATTTAACAAGCTGCACTCAACTGAAAGGTGGGAAGGACAGATGGAAAAAACTAATTCAGTACAAAAATATGTCATGTGTACATCTCAAGGGTGTGTTTCTCCCATCTAGCGTTAAGCTCATATATCGCAATCAACTCTCTCGCACCACACAGTTCAAAGTAGGTATTACAGCTACGGTAGCCTTCACTCTTCAAAAAGACGGTCTCTTGCTCTTTTCAATCTCCTTTTTCTTTATCTGGGCGAAGAAATAGAAGACTCCTGTTCCTGAAATTTGTATTTTGAAAACGTGTGGTGCTCCATGTGTCCTTCTTCAAACTTGCCGGGGGCCGGGAAGCTACAATACCCATTAGCAGCATTAGCAGCACCTGGGAGTTTATCATGTGACAGCGAAAACGCAAAAGACGGAGCAGTACGTCCTGTATGTCCCTTACCGGCTAACGTATTTCAAGATGGAGCATGAATATGGAGCGTCTATCCCAGTTCATGCAAATGCAAATGTAAAATTTCAAGCCAAAAGGAATACTTGGAATTGATGGTGGAGGTAAATATTCATGTAAAAGGACAGGTTTGTGAAAGGCAACACAGATTTTACACACTGGACCTTTAAAAAAGTGCTCCGCTCATTGAAAACTCTGCTGCATATCAAATCAAGCGCTTCCTAAAATAATATCATGACTCAGGAATGAATCAGCCCCAACAACGGCATTAAACATGGCCGTTCACGGTGTTTAGATTCTTTTAATCGCCTGAAAACGCGGCAGGCTGCTGCATTATAACAACACAGGCCTCTACACTTCAGACTGGTCGGTTATAACTCGACTCTGCCAGACAGTCTTCAATAAGCCAATAAATAAACACAGCTGACAATGTCTTATTTAAAATGTTTGTCCAGTATTTTCACTTCACAATGCTTCCTGGCCAATAAGAGGTCAGCGGGAGTGAGTGATGAGCCAATTACAGAGCAGGATTACTGTCTGACCTTTAGGTCCACTATCCAACTGTGGAAATACACAAAACAACATAAATCTCATTATGACCTTCGTATACAGCAAGGTGGAGTTATGAAACAGCTGTTCAGTCTCACACCCACGCAGATAAGGAGAGAGAATGAGTCACACAAACAGAAAAGAGAAAGAGAAAGTAAACTACATAGAGAAAACAGGTTGAGTTAGGCTGGGAGTTTCACAAACAAGAGCATTCTTTCATTGATTACATCTTCAGCGATCTGCTTTTCATCCTCTAATTATGAAGCTCAGTACAATAATTTCATCAGTCCATCAGAGAATGCATAATTAACAAAACTGATGAAAAAAACAGGAGAGGAATAAAAGCAAACACCTAACGTTTAATCTCAATATTCCTCCTCTGTAATTTCTTTTCTCTCTTCTTCTATTTTCCGGCCTTGTTTTATTTTATATAGCTACAGTCTTTCCTTCACGTTTGAGACATGTCTACTATCTGACAGATAACATTGACACTTGCCTATCCTTCACCCATTCATCTATCTGTTCATTTTGCCCTCTGATTGACTAGGAAATTGGCTTTGCACACCACGGTTGATGCTAATATTAAGGTGCAAAAAACCATTGCACTTCCACAGTGATGTCAGGCCAATGACACATCCGTTGACACAACACTCCCTGACCAGAAGTTGAGTTAGTAACATACAGCTCAGCCTGAACCTCTGACTGATTTCCTTCAAGCAACTCTCCTTTTTTCCCGTCTTTGGTCCTTAATGAAGTGGAGTCATATTGCTTTAGGAGCAGCGCAAACGTTTAACCGTGGAGTTGAAACATATCAACTTGTGAAAAATGATGATGTGTGTGTGTGTGTGTCTGTATGTGGGCGTTATGATTGTAGGTGTCTGTGTGGGAATGTTGAATTTTGTTTTTGTATACGAAAAAATTTTTTGCCGCACAAAATCTTTCAGAATAGAATCTACGCAGAGTTTTATAAATGAGGCCCCAGGTTACAATTTTTTAAGAGTGTTAGCTGAATCCTGGGAGTAGTTTAAACTTTAAACTCAGTATAATAAGCTGATGGAAACTGATATGTAAGGCTGCAGCTAAAACATTTTTTGTTGTTTAGTCTGTCAGTTATTTTCTCGATGAATGGATTAATTGTTTGGTCTATAAAATGTTAGAAAATGGTGAAAAATGTGGATCAGTGTTTCCCAAAGCCCAAGATGAAATCCTCAAATGTCTTGTTTTTTGCACAACTACTGTCAGAGAGGAGAGAAGAAACATATTCACATTTAACAAGCTGGAATCACCCAAGTTTCCCTTGAATAAATGACTCAAACCGATTAATCGATTATCAAAATAGTTGGTGATTAATTGAATAGTTGACAACTAATCCGTAGTATTTGCAGCTCTACTGAAATGCAGATGATGGTGAATGTTAAACAATCTTGTACAAAAGTGGATTTTATTGCTGGAATATGACACTGTGAACATTTCTCAGTTTATACGACTCATCAGAAACATTATCTGCATGTATTGAGCCTTTCAGCTCATTATGGTGTCATTAAAAACAGATAAGATGTCATAACCGACCAGCAGAGCAATAAACACAGACGGAAACACATAATGATGGTAAATTCTGGGATACAGTCAACTGTTCTAATCTCTTGCAATGAAACACACCTCAGCACTACAACGGTTCATGGTTCAGCATTTATAGTTCGGTAATGATATTTTACCAGAACAAGGAAACCCAATCTTTCTGCCTTTTAAAAAGGATACCCAGACATACAAGAGCCACAAAGTGTGGAGATACTAGGATAGAGTAACTGCTCGATGCGTTTAAGACTTTCTGAAAACGTTCTGGAGTGGAAGTGTGATTGCCTGGTTTGAACAATTTGAGAAATCTGCGGTTTGCAGTTTCCTATATAAAGAAAATATGGCTTCTCTGCTCGAGGAGAATCTCTGCTGTCCTATCTGCAAAGACATCTTTAAAGAACCGGTCCTCCTGTTGTGCAGCCACAGTTTCTGTAAGGCTTGTTGGGAGCAGTGGTGGACAGAAAAACCAACTCGTGAATGTCCAGTCTGCTGGAAGAAATCTCCATCATTTGATCCACCTCGAAACTTGAACCTTAAGAACCTGAGTGAAGCTTTTACAGAGGAGAGACATCAGAGTCGATCCACAGCTCTCTGCAAATTGCACTCGGAGAAGCTAAAACTCTTCTGTCTGGACCATCAGCAGCCAGTTTGTGTTGTCTGTCTGCATTCAAATTCACACACCAACCACAGGATCAGTCCCATCGAGGAAGCTGCAATGGATTTAAAAGAGGGAATTCGGGAACTCCTGAAGCCCTTACAGGAGAACCTGGAGCTCCTCAACGACATTAAAGCAAACTTTGATCAAACGGCTAACGACATTGACGTTCAGGCTCAAGACACAGAGAGGCAGATTAAGGACGAGTTCTCGATGCTTCAGAAGACTCTCGAAAAGGAAGAGCGGGCAAGACTTGCAGCAGTGAGGGAGGAAAAGAAGCAGAAGAGTCAGATGATAAAGAGGAAGAGTGATGCTCTCAGCAAAGAGTTAGCAGCTCTTTCAGACACAGTCAGAGCCACTGAGTTGGCGCTGAGCGCTGAAGATCTCTCATTCCTGCACAACTACAGGTCTGCATTGCAAAAAGTCAATGGTTTCCAGTTGAACGATCCACAGCCGATCCCAGGAGGTCTGATAGACTCGGCCAAACACCTCAACAACCTGCCTTTTGCCGTCTTGGACAGTATTGCGAAGATGATTCCAAATTCAAGGGTTGTGCACCCAAAAACTGAACCTTAACCGCTTCAGCATCGTACTGCGTGGAGTCACCTGCCGACCGCAACGCACTCTGGAGCGATGTTCCTCGACATGGCCGAGGAAGAAGTCATGAACCTTTACGGTTGATGAGGTGAATTGGTTACAGTAGATAAAACAGATAAATCAGTTTGAAAGCCTCGCAGTACAATTCAACAGCAGCCTTTAAAACGATCATAAAGTTGAAATGACACCCCTTCATAACCGTACGACTGAATTTGTTTTATTTAGGTGGGAGTAATAAACGGACAACTGAGTGTAGTTGATGAGATCAGATGTTAGGGTTTTTTTAAACAAATTACATGACTTTGTGTTTCTTTAAACAATACCGTGACTCCTTGTAGAGCTGCAAAGATTATTTGATTGCTGGATACATATATTAAAATATTTACATATTTACATTTTACAAGTCTCTTTTATTTAGTTAACAAGGAGATTAGGTGACTAGCATTTCTCATTACAAAAGGATTTTAATATTCATTCTGCTCTGTTAATCATTTTTGCGATCAGTTTTTAGATTAAGACTTCAGATATTTTTGGTGAGGAGGGAATTAAAAGCTTTCTGTATTGTTGTGCACTTATTATACACTGCTGTGTTTTAGAAACGCTTATTATGATTGTTGTTTTTTTGATAAGAGGTGGGGGAAAAAATAAAATGTACCTGATGATCTAATGCCAAGAACAATAAAGCATAAAGTGATTGGAGCGTAGTTTTATCAATATGGGGCAAAGATTGCATGACAAGCCCATGAGTGTAAGGTACTGAACTCATATACAGTGGTGCTCATAAGTTTATGAACCCACGCTCAAGTTGACTAAAAAGAGGAATAAAAAAAATCATCTTTTGGAAATTGATCTTAATGCCTTAATTTAAAAAATTGGAAAAATCCAACCTTTAAGGACACCAATTTTCTTTGTGAATGAATAATGTATCGTAAATAAATAAATGTTCTTCATAAAATACAGGAGGCATAGGCTAAGTATTCACAACCCTTATGTTAAATTCCCATAGAGGCAGATTTTTATTTTTAAAGGCCAGTTATTTCATGGATCTAGGATACTATGCATCTTGATAAAGTTCCCTTGGCCTTTGGAATTAAAATAGCCCCCCACATCATCACATACCCTTCTCCATACCTAGAGATTGGCATGGTTTTCTTTAAGTTAGCCTAATAGCTGGTTTGATTTGCATTGGGAGAGTACCTCATGCCAATCTCTAGGTATGGTGAAGGGTATGTGATGATGTGGAGCTATTTTAATTCCAAAGGCCAAGGGAACTTTATCAGGATGCATAGTATCCTGGATCCATGAAATAACTGGCCTTCGAAAATAAAAACTTGCCTGCCTCTATGGGAATTGCATACATTATATTACATTATTTATTCACAAAAAAAATTGGTGTCCTTAAAAGGTTGGATTTATCCTAATCGTTTCAATTAAGGAATTAAGATCAATTTCCAAAAGTTTATTTTTTATTCCTCTTTTTAGTCAACTTGGGTGTGTAAACTTATGAGCACCACTGTATACCTGCTAAACATCAACATTTAAGCATTATCATTGTGAGCAAGTACAACCTCACAGAGCTCCTACCTGGAGACATTCATTGGGAAGTCTTCACTTTTCAAAATGTTCTCACGCTGCAGATCTAAAAATCACTTCATTTCAAGCTCAAGTCCGGACTCCACCTCCTGTCCGGCCTCTCTAACTCAGTACACTCTCTCATCCTTCATTATTATTGACAAAGTTAATGATTTACAAGTTACCATTAAAAAAAACAACGGTGTTCACGTTTTACCAGCGTGGCAGTGTACATCTTTCTGTGCTTTTAGGAATTATCTTTAAATAAAAAGATCAGAAGTGCTGCTGTTAAGAGACTTGTCAAACAGGACAAAAAGAAATAGAGAAAAATAACCGTACCTCTGCATCTGCCCGGGCGTTTGAAAACATAATCATCCTATATTTTAAAAGCAGATGGAGTAATCCAGAATGTTCCATATGTGGAGACATAACGTGTTTAAACCGTTCCTTCTGTCTGCATGTAGGAGACAAAAGCTCTCCCTTCTTTTTCTGTCTCTCAGTCAATACATTGTTTTCTCACACTTCACTTTTCTCTCTATCTCTCTCTCTCTCTGACATGGCTGACACAGAATGGCACTGCACACACTGTGTGTGTGTGTGTGTGTGTGTGTGTGTGTGTGTGTGTGTGTGTGTGTGTGTGTGTGTCCCTTCATCTCAGCAGTAGCTTTAAATCCTTTTAAGCACGACCCAACGCAACGAAAAAAAGACAAATAAAATGTTTTATTCATATCCTCTTTTCTCTTAATAAAATATGCAACCAGCTCCCAGTTCAGCCTGTCTGCAGCTTTCAGCAAGAAGTTTAAATATCAACATAGAAACATAACAGAGTAGATTCAAGGGACAAATAATATTGAGACAATAAATATGGATTAATAATTTGAAAACTGAATTAAAAAGTTAAGATAAACATCAATTGTGCAACAAAAAATAAAGACAAGCTGCAGATTCAAATCCAGAATGTTTCTGCTGTTGGAGTGTTTCATTTATCCATTTTGTTTTACTAAAATAAACTAATTCATTGATATTTGGTGCAAATATAGAACATAAACAGAGACTAAATAGAAAAAATAAAAACATTTAAATGCCTATAATACTACTATTATACAGAACATGAATGAATGAGTCATTTATGGCTTTTTGGTATGATAATAATAAAAGGGCAATTCTTTGTTTACATATTTAAAGTTGGAGATGCTCGGTTTCAATGAAAAGATAAATGTAAGGCCATGATGTCAAAATATGAATCAAATTAAACCTTGAATATAGTCAAAAGCAGAATCAGGTTAATTGCCAAGGTGGCGTTTAGATGCATCTTAGTGGCTGTGCAAAGATTCAAAGTATTAAAAATAATAATGATTCTGTTTGCAGTTTTATCTTATTGTTCCCCAGAGAAAAGCCTTCACATAAAAAATAATCGTTGTTGCTGATTCAAAAAGGTTCAACTACAGACGGACACACACACACACACTCGGACACACACACACACACGGACACACACACACACGGACACACACACACACACACACACACACACACACGGACACACAAACACAAACACACACAGATGGACGGACACACACAGCAGACAGACACACACACACACTCACAGACGGACAAACACACAGACGGATGGACACACACACACACACACACACACACACACACACACACACACACACACAGATGGACAAACACACACAAACACACACAGACACACACAAACAGATGGACGGACACACAGACGGACACACACACAAACAGACACACAGACACGGACATTCAAACACAAAGAAACAGACACACACGCACACAATCACACCGACGGACAAACACACACAAACAGACAAACACACACACACACAGTGTGTGCGGGGTGATTCAGGCTCTGTATTAATCAGCATCAGCAGCAGTGAAGCAGAGAAATGATGTCAGTAGAGCAGCAGAACAAAAAGCAGTCAGTGATAAATTCAGGATTAATGACAGCGACCCAGTCCAGACCGGTTCAACAGAGGACAGGGGCCAAGATGAGCCGCTACTTTAGGAGTGTAGTATGAACACGCGATACAGATCGAAGAGGCGGTCCACATCCAGCTCCCACGTACAACCAGCTGCTATCAAGTGACCTTCCACACCAACGGCACGTTATGACGCCTTCAAAAACTCCAGAAACCGATACGGACAGTGAAAGCTCTAAGTAGTAGCTCGATCATAGTCCCATCCCAAATACTTTGGCGCATCTTGTTTTTCAAACGGCTTACTTTTGGTATTTATTTTAGTTTCAGATTTCAGATTTTTTTCATGTATTACAGTTTTTTTCGATTGCTAAACGACAGTGGGCACAACTGGAGTCACATGTGCAAAACGCTAACTCCAGTCTGCACAGCAGCAGTTCATGTGGACCAAACTCTAGTTCGTTTTTCATTGCTTGAACACAGTTTTCAAAACTCTACACACTTATCCCATGACTTTAACCACAACGTGCACAACACTGAAGATTTACAGCACTTTGTTCAAATGCTAACACACTGCTGTCAAAACTGTTAACCACACATTCAAAACAGAATAGATTTCAGTCTGGTGCCTATCAAACACTGCTGATTGCAATTTTAGCTGAAAGCTTATTTTAGACTAGTTAGTGAACATATATGGTATTTATACAGAGAAAGATCAAAAAGCCTTTTTTTGTATACAAACACTAAATAAGAATGAAACAATTATACACTGTACTGTTTGAGAGAAACAGGTAAAAGAGCAAAGATACCAATATGTCCAGGTCAGATGTCTGATGTTATGTACACAGCTATAAAAAAAGTGAAAAACACTATATCTTTACAATAGTAAAACTGTGTTCTTACTGTTTTTCAGAAAGTAATGGAGGTGAAAGCAATAGAAACACCACATTCATTTTTATTTAGAGATGATGCAGACATCCAATGTGATGAAGAAAACTTACCACATGATGCTGGAGAGAGGCAGGATTAGTCACACTATTCTTTGTTACTGTTATGTACCTTTAGTTTTTTCCCTCAGTAATTCTATAAATTACAAGAGACAAAATACTATATTGAATATTGCTGATTTTTTTACCTTATGTAAAAATTGGTATGCTATACAATCTATATTTTTTCCTTAAATAAACTATTGGGTAGTGTAAAAGTCACTCAAATTGTTCAAACTGTAAAGATAAAAAAGTTTGTATTTTCTGTATTGGTGTTTGATGCTAGTGTTTTTACCCTCAGTGTGTTCTGAGTGACAGTGTGTGTTATCTCAGTGAGGCTTGTGCTGAGTGTTTGGCTGCACTGAGCCTGTTTTGCAGCTGATGTGAACTGTTTAGCTCAGGTGACTGTTGGTAGTGCAGACTGCAGTTTGAGTTTTGCACATGTGACTCCAGTTGTGCCCACTGTCGTTTAACAATCGGAAAAAACTGTAACTTACCATCCTTTAAAGACTACTATTTTTTTAAGGAATAAACGACTAACTTGTCCGTCTGTCCCTGAAACATTGTACTGAGAAAAGCACTTCCTGTGACGTCTGTGAGGTGAGTCAGGATGAGGTCATTGGGCAGAAACAGACATGACATCATCATCAGCACCACCATGACTTCATCAGTCACATGACCACGGAGAGAGAGAGAGAGAGAGAGAGAGAGAGATTTAGAGAAGGAACAAATCAGGAAAGAAAACAAGAACAAGGCGAGGAAAGGAAAGGAGGGAGAAAAAACTACAATTAAAGAGTAGAAGGAAGGAAGGGAAAGTTTTTATTAACAAATTATTGGAAAAATAACTGTAGGGAGTGACAGACAGACAGAGAGAGAGAGAGAGAGAGAGAGAGAGAGGGAGAGACAGACAGAGAGAGACAGAGAGACAGAGGCAGAGAGATAGAGGAAGAGAGACAGAGAGGGAGAGGGAGAGAAAAAGAGACAGAGAAGGAGAGACAGAGAGAGAGAGGCAGAGACAGAGAGACAGAGAGAGACAGAGACAGAGAGAGGGAGAGAGAGAGAGAGACATAGGGCGCACACCTGCCTCGTTTAGTTCGGCTGAATAGCACTAGAGTTTGTTTGCCCCGCTGGTGCGGTTCGTTTGGGCGGGTGAGAACACAGCAATCGCACTCGGGTGTGCACCAGAAGCGCACCAGAAGCGGACCAAACAAGCGTACCAAGACCTGCTGGATGATGAGGTCTCGGTACGCTTTCAATCCAACTCTGGAGCAGTCTGTGGTCTGTTGACACAACACTAATGCTGCTTGGTGGATAATTATGAAGGACTTTCTTCACTCTCACGCAATGCCCTCCCCTCTATACAGATACAAGAGAGCCGTGTGTTCACCACTTAATTAGAACGCAAATAGGTCATTTTCCTGCAGAGATGCCAACAGGGACGCAGGCTGGACACGTGACACACACATTCTGCATACACAGCACATACACACTCCGATGCGTGTCAGATAGAGACTAGTTCACTGCCCTCAAAGTTAACTGATTTGGAAATAAATAAACCTGATCAGACCTTACAGAATGAATCTACACAACATTATTCACGGACAAATAATTCCAGATCTAAATTCAGCCAGTTTTAAACTACTTTGATTCAGGGGCGCCCAGATAGCTCAGTTGGTAGAGCGGGCGCCCATATACAGAGGCTTACTCCTCGACGCAACGGGCCCGGATTCGACTCCGACCTGCGGCCCTTTGCTGCATGTCATTCCCTCTCTCTCTCCCCTTTCATGTCTTCTGCTGTCCTGTCAAAAATAAAGGCCAAAAATGCCCGCAAAAAAATAAAAAAATACTTTGATTCAGAAAACTCACTAAAACATACTTAATACCAAAATTATAAATGACAGATTACAATACACACACTGCTTTAACATGTAGCATTCACATTATTACAAACATATACAGCGTTTATTAACCTGTGTGAGCGTGTTTTAAACATGTCTCGGTTTCAGAGCAAGCACACGTTACAGAAATCATCTTGTTTAACATCCTCTCTGACGTCTAATCTTCTCGGATCTCAATTCAAAGCGGTGGTTTGTGAATCAGCAGTCTGGAGTCGAGACGGGAGACACTTCACACGGGATCTAATTCATCTGTTTTTCGTGAGATTAAAGCCCAGATTGAAGGCACACTGGGGGAGATTTTTATGTAACACAGCAGCTGTTTCATCATCTGAAATCACAAAGTGAGGCTGAAGCAGAGAAAAGCGATTTCTACTACTTTAACAGAGATGCTGCAAATTCCACAAATGTTCCTAAGTTGAAGCCTAAATGTGTGATTTTCTTTTTCTATGAAGAGTCCTGCCTTTCTGCAGTTGGTGCTCAGCTATGACCGGCGACCGGCAGGTCAGTCTGACATTATGCTGATTTCATGCCGGTCAACGCTACAACTAACTGACAACAGAAGTTATACGAGTTTCAGTTCTCAAGGACGCACTTTTCTGCCGTGTGTCGTGTGTACCCACTCGCGGTGTGAAGCGTGTGTCGGCGCTATTCTCCCACATGTAGGGAACCTTGTGAATTAGCCTGCAACATGTCAGCTGTTTAGAAATTCTTCAGTGTGTGTGCAGAAGATAACAAGTTTGCCATGTGCAACACCTGCAAGGAAAAAGTAGGGCGTGGAGGGACAGTTGAAGTGTACCTATGATAAAAATTACAGACTTCTACATGCTTTGTACGTGGGACAACCTGCAAAATCGGCAGTGTATCAAATACTTGTTCTCCCCACTGTATAATAGTCAGTCGCAGCCCTATTTTGGTGCAAAACAATAAACATAGTAAGAGAAAATAAAGAAAACGTGCAGCAACAATAGAAACATGAATAAAATATGAAAAATATGTACAATACATCTGTTTTTAACATAAAAGCTGTAGCGTTTTGTGCAGAAATGTCCATTGCCTCCATCCAGACTGTTTCACATCTTCACTATCTCTCCACTGAGCCACACCCACAGCACACGGCTCACCCACAGACAGGATTCAGGGTGAACGGAGCACTCGACTTAATGTTATAAATCATTTACGGCAAACCAGACTTTGTGTGTTTCTGTTAAAGTCAGAGGGAGAGTGTGTCTCTGGGACTGCAAATAAACGGTGGAAATGGTTAATGTAAAGAAAGGAAATACAGCCATGAGACATACAGACTTCTCTCTCTCTCTCTCTCTGGGGTTCTCCAGCCCAGCCCCAGTATGAATAATGTATCACAGGGGAGGAAAATGTGTTGGAGCATACTCTGTTGCTGATCGTTAATCTTTCCCTCACTGTCTGTGTGTCTCTCTCTCTCTCTCTCTCTGTAGGTTTCTGGTACAGGAGATGGAGAACGAGAGCAGCTGAGGTAAAATATAAATAAATCAAACTCAGTCACGTGTTGTGGCCGTAAACAGCAGCAGGAAACCTGCCTGTAACCCCGAGTCCGAGGCGGATGCAAAGGATAAAGATGTAACTGAAGAAACAAACCGACTAATATGCTATGAAACTGTTTATATGGAATGAAATCAGAGCACTGAAGTCTGATGTAAAAAAAACCTGAGGTATGTTTTTTCTTTTGTGATCAAAAGGCTGTTAAAAGATGTTAAAGTTAGGTGGATTCAACACATTTTAAGCTAATCAAATTGCTTGGTAATCATTTATACTGGGCATGAGGGATTAAAAATTATATTATGTTATAATATCCTATTTTGTATGTGCTATCAGCAATATGTTAAAGGGTAACTTTGGGTTTTTTCAACCTGGACCGTATTTCCCTATGTTTTTGTGTCTAAATGACAATGACAATCTTTGACATTGGTCCAGTATTAAGCGAGATTGCTGCAGTAGGCAGCGGCGAAACAAGATACAACGTAAGTTAATAGAGCAATTGTCCAGCTTGTATTTACCTTCACAAAAGTGCTTATTTTGCAAATGACAGACTCAGATTAATATTCTAAGTGTCTGACAACATTATGGAAAGGATTTCTAAGGAGATCAACCTTTCTGTTAAAGAGTAAGATCCTTTTTTTAAACATAAAAACATCCGCGAAATTGCTTTCGCTAAACCCACCAGACTCCATGTAGATAAACAGTCATTTTAGTATGGTAAAATACACTTCATTCAAAGTCGACAGAAACAAAATAAAACTATGAAAGCCGTTTTAGGTCATATTTCCACTCTCTAACCGTCACAACTCTAGTTTTGGTTGAAATAAACACATAGTTTACGGATTTACATGTGAAAATATGTTGGCTCTACACACGCTAAAAGTATTTCTTTTTTAAATGGAGTCTGGTGGGTTTAGCGCTAGAGACTCCATAGCGGTTTCTGGTTAAACAGAAAGATCTCAAAGGTTTTAAAGGTCTATCTCTGTAGGGAACCTTTCCATAATGTTGTCAGACAGTTAGAATATTAACCTGAGTCTGTCAGCAGAAAAACAAGCACTTTTGTTTAGGTAAATACAAGCTGGACAATTTCCCTATTAACTTACATTGTAGCTCAGGGGTCTCAAACTTGCGGCCCGCGGGCCAATTGCGGACGATAGTTTCTGGCCCCCGCCTTGATATGAAAGTTTAATGTTAGTGCGGCCCGCGAGTGTGATGTGTATTGTACTTTACAGTGCTGTGTGCGGAGCTGAACGAACCGACCAATCACGGTGGGCTATATGGCTCTCGGGGGCGGGACATCGGCCGGGCTTGATTCAAGCAGAGAAAAATTCCTCAATGAGTGAAAGTTACAGCAGCGTTGCCATGGAGTGTTTTCTTCCGTGCCTGCTGGCTGCCTCGTTTCTATTGGGCACATGCGGACATTCGTCCCAGCGCGCTGCGTTCACAACACTTCACTTATTTTAAGTTGCTGCCCAGGACATTATACCTAGCCTATATATATATATACTGTATATAAATATATATAACCAGGGGTTAAATTGGGCCGGGGCTCTCCGGGGCTCGGCCCCGGCACATAGGCTAAGCCTGCTCGTTTGTCCGGATGTGCCTGCTTGCAGTCTAAATATGTCACAAAAAAATTTATGAAAGTGATGCTTTTGAAAACATGATATTTGAATGATGATGATACATGACATTTTTTTGAAATGGCATGTCTATTTTGTCTCGGCGGAGCTGAGATGAGAACAATCAGAACACGGCAACAACCCTCCCATCACTGCAGACAATTCACCACCGCGGGTCAACAATAACGCCAAAGTGTCTCCGTCGGTAGGATTAGCAGATCAAATGCCTTCTCATAAAGCTAAAACCCCGTTCGCAGCGGTGGAAGCCCGGTGCTCGGAAGCTTCACCGGCCGCTACGAGTTCATGTCGCTGACCAAGCCGTGGAACCGCATCTCCGCCAGCTAGGGCTCCGAGCATCGGAAAGCCCCACTCGGTGTGCGTGCGTGTGCGTGCGTGCGTGTGTGTAAGCAAAGAGAGAGAATGGGAGAAGAAGTTTGTGTAAAGTGGTCCTGGTCACCACAGACCCAAATCTTCTCAGCTGTTGCTACGGTCATATGCTGCACTGTCTCTTCATGTGACACATTATGTTTGGCACATTGTATGGGTCACTTCTTATATCATAACAAGGTAATACAATGTGTAATCAAGTGATGATTGATTAACAGTAATGTAAATGCCCTAATACCTGTTGATACTACAACAATGCAAGTATAGGCTCTTAACCTTGCAGTTTTGCACATATCATGTAAGACTCAATTTCTCCATTTCGTTGCACAAAACTCTCCAGAAACTGCCATTTAACGGTTTATTTTTCAATTTTTTTTCCCGGGGGGGTATTGCCTACACCCGGACCCCCCTAGAATAGGCTATATATATATATATATATATATATATATATATATATATATATATATATATATATATATATATATATATATATATATATATAGATATAGATATAGATATAGATATAGATATAGTTATACATACACGTCAATGCCACTTAGAGAGTTAATATGAGGTCTCTCTCTGACAAAGTAAAACAAAGTGATGCGTATACGCGGCGGGATAAAAGAATATAAATAATAAAATTAAAGAGATTGGAGAAGATTGGAATTTTTTTAACAAAGCTTTTCTTGTGGAAAACCTGATGCGGCCCGGCCTCACTCAGACTTTGCCTCCAGCGGCCCCCAGGTAAATTGAGTTTGAGACCCCTGTTGTAGCTTGTTTCGCTGCTGCAGCGATCTCGCTTAATACTGGACCAATGTCAAAGATTGTTGTTTCCATCATTTAGACACAAAAACATAGGAAAACAGAATAAAAAAAAAAAGTAGTTACCCTTTAAGCAGCAGTGAGTGGAGTTTTTCTGTCATGTGTGTCACCTGTTCAACCAGTTGGCAGGAAGTGTAAAATGAAACTTTATTTAGGTTTTGATTACTTTCTAATTTAATACATTTCTACACAGCTTTTACGTGTATTGATTAATCAATAGTAATTTATTACAACACTAGGTATGTGTATAACAGTTAACAGGAGGCTACACACCTTTAAATAATTACCAACATTATATATCAATCTCTCTGCAGTGGTTTGCTTGCACATTACATTACATTACCACGCTTCACTTTCCAGCCTGGATTCCCACTGGGACCAGACCAAACCATTAGCGTGTGGAGAGCACATAACCAGCGGTAAGTTTGATTTCCAGCCTGGTATGAACCGCTAGAAAACGAAGCCATTTAATACAGATAGTTTGGCACAAATATAGCCCAACCAGGAGACTTAAGCTTGATTTATGGTCCTGCTGAGGCTCCACGCAGATCTTGCGCCGTAGCCTATGTAAGTGGCCTGAAGTTTATCCTTGTGCGTTGGTGTGTGCAAGTGGGAAGTGTGTGGTAGAGCTCCGTTTGATTGGTTCGCTCCAAACCTCAATCAATGATGCAGGGACACTGGCTGAGTTTGTAATGCGACAGTTTTTTTACATGTGGACTGTCTTTAATTCTGCTTGACTATGGAGCTGTATTAGCAACCTAAAGTTACTACTAGGGGTGTCCCGATCAACTTTTCTGACTCCCGAGCCGATCCTTCAAAAAATAGAATATCTACCGATACGGAGTCCAGATCCGATACTTGGATTTGCTCAGATAATAGAGCTGCGCACCGTTTTTGTTTACAAAAATAACTAAGTTAACAAAGTCACTAAAATACAGTATGTCTTAAGCTTAATACATTTAACTTAGAGCAGCAAATTAGTCTTTTTTCTCAACACCAAAAATCTTTTCTATAGGATAGTCAATCTTTGATAAAACGAAACTTAGTGACACACATGCTTAATAGTCAATTTTTGATTTTCTTCTTGTGTTTACCGATTGTGGAATCACAGAAGTGTGGAGACTTCCTCTTCTGTAAAAAACAGGACTTTTTTTTACTTGTTGCCAAAGGCTGGCAAGCTACGAGACACTCTCCGGACAGACACTGGTGAGTGGCCGCGCCCATCTTGGTTTGAAAGTGCCAGCATCCAGGCAGTCTGGCGTTGCGTCTGTGGCGCAGGGCACGTGTGATTAAAGGCAGCGATCACTACAAGCTGATGTACATGATCAGAGTAAGGTAAAAAGGGTAAATGCTGATCCCCGATCAGCTAAAAAAAAATGCCAAAATCGGCTCTTATCCGATACGGTGATAGGGACATCCCTACTACAAATACTACTTAGGTCTGCAACTAATGATTATTTTCATTGTTGAATAATCCGTCTATTATTTTCTTAATTGTTCAATTACTTGTTTGGCCTATTAAATGAAAAATGTCGATCAGCGTTTTCCAAAGCATAAGATGACGTGAAAGACTCAGTGAGACTTTTTAATTCTAAATGAGAGAATTCAGGGATATTCGTGTGACTTTAGTGCAGATTTTCACGTAGCAAGGTTTCCTTTATTTACCAGAATGCCTTTAAATAACCCAAAAAAAGCAGTGCGACTATTTTCATTTGAGTTCAACAGCAGACACTATGAGAGTGAGTATTTCCTTACTGGAAAAGCCAAAGTGCCTTGTTGCTGTGATCTTTAAATACATTTGTTTATAAATTGTAATTCAACTGATTAATTAAAAACACGTTTATTCAATCAACCCCCGCACTTAATTTCTGTGTTGTAGACTAAATTGCCCGTCTGATGTGGTGGTTCTGTTTTGTACTAAGCGACAGACAGAAACAGAAAGCCAGGACTGAGCCTTCACTGCCACACCCCGAGGTCTGAGCAGATGTTATCGATACCGAGAGAGGAGGATGGAGAAGTGGTGAGCTGAAACAAGGGAGGCTGCAGGCAGAGAAAAGGCAGAGGATAAGAGTAGAAAACAGAAAGGGGAAGGTGAAGAGGGAAGAGAGGAGATGAAGAAATATGGGTGACAAGTAAGGAGACAAGACGGAAAAAGATTGGAGGAGAAATGGAAAATGTAAGGTGAGAAGAGAGGATGATACAAGTGGAAAGGACAAAGGACAGTCAAGTGAAGGAGAGAGATTATGAAGGGAGAAGAAAAGAGGATAAAATAAAGAGGAGAGGGAGAACAAAGATGGAGTCGGGATGAAGGAGAGTGAGCAGAAAAGGAGGCATTTGTAAGGAGAGGAGCAAAATTAGAAAAATAAATAAGAACAACTCAAATTTTCCTGGCTGCCACAGTAATGGTAGCAGAAAGTTTTTCAAAATATTCCACGTAGATGCAAAACCACCTCCAAGATTACCTGCATCAACACAACCATTTACACTTACACACCAATATTCCCAGTTAAGGCTAAAACACACTAAATAACATCACAGCATTTTAAGCCAATTATAAAATGGGCTAAAGTCGAGCTAAGCTAACAACAAGCCGGATAAAGACCATGAAGTAATAAGCTAAACACACTAAACCACTGGACCTCTGGAGGACAACGCTGCAAATCCAGCAAAAGAATGCAAACTGCAACATGTTCCTGTACTAAAAACAAACACGGACAATATATTGTTATATTTAAATGTGGAATAGTATTTAAGTCAGCAGTAAGTTGAGCCTGCTTTCAGAGATAATGTGAGATGAACACAAATGTAACAAAACATCCCCCATATATAAGTGTGCACTTTGGGGTACTAGCGGCCTATTCTCGAAGAGGAGCTGGATAATAACCCTGCAGCTCATCATGTGCGTACGAAACACACACACACATACAGTAGTGTCGAAATATTGCATGTGGAAGCAAAACAATCTCCCATAATATCAAGTGGTTCACAATCGGGGGGCGGGCGGGCGGTCTCTCTCTCTCTCTCTCTCTCTCACAAAACCAGAACCGCTACATTCACACCTACAATGGACAGACACCAAATGTAGCAGGTAGACCTAAAACAACTAAATAAGAGCTGAAGAACAGGCTAAGCCAACGACAAAACGGGTTAACGGCGAGACTTACAGTATATTTAAATATGAAGTAGTATTTAAGTTAGAAGCAAGTTGAGTCTAAAACTGCAGATTTGAGAGAAAATGTGATATGAACACAACTGCAACGGCACATACCATCCCCCATGTTCACGCGTATGTGTGTGTTTGGGATTATAGCAGCCTATTCTCCAGAGAGGAGCTGGATAACCCTGATATGTGCAACCCATTCTAACACACACTTGTTGAAATTAAACATGGGGGGGGGGTGACCCCACACACAAACAGACCCACACACACACAGCTGATGGAGTTCCCAGCACTATTGTGTGATGGAGAAGGATGGAGGGGCCCTCTGAGGGCTTCATTAACATGTCACACTGGGTTTGAATGATGTGAACATTTAACATCATGTATTACATATGTGTCTCCATGTGCAGCTCATACCAGTTGAACCTAATTCAAACAGTTGGAAAAAAACGAAATAATTTAAACGTGCTGGTGAGAGTTTGGTAAACTGTATTTTTCTTGTGAAGCAGGCTTCAGGTCACCAGGTTTCGGTTACAGTTAAGTTTTAACAGTGATTTGAGCTGTCTGGATGCTTCAAGCTGCTGATTTGATTAAACATTTTTCAAAACGGTATATTCATGTGACACAATGCTACCCTTAAATAATAAAAAGTACAAATATGATTCTCAAATAAGAGATGTAAAGATGTTTTGACTTTTCACTAAACAGCATTTTCTAAAGTGGAAAAAAAGTGAAAAACTTATCTACAGATGAATTAGACAATGAATACAGCAAATAAGCGTATTTTATAATCAAGGAATCAATGCAACAAATGAATGTTCCCACTTTCACTACTTTTAGAGCAATTTACTCCAGGTCTTTAAATCTGTAAATAGGGATCGGTCTCGACAATGATTCCCATTATTGATTATGATTTACCATGCCAGATTAGATTGCAAACTATATCAATAAGGTTAGGGAATTTTCAGTTACAATACCAATTTAGCTTGGATATGAAAGAGATTCTCAGAGAACTTCTGCTGTAAATTGTACAAGCAAGAAGCAACAAATATTATTTTTATAATGCACTAAGTCAATGTTTACATTAAGAATTAACCCCCAAAAAAGGTCAATTCTCCACATCTAAGGTGAAAAGGCATAAAAGAAAAAGATTGACTTGGGATTTTATTAATTGACATCAGATAACTCAAATATCAGTTTTAATTTGAGAATCAATTATTATTTTAGTAGGTTTATTTTTATTTTATTTTTGGGGGGCTATTCCCTTTATTTGATAGTGAGAGTGGAAAGACAGTAAAGGGAGGGGGGGGGAGAGAGACAGGATGACACGAAGCTAAGGGCCACAGGTCGGATTCGAACCCTGGGTTTCTGAAAGGACTCCGCCTACGTGGGGCGCACACTCTTACTGGGTGAGCTAGGGGCCGCCCAAGAATCGATTATTTTAACCCAACTCTATGAGTAAATCTCTGAGAATCAGATTTTAGGCTCTCAGTAATTCTGCATAAGGCTGCACGATATGAAGAAAATATCCAATTGCGATATGATTCATGATATTGGAGTGAATGATCATTTTTGTATAATTTTTTATTAAAAAATATTAAAAATTACAAAGTTAAAATTATTTTTGTGTGATTTTTTTGCGAAGATCTGTACCAAACAAAGATTTTTTCTTTAGTCTAGTTTAGAATTTTTTGATTTTAATACTTAATTCAGAATGGTTTGACACATATTTTGCCCAAAGTCTGGCTAACAGATATTGAAACAGGAAGGTATGACTGTGCTGTACTGTAACCTCCTGCTGTATCATCCTGATACCACGGCAGATCATCAGCCTCTCTCCCTGCTGGGCGTCGGCTCTGCAAGGAGACACTGAGGCTACAGACTGGACCAGCATGCACTTCTGCGTGGCAGCTGTTAAAGAATGATATCAGACAGGTTTTAGGGGCTGTACACACACCTGCTAACTCTATACTTCTGTCACAGTGAGGTGAGAAAGCTTCGATTCCTTCACCACCATCATGAGAATAAAAAATGAAGAATGATGATAATTCTAAATCACTGCATGCATAACACAAAATATGAGATGTCAGAAAGTGGCTACTATGCACATGAATAGGTGGTGGGGGGGGGGGATCACTTAAACGGCCACTTGTGTGACGTCCTGTTGTGTTCTTTAACCCCCCCCAATGTAGCACAAGTAGACTTTATATTTCACAGTTTCCGTTTTCCGTCAGATCATCTGTAGATCTCGACGTTGCACTTGAAAGAAGCTTCATTTCCCGGAGAAAGAGAGAAAGAAAAGAGACGGAGGGACTGAGGAAACAGTCAGCTGTTCCCCAAATTCCCGGCAGTTCAGTGCTTGTATTTGAGGTTTTAAAACTTTCTTGTTGCAGAGATAGAGGCAGTGAGGTTTCCCGTTTCCTGTACGGGACGTTCACACCGCCTCAAACACACCGACAAATAGGGCTCAACGATTAATTGCATTTGCGATAATATTGCGATATGTTAAAACGCGATTTCCTAATCGCAAAGGCTGCGATTTGGTCACTGCCAAACTGCACTCCGCAGAGAAAGCATCAACTTAGCACGCTAACGGTACGCTGTACCTTGAGCAGATTTCTGTCATTCAAACAACTCTGAGTTGTAGTTTAAAACTTTTAAGGGTTTTATTCAGGCTCCAGTTCATACATGCAGTTAATGAATACAGGCACGCAGAACTGAAGGCTCGGTTAGCAACGATTAGCGGTTAGCTCCAGTTAGCGGTTAGCTCCGTTATAAAGATATGGAGTGGAGGAGACTGCTGCGGAGAGGGGTAACAACCAGACTCTGATAAATGACGTTCGGGGAGCTTTCACAGCAGCGTGGCTGCATTGTTTCAACGGTTTTATTAGTACAGCTAACAAAAACACTGTTGGCACGTCCACATCAAACAAGCTTTCCGTGATCGTGCATCACCCCCCCCCTCCTCCTCCACGCAGTTGCTAGTAGCCAAGGAGGACACGGAGGATTAAAAAAACATGATGGACTCTTCAGAAGAGGTCATTATCTTCACTTGAGTTTCTGCGCGGGAAAGTCACCGGACACCACAATCTTCTGAACATAGTCATACTGAGAAATCCAGAGAAGGTTGTGTGGAGCTGATAGTCTAAATTAGCTTCTCATTTGGCAGTGGCTTGAATGTAACGGACGTTCGTTAATATCAAAAGTTACGCACTGAAGCTTTAAGCGAATGGTTGGTCTAATCTATGAGCTACTTACTGGCTACAATAATATAAACAGCTGCTTTGCAAAATCCAAAAAAAAAAACACAGATCGTCTTGCAGAAAATTCAAATTAGCATTTTTCTTCTCAAAGACTTCCAGATGTGTTTACTGAGAGCTTTACAAATGAACTTGACCTTCAGTAAACACAAGTAGCTCCTGGCTAATTACAGATGATCCTGAGGGAGTCTCTCCGTCTGTACCGGGAGATCCAGCAAGAGTCTCACTCATTAGCCATCTCTAAAATGTGAAACAGCAGGAAGGACACCAGGGATTAAAAACGCTGGAGGTTACAGATAAGGACAGTGGGCTAACCGCTGGAGGGGTGGCTCAAGGTAAGTTAGCAAGGAAACCGCATTCTTTACAGCTGAAATATAGCTTTAATAGCTTATCTTAAAGAAAGAAAGCAGACTTTTTTATAAAAATAAATAGCTGATATTAAAATAGTACAGAAAAACACAGAACTAAGAATTAGGGCTGCAACTAACTATTATTTTCACTGATGATAATATGTTGATTGTTTTCTCGATTAATTAATTAGGTGTTTGGGCTATAAAATCACAGAACACTGTTTTCCAAAGCCCAAAATATCGTTTTCAAATGTCTTGTTTTCTCAACAACTCAAAGATATTCAGTTTCCTGTCACAGAGGAGAGAAGAAACTAAAACATATTCACATTTAACAAGCTGGAATCAGAGAAGTTTTACCTTTTCTTTTAATCCTCTAATCTTTAGTGGTGGAACGGTACATGTATTCGTATTTAACCGAAACTGTACGGGCGTTGCGGTTCAGTGCATAAATTTACACGGAGAATACATGGTTTAAAAATTAATAAAACTTGCAAATTAATTAATGTAATGCGGAACTAATGTTAGATACGCGGGTTCTTAAGGGACACCTAATCTGTAGCCCTGCCTAGGGATGCACCGATCCAACTTTTTCAGTCCCGATACCGATACCAGGGCTTTGTGTATCTGTTGATACCCGATACCGTCGCTGAATTAATAATAAACTGTATACCTTCCACCTTATACCTTCCTATACTAAACATTACTTTCCCAACTAAGACAAAATAACATAGATGTAATGTATTGAATTCTTATTTATTTGTTATTTTAAAAACAACTGTGCATTCAAATCGAAAATATAATGTAATCAAACTTCTTAAAATAAATTTAAATAAATAATAATGGGCCATCAGTAATGGGCCACCTTTATATAGGTTTATAATGGCTTATTCTACTGTCAGGAGTACATAGAATATCTCAAAAACATGTTAATGTCATCATGTTTACTAAAAGCTTTGATTACTAAAGGGTTTGGCTCCACGACATTATACAATAACTTTATATGAAGGAGAATCCATGAAACAGTTACAGAAGCTAAACTATTTGTATTGTACAAACTGCAAAGTAGTAAATTAAACTCAAATCGAATGAATACACATACAAACAACTTTACCATCGTTTCCCTTTCAAAACTAAATAGTTGTAAGCTAGTTGTATAACCACTACCTTGGCCACAGGTAAGTTAGGTTGTAGTGTTGTTGTAGTGGGGGACTGAACGTAGCTCCGCTGTCAGCCTCCTTCGCTGTTTGAATAACGTTAGTAGGTTGGCGGAGGTATTTCAGCGAGGTGAGACATCTTAGATCCAGAGTTTTAATCATTGCTCTGAACCGTCTTTCTCGACGGTCTGTAGCGGGACCGGAGCTGGATTGCGTTCATAATGTTGCTCCGCTGCATGCTTGAAGTGACAAGTCTTTAACGTTAGCACGGCCGAGTAACGTTAGAGCGACAGGAAACAACAGTGCCTAAATTATGTCCGATTTGTTAGAAACAAAAAACTTCGGAACAACAGACTGCTCCTCTCTTGAGCACACCTTGTTCTGGTGTATCTCCGGTCTTTCTTCATCCTCTAGCTAACTTTCTTCTCGGTTCTTGAATGTGCAGTACCGACCGGAACCTCTCCCAGCTTAAACAGACTGTTATGCTACCTGGCTAGCTAGGCTAGCAGCTGTAATGTTACCCAGCATGCCATTCGGCGGTGTAGCTACATTTGTAAATGTAAAATTATTAGTGTTAGAAACTGTTTAAGTCTCAAATTGTTATATGCTTTGGTGTTTTATCCTTTTAAAGAGAGTTAGTTGTGGGTTATTAATTGTTGTGTTATGAAGTTACTACCATGAGTGAGAAGGGTACGCAGTTAACAGAGGTCCCGGTGCTGCAACGGAGTAAAAAAAAAAACTGGATCGGCTCGTGGATCTGTTAATTTTTCCGATCCACCGATCCAGCTATTTTGTCAATATCGGGGCCGATACCCGATCCAAATATCGGATCGGTGCACCCCTAGCCCTGCCCTGCCTTAGCTCTGAAGCTCTGGCACGCCGCCTATGTAGCCGAGCTCCGCCTATGTATGCTGTTTTAGTGAGTCAAAGATAGCAGCTCTAAGGACGAGTATGGCGAGTAGTGGTGACCCACAAGAGTTAAGAGGTCAGTTCCAGTAGTACAGGCGAGAGAGTGGTGGATAAGACTGCTGTTGTAGATTAGAGTCACGTTTCCAGCGTCGCGGCTCCGAACCATAACGTTAGTTGGGACTGACACCTTGTTTCTTCAGGCTAACTATATTAGCTTTAGCCAGGCAGGGAGCAGCTTTCTGCTGTGAAAAATGGCCGGGAGACGTCGTGATAACGTTGCATTAATCAGGTGATTTAGTTCGTCGTGATAACGTTGCATTAATCAGGTGATTTAGTTCGTCGTGATAACGTTGCATTAATCAGGTGATTTAGTTCGTCGTGATAACGTTGCATTAATCAGGTGATTTAGTTCGTCGTGATAACGTTGCATTAATCAGGTGATTTAGTTTGTCTTTGCAGAGAACAGAGATGCTGTAATTTCAGTTTTATAGCCGATTGTCTCATTGTGTTTACAAGTTCCAGATGGAGTCTGGAGATGATGTGGGGTATTTATTGTTTACATCTTACTTTACACAGGTCAGGCTGTCAGCTAGCTCAGGGGAGAGACTGGATGACACTAGGTGGTACAGCCTGAGACATGCATAATAAAAATAAAATGGCCTTCTGCATTTTTGTTTTGCTTTTCCCTCCATTGTACCGAACTCGAACCGAGCCGTGACTTCTGTGTACCGTTCCACCCCTAATAATCTTTTCAGCTCTACTAAGACTGCACGTGAGCTGCTTCTTCCAGGTGTCTGCAGTAGAAGAAACATCTTAGGGGATACTAGCTGAGGTCTGGAGGCGAAGAGCTGAGCTTTCAAAACCTGCTTCTAACCAAGTTATGCTTGTGAGTGCCGAGTGGATCTCCTGCATTAATGCCAATCATCCTGTCCTGACCAGAGCCGTGTGTCGACAAACATCAGACACGCAGGAGACCTCCTTCAAAGAGGTCTCTGATGCCACAATGATGCCACGCTGTTGCTGCAGTACCATAGCAATGACCTACAAAAACCTGAGACTTACTAATTTAATCTAGGAAGACACTTTAGTCAACAAGTTAATGGGAAAGTTACTGACAAACCCACTTACTGAAACATTTTACCACCAACATACACAGATTTTTAATCTCAGCAGCTAGAAAGGAGCACATATTCAGGTAAAATACATGGAGCAAATTATGAAAATAATATCTCGTCGCTGCGTTTTGTTTTTCTAAATATTCCTCCTGCTCACACACAACAACGTCCACGATCCCGATTCCACTCGTGAATATCAAAATATGTTAAAAATAACCGTAATGTGAACGAACAAAATCAAAATGCTTCCACAACACACAGTGCAAGACTTAATCTCCCAACAACCGGACAGGAATAAGATGGAACAGACACTGTCCAAACAAACCATCCAAATCATATTTAAAATCAGCTCAAACAAAAGTAACCTATAATGCAAGACAAAAAATGTGGATGACTACATCTGAAATGCCTACAAAATAGTCTTTTATCTTTATTAAAATAATACATTGTTTACAGTCCAGAATTTATTTACTGTAACTTAGAATTAGTGTTGCACGATATTGACAAAATATGATATTGCGATATAGATTATGAATATTGCGATATCGATATTAATTGCTATATTTTTAAACACATAAAATTACAAAAGATACGGGAAAATGCATCAAAATAGATTCATAACAAATAAAACACAATGTTTATTTCAACCCATGATCATATTGGACTGGTCCAACATGAATAAATAAAGGACAACGTCTACAGAACAGGACATGTTTTACTGGTTGGACAGTATAAAATATACAAATAAAGAGAACAGGACATGTTCTACTGGTTGGACAGTATAAAATATATAAATAAAGACATGTAAATAATGTAAATAATGAGAACAGGACACAACTTGTCTTTCTCTTCTCTGATTCATTCCGTTTTGTTGTCTCAATCTATTTCTTCACTCACACTGTCACTCTGTTGAAATATGCACACACATGGTACGTTCCATTGGGTTTGTCACGTAGTGGCCCTGTGCGCTGACGTGCACTAACATGTGTACGTGGCACGGTAACTGGCCAATGAAACATGATCATTACAGCGTTTCAAGCTCTAAATCAAACACAACTAAGCCACACAGCCAACGGACAGGAAGCAGCGCTCCACAAAATAAACTAAATATTGCATACTTATTATGACACTTTCAATATATTGCGATAACGATACTGAGTCAATATATCTTGCACCCCTAGATATAATATTGAGCAATGTGATATTGCAATAACGATATTTAGTCGATATATCTTGCACCCCTACTTAGAATATGGACAGAAACCTCAAGTATCAGATTTGATCTTTTTAAAATGACCTATGGAGGAAATACATGATGGAGTGGAGACTTGCTCGACAAGCAAGTGGGTTTTTAATTGTCTATAGGCATCATCATGTCCACTAAACCAGAATAAACTCTCGCCAGGTTACCAGTCGTTTCCCTTCTTTGTCTCAGGGTGGATTTAATCCCAGCAACCATCTGTAACAGGAGACGCCTACACCCACTTTAACCTTCACAGCATTTCCCCTGACATCTACGCTTCTGTGCTTCTCCGCAGCCACTCGGCCCAGTTTAACAGCCCCAGAGATGGTTACATCACATCCTGTTACATCACATCCTGTGGAGTGGAAGATGCAGACAGTGAGCTGGGTGGCACTGACCACTCGTAGTGGAACGGCAACTTCCTGCTTTTCATCACAACATGAAAATAGTGTAAACATGAAAACCCTTGTCTTCTCCCTTCCTTCCTTCCTCCTCCTTTCCCTCCCTCTCTCTCCCGAAATCTCTTTACATCCCTACATTCTCTCCTTTCCTAGGTCCTTCTTTTCATCTTTCTTTCCTACGTTATTCTCTCTCCCTACATCCTTCTTTCCCTCCCTCTCCCGAAATCTCGCTTTCCCTCTCTACATATTTCCTTCCTTAGGTCCTTCTTTCCTTCCACATATCCTTCTCTACATCCTCATTTTCCTTCCCTACATCCTTTTATTCCTTGTATTCCATGTATCTTGCGTGGCTCTATGGGGTCACTCGCTTCTTGCGTTGTAAATATTTGGGTAAACAAGGACTCGTGCAAAACAATGTACATCAGGGCTCTGGTCCCCGAGTCCGACCAAAAGTAAACAGAAAGTAGCTGAAGGAAACTGCAATTAGGGGATCTACAACCAGGGCAATGTCATTTACTTCCTTTCCCACTTTGTTTCTTTTCCTTGCTTTCTCTTAAGTTATTTCCTGGAGGAAAAAAGGAGTGAGGAAAAACAAACAGGAGCAACCCTCTTAGTTTAAAAATGGAACAATTGTACCATGTAGGAAACCAGATATCAAGAATATCATATAAGACTGAACTCCTCACGGTTTTCTCAAGAATGTGGTGTTTGAGAAACTACGATGTTCAGAAACACTACTTGTAAACACTGAACCCGCACAACACACAAAGCGTACAAGAGACTTCTAGGGATGACAGATCAACTTATTTAGTTGAGAACGAAGTCGAACGGTATGGTGCGGTAAACGGAAGGAAATGAGAGCAGATATTTAATGAGAGAGGCAACCGTTCACGCCGTCATCCAGTGACTAAATAGATAACTAAATGGACAAGGATGTTAGCTCAGAAAGATCTTATCGTCACATCATATATGGTAATTAATCAGAGCAGCTTGTAGACAACGGGAAGAAAAGAAAACACTTAAAACCTGAGTCTTAACAAGTTGGGAAAAGTCTAGATGAACAGGTGGGGATTTTTGGGAAAACACACAAGGCCCACGTCCCTACATGAACCACGTGAGGAAACCCTGTTATTACCAGCGTGTCAGGGGTGCTCACATTCAGTTTTAAAGTGGTTTAATCTGGATAAACTGCTGGTTTGTTTCCCCATAATATTTCTTTTTAGTGATGTCACCGTGTTCCCAGAACTCAGTAACTATCAGGAACGAGTACAATTCACTTGGCTTAAAGCTGAAGCTGTCATCGCATCATCTAGCAGCGTCACCTCTTCCCACGCGCCACCTTCGTTTTATGCAGACAACGGACCTCTGCGCACCTGAACAACACACCTTTTTAACGGCAGACATTTTGACTCGTCATAGCAGGAAATCCACAGGTGAAATTTAATTAACGATGATTCACTGCGTGTCATTAAATGTCCCAGTAAGCCAGAAAGAAGAACACCGGGACGCTGGAACCAGCTCACCTGAATTAAACCTGTGCCTTTCTCGCTATGACATTGCAAAAAAGTCTGCTGTGATAAATGTGTGTGCAGGTAAGAAAGTAGGCCTGTCTGAACTTCTCTCTCGAGGTCCCTTTGTTCACACGACTACTTCTGTCACTTTGTGTGTGTGTGTAAACAGGTGAAACATCATAAACTGATGATTAGGAAAGCGTGCACCGTTATCCCCAATAATTGCATCTCGTCCCTCCCTGTAACAGCCGAGCTTCGCCCCACCTTCAAGACGTGGTACAACGACACATCATAGAAACCAGTTTGCTTGAAGAATATAATAACTGGCACACAAGTGTTTATCCAAAACCTAAACTTTAAAAAAAAACAAATATCAGATCAGAAATTCACGCTATAGTAAACGCCACGTTAGAAAGTAGGATTCCCTACCCATGCATGAGGTTTTTAACCCAGTGAAAGAGACTTCAACCAGCCCAGTGAGCCAGTAAGACAGCCCAGTATGCAGCAGGGCAGCAGACTGGGAACAGAGAGGAGAAAGAGGTGTTGGCCTCTTTCTGTATGCAGCAGGCAGAACGAGTTCTTCTGCAGAGCAGGCCTCCATAACAAAAGCACAGAGAGAGAGAGGGAGAGAGAGAGCGAGGGAGGGAGGGAGAGGCACTGGGAGTCACCTCCCTCTGCTGCTGCCTCTCTCAGGATCTCATTCTCTCTTTCCTTGCATCATTCTGGTTAGCGTTAGCATCCGACAGCTCATTAAAGCAGCATTCCATGCAGGATTAGGCATAACACACACAGACACTCCTCTTTCATAGATACAAAACAGAAGGGAGGTAACACAGAGCAGCTTCAGCAGTACGTACCACATCTCTTCTCCCGTTTCTCCTTTAGTCCATGTCGTTCCCTTCTCCTCTTCGAGTGTCGGATGTTGGAGGATGCAGAGAGAGAGAGAGAGAGAGAGAGAGGGAAAGAGAGGGAGGGAGGTGCCTTTGATGCTGTGGCAAGCCCACTGCAGAGAAAGAGAGAGAGAGATGGTGCTAACAGAGAGGAAGCTAACGCTAAAGTAGCCACTAGCTCAGTATGGGACGATGGGATGGCCGGATGGGAGGGATGATGATGCGGCACCTTTCAGTATGGAAACGGAGGGAGGGAGAGAGAGAGAGCGAGAGAGAGGGATAGAGAAAGAGGGGTGCCCTGTTACCTTGGAAACTGAGATGATGTGATGGGGACGGTGGAGCCGAGTTTTGATTGGCTGACAGGGTGTGGTGCTCCCCTTCCTGAGGGAGGAGGAGGAGGGGGAGGACGGGGGGATGACAGAGCAAAGGATGTGAGAAGCAGCTGCTCTCTCTTTTTCTGTGCCGGAGGAGAAAGCGCTGCACAGGGAGGACGGGAAGACATCAACACCCCCAGCTGGTGACTCCTGGAAGAACAGAAAAAGAAGAAGAAGAAGAAGAAGAAGAGAACCTGAGGACAATGTTCAGAAGACAACAGTCAGGTTATTTATAGATTTCAATACAATACACTTTATTTTCCCTTTAATTGCTTTATAATGTAGCAGAAAAGCATTATACACAAAGTTAAATGTATTCATTTTGATAATTTTTTTTAATCAAAAGATAATTGCCAATGGCCTCATTATCTAAAGATTTTCAATTAAGTTTCTCATTTTCGCATAATAAAAGAGTTTAATCTCAAGTTTTTATCAGGCCAGCAGGTTTGTGTTCTCTGGGACAATACAGCAATCACCGTTCAGAAAATGGTATTTTCTTATCTTTTGTTATGGACAAATATACTAACCACAGAGGGAATGACATTGACAAGTTTTTGTCAAAATTGATTGATTTTTTTCGTCTTAACCCTCCTGTTGTCAGTTTTAAAAATTTCTATTTCAGAAATTAATTTGCATTTCTTTTAACCAAATTGCCAAAAAAATAACATGGATGTTTTTTATACAACGTTCTCTGCAGGTAAAATTAATCATTACTTTCACAGGTGTGATCCTGCCATTAAAAAAAGTAGTAGTTTCAAAACAGTAGCTTAGTATCTAAACTTTGACATATTCCAGTTTCTGATAATCCATAAACATATATTCCTCTGAACTATAGTCAAAATAATTCATAACTGTACTCAAAAATTCGGTATGTTAATGAGGTTTATTGACCATACATTTATAAAATGTAAAAAAAAAACAAATGTAATAAAGAATTTATACTTTGTACTTTGTAAACAGGCAAAGCAAGGTCAACAAGTGCGCATGTCTGGCGTGAAGACAACAAAATGATTTATTATTTTTATTGAGAAACTCAACTGTCTGTCATGTAAACATACAAATTAATTAAAAAAAATGTATAAAAAAAACCATTAAAACCATGAACTCAAGTGACGACGGGAGCTGGCTGCAGGACGACTCAATCCTCAATCACCATGAACCGGTTTTAATGTTCTATCAGACCAGAACTAGTCGAGAGTCTGCTCGAGACTTTGCTCTAATTTGGGCAGGATTTGGGATTTCGGGACTGTCCCAAATTTTTCAGGAAGTCTGGTAACAGCGCAGATTGACGCTGGTGGAGATATTTGTTGGAGGTTAATGTTATTATATGGGCATGTGTTAGAAAGTAACAAAGGCAGGGCTGGTAATGTTGAAAAGCTAGCAAGAACTGAAAGTAGCATGCCTTCGGGGCTCCGTCTAACCCCTGACCTTGGGGCACCCAAACACGTGGACGCTTTATTTTATTTTTTTAAACTTCAGTCTTCTATTTGCCTTTTTTGCAGTCCGGCCCAAAACACAGACCTACCTGTCCAACAGAAAGACGGCAGCCATGGCGGCAGTTTTCTCCTCCTTTCTCCTGCAGAGACGTTGTGGCGGCGACGACGCGCATTGAGCTCGTACACGGGAGGGGCAGATTACGCGCAGCGGGGCAAGGAGAGATTTCATTGGTTCTTTCCAAGAGGACCGCGAGGCAGCGATTGGTTGGCGTTTTTGACAAAATGCAGAGAATCAGGTAAACAATAGCACGTGACATAACATCTACAAACTTATGAAGATAAAAATAAAAAATAAAAACATACGAAGCAATACAAACGAAGAAAATAACAGAATCATTACATAGAAGAATACATAATATATATCCAAAGAGGTACATGAAAACATACATTTACAATTAGTCAGAGGTTTCAGGGAAAACAAGCTCCACAGTTTCCACAATTTTAATACTTTTTTTGTTATCCAACAATCTTTCCAACAAAATTTCCGCTTGTGAATATAAAATTTTGCATGCGGATTAATGTAATGAATGAGATACTCAAGATCAGCATTACCTGAATTATGGTAGAAACAGATGATATCTTTAAGGTTAAAGGCGTAGACAAAGTTGGTGGGTTCAAAAAAGTAAGACTGGATACTACAGATGATGGATCTTTTTTGCTCTTTTTTTCAGAGCCCATATGTTAATTATAGATGTCGAGGTGTAAATACCATTTAAAAAATATATTTAAAAAAAATGTATAGTGGAAATAGTTACCTACCCTGCTAAATAAATGGTATGATAAACATTCAGAGGCAGAAGAAGTTGCTCCTCTTCTATTTTTTTCAGAGGGAAATGAGGGATCAAAATATTAAAACATTGAAATAATCCAATGCCAAATCTCAGTATCAATTCTAAAATAGTTTTTTCTCCCTCCATCATGGAAATTCTGATTAAAATGCTTCTACGGTGACACCTGCTGGGCAAGAGGGGGAAGTATAAGAACTATTGTGAGCCATTTATTGGCCATATGCACCAAAACACCAAAGCACATTCCTTGTATGCAAAAACCTACTTTGCAATAATCCGGATTCTGATTCTAATTGTTTTTCTGTTTAGTTTTCCATTGAATACAAGAAAGTAGAGATAAGAGATAAGAAGCTGACATGTATAAAACAACATGACGCCGGGCCAAGGGCGTAACTTTGGGTTCAACATTGGGGGGGGGGGGGTGAGATCTCCAACTATCTAGGGAGCGGACTTCTGCATGTATCCAGAAAAGGGACAAAAACTTCGAAAAAGTTTGTAGGAAAAAACTCAACTACAAAAGGCAACAAATGTGTGAAAGTGTGAAAAACTATGGCAGCAAAAAAAACGTCAAATAAGGCGACAAAAACTCAGAAAGAAGCAAGAAAAACTTTGAATAAAAACTCCAGTAAGGTGACAAAAAACGTTAGAACTTTTTTCCAAAAAAAACTAAAAAAACAACAACAACAAAAAAGTCAGCAAATAATCAACAAAAACGCTGAAAAATGCGGCATTAAAGGCCGGAAAAAGCGATATAAAGGTTGAAAATGCGACGAATAGGTCCAATAGTTTTTTCTCCTGTCCTCCCCAATTTGTCGAGTCACCAGCTCGCCACTGTAATGCACAGTGGTGTAGTCTACGTGATACGCAGGTATACCCAGTATACCACTAAGAAAGCTCCAGGATTTCCATATCCCCACTTAAAAATGCCCAATGACACGCAACAACATACTTTCTATTATATTTTTGATATATTTAGAATTGTCGTCTGTGTTTTTCTTCTTCACATAGGATAAATACAGGCATTTCCACTGTAAAGTCGTGCATAAAAGTGTGTCAGAATACAGGAAATGAAAATGTTGCCGCTGAAAATAACTGTGGGGGAGGACACCCTGACCCCCCACTATGGTATGACCCCCCTCACCCAAATTCTGGCCCATATTTATAGGCCAATATATTTATATACAGTACAGTATACCCACCACAATACATTAAACTACACCACTGGTAATGCATTCATCTGAAACTGAGCATTCTGCATAGTGAGTACTTTACTTTGGGGACTTTAAGTTTGTTTTGATGTTGATACTTTTGTGTGTTGAAAATGAGTGTAAAATCAACTTGACGTTGGAAAAGCAGAGAGCTGAACAGGTACAGAAAGAATTTGAGATTTAAAGAAAAAGAAACCAGCAAAATACTCATTTGATGACAGATTTAACCCAAATTTGACCCGTTTTAAAGGTCCCATGACATGGTGCTCTTTGGATGCTTTTATATAGACCTTAGTGGTCCCCTAATACTGTATCTGAAGTCTCTTTTATATAGACCTTAGTGGTCCCCTAATACTGTATCTGAAGTCTCTTTTATATAGACCTTAGTTGTCCCCTAATACTGTATCTGAAGTCTCTTTTATATAGACCTTAGTGGTCCCCTAATACTGTATCTGAAGTCTCTTTTATATAGACCTTAGTGGTCCCCTAATACTGTATCTGAAGTCTCTTTTATATAGACCTTAGTGGTCCCCTAATACTGTATCTGAAGTCTCTTTTACATAGACCTTAGTGGTCCCCTAATACTGTATCTGAAGTCTCTTTTATATAGGCCTTAGTGGTCCCCTAATACTGTATCTGAAGTCTCTTTTATATAGACCTTAGTGGTCCCCTAATACTGTATCTGAAGTCTCTTTTACATAGACCTTAGTGGTCCCCTAATACTGTATCTGAAGTCTCTTTTACATAGACCTTAGTGGTCCCCTAATACTGTATCTGAAGTCTCTTTTATATAGACCTTAGTGGTCCCCTAATACTGTATCTGAAGTCTCTTTTACATAGACCTTAGTGGTCCCCTAATACTGTATCTGAAGTCTCTTTTATATAGACCTTAGTGGTCCCCTAATACTGTATCTGAAGTCTCTTTTATATAGACCTTAGTGGTCCCCTAATACTGTATCTGAAGTCTCTTTTATATAGACCTTAGTGGTCCTCTAATACTGTATCTGAAGTCTCTTTTATATAGACCTTAGTGGTCCCCTAATACTGTATCTGAAGTCTCTTTTATATAGACCTTAGTGGTCCCCTAATACTGTATCTGAAGTCTCTTTTATATAGACCTTAGTGGTCCTCTAATACTGTATCTGAAGTCTCTTTTATATAGACCTTAGTGGTCCCCTAATACTGTATCTGAAGTCTCTTTTATATAGACCTTAGTGGTCCCCTAATACTGTATCTGAAGTCTCTTTTATATAGACCTTAGTGGTCCTCTAATACTGTATCTGAAGTCTCTTTTATATAGACCTTAGTGGTCCCCTAATACTGTATCTGATGTCTCTTTTATATAGACCTTAGTGGTCCCCTAATACTGTATCTGAAGTCTCTTTTATATAGACCTTAGTGGTCCCCTAATACTGTATCTGAAGTCTCTTTTATATAGACCTTAGTGGTCCCCTAATACTGTATCTCAACAGTGGAGGTGGATGTTGGGGGTGTGGCCTTGACCAACTGCCACTTTGCTCGTTTGAAATCCATGATGTCTCTCTCTCTCTCTCATGGGTGGGCCAAATTCTCTGGGGGGGCAAACCAGAGAAAGGAAAGGAGAAGATCTGAGCTTTCATTTTCTCAAAGGCAGAGCAGGATACCCAGGGCTCGGTTTACACCTATCACCATTTCTAGCCACTGGGGGACCATAGGCAGGCTGGGGGAACTCATATTAATGTTAAAAAACCTCATGAGATGACATTTTCATGCCATGGGACCGTTAAACGCTTTTTTATATCACAAATATGGGTTTCTTTCAACCAAATTGCCCCACATATAACCTGGATGCATGCATGAACGTTGTATGGAACCCAGACACCATTCTTCACAGGTCACATGAATCATTACTGCCATTGAATTTTTTTTTTTTTTTTACCTCAATTTTATAGCATTTGAAAAAATAAAATGGTGTCCTGACTTTGACATAAACCAGTCTGTGATCCACTCAACACCCTCTCATCTTCACTATTAGTCAAAATAATTCATAATTTCTGCTTTTTTAAACCAAAAAATGAGGTATAATTTCATTTCAGTTAGGTTTGTTGTCCATAAATGAAACAAAGCGTTGAAAAAAAGAAAGAAAAATGTCGGAGCTGCTCCCCCCGCGACCCGACACCGGATAAGCGGACGAAGATGGATGGATGGATGGATGAAGTTCATTTTTGATTTTGACCCCAAAGGACAACAAGTTCACGGTCAGCAGGAAGGCGACGCGAGGGTGAACTCCGTACAAAAGCACAGCTACACCTTCAGTTTGTCCTCCAATGAAAATGCTGTGTCTTGTCTTTTATATAAGTCAATGTGTCTTGTGTGCGGTGCGGTTCAGATTATGACCACTAGGGGGGGCCCTTTACCTTCTCAACAGCTGATCTGCAGGGCCAAGCTGTGGTCAAACCAACACCGTTCCCATCACCTATACACAGCAGACGTCTCCTATATCACAACACAAATGTACACGTACAAAATCTAAAATACATTTTAAGTGTTAGTGCGCCAAAAAAATCTGAAAAATGTCAGAAAAAAAGTAAAAAAAAAAAAAAAAAAAGGGACAATATATTTAATGCTCTAATACTTTAATGCTTCAATGCAGTGATCTCCAAGGGGGGGGGGAGGACCACTGGGGGGGGGGTCTTCAGAGTCACAGCAGGTGGGGGGCCGCCAAATTATTGTTTAATATTTTTTGAACGTTATTTTTTATTTTTAACCCAAAATTGTGTTAACCCCTCCATCCTCCCCCCGTAGATTACTGCTATGCTTCCACAGATACAGTTAAGCTAATGGATTCACTGTGCCTTCTCCACATGAATGTTTGACATCCAAATGCGATGATGTATGAATAATGTAAATAGTATTACTTTAGTACTGTAGGGCTGACCTTATTAAAAAGGTTCCGCAGTGTTTAAAAGGTTTAGGTGCTGCACCCGGAGCTGTGTTGGGCAGCACCAAGCCTACTTTAGGCCCAATGAATGTCACTCAAACACTTCTCTCAGATCTGATGACTGTAGTTGGACTTCTTTACCTTCCAGTTTTGGTTTTAAGCTTTTGGGTGTTATGCATGTATTACCTGCTCTAGCTTTTCCAACGTTTCAGACACAGATATGGTGATAATAACAGTCCAAAATGATGTGAAAAAGAGACGCAAAACTACCACAAAGAGACACCTTTTTTTTTTATTGAAAAATGTTACATTTTCTTGAGAAAGGATGCCTAAATTTGCACACGCAAGTCTTCACAAAGCGGAGAAAACACTGGGTACATGTAAAAGGCTTTAAATGTTATTGTAGGCCCAGTTTATTATGCAACTCAACTGTATACAGTACAGGGTTTTCCTTGCCATCCCAAGTCTTAGGTGCAGCCAGAGCCGGCCCGAACCATAAGCGAACTAAGCAGCCGCTTAGGGCCCCGTGGCTACCAGAGGGGCCCCCCAAGAGCGCTTGAAATGTCCCACAATAGAGCTCATAACAGAGCCGGTCTATCTATTTAAAGATAGTGTTGCTGCTAATAGGTCTCAAATGCGTATTTGTACATTATGAGTGCTTCAATTAATATTTACAATACACAAGTTGGTTTAGTGCCGAGTGCAGTGGCAACATGTTACAATGTGGAGAGTCCCCCGAAAACAAATCCTGCTTAGGTCCCCCAAAAGTCTGAGGCCGGCCCTGGGTGCAGCACCCGAGTCGTTTTTGGCAGCTGAATGAATGTGAAATGCGGCAAAAAAGCGCCAAAACAGTGATAAAAGTGCCCAAAACAGCAATAAAAGCGCAAAAGAAAGCATCAAACTAGATATGATTGTAATTTGACTTATTTAGCTTTCAGTTTGTTGAGTGTTTTTTGGGGATAGACCCCAAAGACCCCCCCCCAAAAAAAATAAGGGCACCTAAGTCTTTCACAAACCTAGAAAAGACTGCACTATATATAGTAGGGTGCCACTGCTCGTCTCTTGTTCAAGTTGGGGGGTCCTTGGTCTAAAAAACATTGAAGACCCCTGCTTTGACGCTCCAACCTTTTTTGGCCCAAATAGAAAGAAAGGCCCAAAGCTCTGGCCATCACCAGGAGCTGCTCCTTGTGTTAGTCGGTGCTGTTGTTTGGTTTGTACGGTCTAGTATCCATCCTGGTATTTTCCCCATTGACCACTAACACTGTAAACAGCACCGAGGTATTTCAAAGAACACTAAAATAATCTTTCCCTCCTGACAACACAGTTAAACACGACGACTAATATGATACAAGTCCTATTCAAAAAAACTTTAACAGTTAACCCTTGTGTTGTCCTTCTGGGTCAAAATGGAAAATGTTTTTTGACGCTTTTTGAAAACATTTGTCACTTTTTTCAACGCTTTTTTCAATTTTTAAAAAAACTTCATGGTCACTAACCTAACTTATATGACATCACACCTAATTTTTGGAAGTGTGGTGCTATTTTGAGCCTTGTTAGTGGTGTAGAAATATAGATTTCTTTTTACTTTACCCTCTGCCCAGACAACTAGCGTTATAAGCTAATTAGCGGTTAGCGCTAAAACTGGTCACATTCGATTAGCATGAGAACATATCCCAGAGAACGGTCCACTCGGTACCCATGTGTTATTAACCCCTAGGGTCATTTTGCGCCGGATTTGTCCTTTAAGATCACAGACGTGTCAAAGTTTAGTCAGGAGACGGTTTTGAAAACATTTTTAAAAAGAAATTTCAAATGCTACGTACATCCATGGATCCATTTTTGTTTTCAGGCAAATTTGGTTAAAAGAAATCCATGTTTCTGATATAAAAAAAACTTTGAAAACGGGCCAAATTTGACGTGAGGAAAACACAAGGGTTAATGGAAGAAAAGGAAGACTCACAGCAGTTTTTGAAAAAAGAAAAAGAAACTTTATTTGGAAACATTATCGAGGAGGAAACAGAAAAACAAACTGGTTTTAGAGTTTTTTTCTTTTCAGAAAATCATTTTTATTTACTATAATACACAGCGGATGACGTTAAGAGTCAGTTGGTTTGTACACCGGAGAGACAGGATGAGATCTTATCCACAAAATGATTTCAAAACATAACTTGATGGATGAGAAAAAATAAACTACAGACGAACAGCTTAATCTTTTATTATCTAGCAGCTGCGGAAACCCCCCTCCCACCCCCTCCTCACCCCCTCTCCCCTCCCATCCCATCCCATCTCCCCCTCCCATTCCCCCCGGTAGATCAGGATGCTCTTGGCTCTGTTCCACTGTCGCCATTCGCTCCCTTTCAGTGTCCTCTTCAGTCCAAAAATCCCTTAAAATGGGCTTTTGGGTACGTTCCATTCTGAATATGTATCTCCTTTAACACAAACACACTTGTTACCCTCTCACTCACACCTCAAAGGAACACTGGGTCCCATTACCAGACACGTGTCCCCTTCAAAGTGCCTTTTAGACTTTAAACCGTTGCACTTCACTTGAAGGTATCTACATAAGAGTGACATGACACTGTCATGAACGTGTCATAAACGTTTATGACAGAACGCTTTTTTTAGTAAGGGTCATTCGGTTTTTGTCATGACAAGTTAGGGTTAGAGTTAGAGTTAGGGTTAGAGTTCATGTGTCATGACAGTGTCATGTGTTCATGACAGTGTCATGTCACTCTTATGTAGATACCTTCCAGTAAAGTGTTACCCTTCACTAACTTCACTAAATCTGACTTTGTGGCGATGTTCAGACGGACGTTTGGCTCCGTTCTCATTCCTCTCTAGTTCGACCTTTTCCCTCAAAAATCTAATAAAAAAAAATTATAATCTGAGTGCCTGGGTGGCCGAGTGGTAGAGCGCGCACCCATGTATAGATGCTCAGTCCTTGACGCAAAGGCCCTTTCCTGCATGTCATTCCCCCTTTCTTGTCTAAGTTGTCACAAAAAATTAAAAAAGGCCTAAATGTCAAAGTGTTAATCTGCATTGGCTTCATTCCTTTTTTTTTATCCTTTATAGTTTGTGTCCTCTCACCTTGTTATGATTAAAAAAATTAAATCCCTAAAATGTCAGGTAGGACGCAGGGCTTTTACAATGAAAATGACTTCCATCATTGTGTTTATATGATGATTATTTTTCTAAAATATTACATTTAAATTTGTTTTAAAATAATAAAAAAAAGCAGCAATTTTTTGTAATTGGTGAGCTGGAACCAGCAAATATCTGCCTTTTATGCTCCATAAATTACTTCAAAAACAATATATATATATATATATAAATGTTCTGCTGACAAACTGATGGTGGGAAGGGTTAAATAAATTGGGGTTTTCTGAAATAAAACTGGTTTGAAAAATTCAATAAAACAAACAATTGTCTGAATCGGACCAAAAAAGAAAAGTAAAAGCTTGAATCTCAACAGAGGAATGTGCCTCAATGATGTTATCTGGGTGCAGGAAACAGCTGACTGATTTGGGGACACTGGAGACACGCATCTAAAATGAGACCCCCCCGATTCATCCCCCCGTCACTGACGCTCATCGGAAACACTTTCAGTGGTTCTGCTGTTTCTGTTCTAACACTTCCCCCCCCATCCCTCTTTGTCTTCTTACTCCACCCTACAGCCCACAAATAGCCACTGGCAGAGCAATGCATTCTGGGTAAAATTAGCCCTCAAAGCATCCATGTGATGGGACATTGCGTTTAAGGAATAACTGGAACCAGGCGGCAGAGAGAGCCGAGGGAAAGCTATTGAAAGCGGGTTTTATTATGAACGAAGGGCTTTTAATTTGGCGATCTAACGTTACCGGTCACATCGATAAAAAAACAATCAGAATAAACTTAAGAGGGCAGATATTCTTGCTTTTTTTGTGTAGATATAAAGCCGAGATAAAAACCTGAATGCTCAGAGTCTTATCTACATTTTGTTGTCTGGAAATTGTTTAAATATCCTAAAAACTACAAGCGAGCATTCGGGAGACAAGGTTCTGCAAGTTTCAAGGTTAACAGATGGCAAAAAAAACCTTTTAAGATTTCATCTCAAGTCGTCCGCACTCGTCTGAAAACACTTCACATTGTTTGGATATTATATATTTTTTTAAGACTCCTAAAAGACTCTTCTGTACATTTGAAGTAATATTCCATCAGGCGCACGCAGAATGAAAAGAGAAATTTAATTTTTGAGTTCCCCGAGTTGAGATTATTTCGTCATCAAAAGAAAAACTTGCCAGACATTGCGCACAGTACCTTCTTATATAAACACATTATTGTGTATAAATATACTAAATCATTAGAAGTAAGACTCGTCGAGACACTAGAACTGATAACAATGGGTTTTATATAACGTCCTCGGACGTTACCTGGAAAGAACTGTGCCATTTGGTACTAAATACTAAGGGAAAAAAAAAAGGGATTTCTTTTAAAGGTGCCCTGCCACATGTATTTCATGACTTTATGGTAATGTCTGAAGTTCTACCATGGACTCTGTAACATTTTTTTGGGGAAATAATGCCTTGTTTACCTTGTTTCAAGCCATTCTAGCGTGGTATAAAAAGCCTGCAGGAAGACTCAACTCGATTTGTGCCAGTTCTCATTAATATTCAACGAGCTAAGCTGTTTGAATCTGATTGGCTAACGGCTAGCCAATGAGAGCCTGACTGTCAGCATCCTTTACCCAGCGCAACTGGGCAAGCTCATGAATAGTAATGAACTCAGGCAATATGATGTCAGACTGACCAGCTTCTGTGATTGGTCTGATTTCTCTGCTTATTTCTGTTCAGTGACTAGAGCTGACAGAGGAGGTAGCAGTTCATTTTCACATTCACCACATAACACAAACACATATGGACCTGACAGATTTCAAAAAATACAAGTAAAAATAGTTTTTTATGGCAGGGCACCTCTAAAGAAAATCTGCAGTTAAACCCAAATAAATAGGATTCATTCTTTACGCATTAGTAACAACTTGATTCTCTATGTACGGGATGTTGAACTGTTTGACGCCAGCGATGAACTGAAATGAAAAGATTTTGAAGTGTGCCACATTGGTTTCTATAATAAGCACCAGGGTAGCAGTTGTGGAAGTATTCAGATCCCTTTCTCAGGTGAAACTACAATGTTAAAGAATACTAGAGAAGTACTTTGAAATGACTGTAGTGAAGAGTTCCCTCTGAAATGTAGTGGAGTTAAAGTATAGTAAGTAGGATCAAGTACCTTCAAAGCAGTGGTGTATTCTAATGTATTGTAGTGGGTGTACTGTACCACATTTTCTATATATATATATATATATATATATATATATATATATATATATATATATATCTATATATCTATATATATATCATATATCTATATATATCTATATATATATATATATATATATATATATATATCTATATATATCTATATATATATATATATATATCTATATATATATATATATATCTATATCTATATATATCTATATATATACACTTTATGGTGGGAATACCTTTATGTATCCTATGAGAAGGGAAACACAGATGACATTGAAAATAAATGAAAAAATAAAGCAGTAAGGGGGCTTTCACATCAGGGACCTGAGCCTGGACCACAAAAGTCGACCCCAAAGCAACGAGGACAAAATAAAATAGGTCACTTATATTTGTCTTAAATGTGCGGTGAAGGGAGGATTCTGGCGTTAGTGTAGGCGGAGCATTGGGGCCCGCTCGCTACGCCCACACTATGCACATTATGAAGTGTGTATATACGGAGGAGATGTCCTAGTGGGTAAACGGCGTATCACGTAGACTACACCACTGCTTCAAATTGTACTTGAGTTAAAAACTTTCCACAACTGCAAATAAAGTTCTTTCCAGGAAACTTTATGAGAAATTATTCCCGACGTTGAAATGACGAACATGGACACAGGGTTAAACATCGTAGACGTCATGCAGCAGGGGGAATATTTGGTTTCCCGCTGGGACAGAAGAGTGTTTGAAGATTCTGCAAAAACTGCGATACGAGTTGGTTTTTAACACCCTCCGGGGTTTACCCGAGACCATCGGAGATCGCCGTGGCTCAGACGTGTTCGGCAAACACCTGAGAGAGACACAACCTGGGGCTCAGCTGGACTACAAGTCGGAGGTGTGACTGAATTTAAACTGAATCCAGACGTTTACTGCCACCCTTGTTCTGCCTCAAAGTGTCATCGATGGAGAAAGCGATGAGGGATTTTCTCTTCTCTTTCAGACGGGCTAATGGGGATTAAAACCCACAGATCTGTTATCGAACCCCCTCCCCTCTTCAAACACACACATACACACACGCACTAACACAAACATTCACACACCATCAGAAATAAAGATGGGTTTCAGTTGCACCATCAGAACCACAAAGGAATATGATTATAGCTTCTGATGGATTATACAGTCCAGTACCCGGTGGTATTTCACTAAATCAGCAACCGCTGGCTGCTGATAAATTTATATATATATTTATATATATATATATATACTTATATATACTTCTTTCCTCTGTTTAGGGAAAACTATTCAACATACTGTATAACCAAAAATATGATATTAAGAGTAGCTTTCTTCCTGACGGAAAAGAACCAAATGCAACAAAAACTTAAACCCCTCTTCAGAGTTTTTCTGTGGAAATGTTCCCCTTAAACCGAAGAAAAAAAAAACTATGCAAATCTGAACGAGAGCGCCTTTAAGAGTTTCAAAGTGTTTCATTTCATCATCATTTTTTTTTTCTTCTAACTTTAAAGTTGTATTTTCTTCTCACTAAGTGGCAAAAAACAGAGACATGCAAATTTTCAGTTTCCAACAACCCAACAGAACGCAAAAGTAGAAATGGAGAAGTGGAGAAAAGCGTCATCGGCAAAGCGGCGAATCCGAAAAAAAAAAGACGCCTCCTTGAATACATCGCGACATAGTGGTTTTCCTCAGCCGTGTGCCGCCATCGTCGTCAAAGTGGGGGGGGGGGGGGGTCGGGAGGGTGAGGGTCATTAAGGGTCAGAGGCTCTGAAGAGACGAGACGGCTAGGCTGAAGGTTTGTAGTAAAAGTCCGCAAAAGTCAGATTATCTCGTAACGGAGTGTTAGCAGTCCACGGTTTGCTTGTTTTCATTCCCTCCTGAATCCCTCCTTCCCTCTGCGGAGAAGGTAATACACACCACAGGTCAGCTCACACTGATACACATCGTCATCACACACTCACACACATAAACTGGGGGTAGAAATCAGACGTTACAAAAAAATATTTAAGAGTCCAAATGATAAAAAAAACAACGCAAACAGACATGAAATTGGCATGTGGGACTGTTTGACACAAAGCGTGCATGTGCTGTCCTTTAAGGGGGGGTCAAAGTTCATGTAATAGGGTAAGGGATCGTTTTGTCTTTTTAATTTTTAAAACCAGAGCTCTGCCCTCCTCCTCCCATACACCCAGCCAAACTCCATAAGACACAATTTATATTATTTCTGCGAGGAGTTCAACAAATCCACCATTTGTTTGTTTGTTTGACGTCTGGCGTTGCCGTGAAAAAAAAAAAAGTTCTGGTGTTCAGTTTCGGTTCCCTCGCCTCCGCTTACTGAGCAACAAAATACAGTTTTTGCTGTGCTGAAATGCCAAAAACAGTCGTCAGAGAGTCAGTAACCAGTCAGTCAAAGATCCAGTAAGTCCAAGGTTTTGTATTCGAGTTGCAGTCGTGGGGACTCTTTAAGTTTTTAAATTCCCTTTTTCTGTTTATCTCGGAGCAGGGAAAAGGGGGGGGGCAGGGTTTAAAGGGGGGACCTAGGGCTCAGGCGCCCAGTGTGCTATTCCATCAGGGTAAAAAGGAAGGAGAGGAGGAAAGTAATCTCTATCTGCCCACAAAGGAAGTCCAAGTCAGACCCTGCTAAACGATTAGTTTTGTCGCTATGTGCCAAATCAAAATCAGTTCAATCATCGACTACTTTCAGTCTCCGTATCATTAAAAAGAGGGTGGTCAGATCCCCCCCAAAAAAAGACGTTGCTCCAAAAAAAAATAAAAAAAAATAAAAGGTGACGTCTGATTGTAATTCTCTGATCCAGGATTTACCTCGCAGGGATGAGCTGATCCCGCAGATTAGGTTTAATCCAACAAACGCTCGATGTGTCTCTAAAACCCCCAAAGTTCATTCACCCTCAAGTCGAGGAAGACTGTACCAACTGGGTAGGGAGGAGAGGAGGGGGGAGTGGGGGTATTTTATTGTTTTATTCTGACAGCCAGACCGGCAGTTTTGTTGAGTTTTAGAGAAGACGGCTGATTTGTTTGCCCAAAAGCAGCTATCGGCTGCACACAAACAAATCCACTCTCTCCTCTCCTCTCCCTCCCTCCCTTCCTCCCAGGACTTCATTTCCCAGCGTGCTCTGGTGGCGGTCAGATGAGCGGGTCGGGGTGCAGGGTGTGCTGGATCTGCTGCGGCTGCAGCGGGGGGGGCAGCTGCAGCGGCAGCAGGGCCTCCACCATGTTGTGGCAGTGCTGCGGTGGGGGCGGCGTGCCCTCGCTGCCGGAGCTCTCGGCCACCTCGCCGCCGTGGAAGAAGTAGTCGCTCTGCACGATGAAGGACTCGATGACCGCCTGGTTCAGCTTGGTGGTGGACAGCGTGTCCTTGTTCTCGAAGTCGGGGCGCATCAGCGTGGGCCAGAAGCAGATGGACAGGTTGTCGGCCGTCATCAGCGTGCTCTTGCTGTGCTGGCTCACCCTGCGGGGGAACGCAAACGGGTCAAAGTCAAGTTCAGCACACATTTGATGCGTGTGTGTGTGTGTGTGTGTGTGCTGTGTCAGTGTGTGTGTGTGTCTGTCTGTCTCAGTGTGTGTGTGTGTGTGTGTGTGTGTCTGTCTATGTGTGTGTCTATCTGTCTGTGTGCAGGGCATGAAATTAACACCCGCCAAATGCGGGTGAATTTTGCAATTGGCGGGTAACCCTGTCAATCTACCCGCCACTTTGGCGATTCAGATGCATAACTATCGGTAAGCAGGGTACGCGGTTGCTTACGGGCCTGTTCCAATCAGGGGCCCGCATCACTGGAAGACATTGATTGACAGCCGGGGCTCCCTATCGCTCAGCCACCGACCAAGCGGGAGGGAGAACGGGTCAAATTCATTTCCTTGTTTATGTTATGAAGACGAGACGTGTGTGTGACTCGAACATCTCACATTTACCAACAAAACGTACAGCGAAAGACCGTCAAAACCCTCCTCAGACCGTCCTGCCAACCTGTAGACATCGTAACATAAACGTACGCTGGAACCATTTTTCACTCTTATGTCTCTGAACGTTGCTGCTGTTTCATCTTGTCAGCTGTCTGCAGCGGGCGGGCCTGTTGCTCCGTTCCCCCCGCGACTAACGTGCGCGTGCGCACGCGCACACACACACACACACACACACACACACACACACACACACACACACACACACACACACAATCACACACAATCACACACGGTGGATGCAGGAAAAAACGCAGATGAGACCTACATGATGACCTAAATTGAGGACAGCTACTTTATTGTAAGTGCAATGATAAGTTAAAGTCCAATATGAAACCGTATGAATGTGAGTCCCAGCCCAAGGAAATTAACTAACAATGTAAAGCTCAACAAGTCACTGACAAATATGTTCATTTTTGATTCATTCAATAAATTATTATTTTGTGTCTTAAATCCACCAGCCATTTTCATATTATACCAACATCATCATCCTGAGCCTTTTTGGTAAGGTTCCTAGAAAATCTCAGCCCAAAGTAATTAATAGTACTAATTATTATTCTCCCCAAAACAAGTTTCCTTTTTATTTAATTTATTTTTTATTTTTAAGAACTATACAAAAAAGTTGCAACTTTTTTGCAACAACTCATGTGTTATTGTCCACATTCACCAGTGTTTTTGTTGTTGTTGTGGTGTGCGTAGGCTACTCCTGATTTTGTCAGTCCTCTCATCTCTTATATGCAGTGGCGTAACGAGCCAACACCGGACCCCTATGCAGTATTATCAAGGCTGGCCCTCTACTACAGCACATGTGCAATGTCAATGAGTAGGCTACCATGAATAGGACAGGACAGCATCATAGAGACACAGCAAGTCCTGTTTTTCACCTTTATGAGGCAAAAAAAATCCACCTGCCACAGTGGCTGGTGGTCAAAAAAGTTAACTTCATGCCCTGTGTGTGTGTGTGTGTGTGTGAGAGAGAGAAAAGTGTGTCAGATGTTTGTTGGGTGACAATACAGATGTATTCTTAGGTTATTAACCTATTAGTTATAACTAGTTATAACTTTTTCCGCTTTCGACACTTTTGTCGCTTTTCCCCGATGTTTTTTTTTTAAGCTTTCCCCGATGTCTTTGTCACCTTTTTCGACGTTTGTCACTTTTACTGACGTTTCGTTTTTGTCACTTTTTTCAACGTTCTCAGGGTTTCCCGCAGCACTTTGCAGTTAAGGCGGCCGCCTAAGCAACACACGGAAAAAAAAAAGAAAAAAAAAAGTGAATGATCTAAATCTAATGAGGCTAAGAAACGCTTAATGTCAGGTAACGTCCATAATAGTTGGATTTAGGGTTAGATTTTTTGACGGTTTTCAGTGGTGAGGAGCAATATGAGAGAGATATTTGGTGATCACTGATCGTTATTTAGGTACATTTAATCACGTTAAGCGTTTTCACGTTAGGACTTATAAAGCCCATGAGAACCCTGGAGAGTCAACCCACAGCCGCTCCGCTGCCCTGCTTGTTCTTATATCCATTTTTTTCTTCAAACGCTATAAAACTGAATAGAACAACTAAATTCTATTAAAGTAGTAAACTGATCATTTATTTTATTTTCGAAGAGCATTGTATGGAACCATCCATGTTATTTCTTTTTGACAATTTGGTTGAAAGAAAACACAAATTTCAAAAAAATAGAAACTTTTTGAAAATGGGCCAAATCTGACCCGAGGACAACAGGAGGGTTAACATTGTCTGTTGATTGTTGGAGCAGAAGATGAAAGAAAATGTGATCTTATCTTATTTTATCTTATCATCCACAACGACACAACTGCTGCAGAAACCACGTGTGTCAACAGTTTGGTGGTTTAAATAGCCAATCATCAAATCAACCTGTCACATTGTTAACATATTTTTCGCTGGTCTGGTCCGCTCCGGTGTACGAAACTCCATTCATTACTGAAGTTAATGCTGAAACTGACATCTCCGTTCTAAATGTGGTTAAATGAACTGAATTTATCGGCTGCCGTGAGGAGAGAATATGAGCAGATTTGGTCTTGTTGGAGCATCAGCTGACTGATGTTTTGATTAAATCACTGACTGATGAGGTGTGACATTACGATTATGGTGGCGATTTATTAAATGAGATCAGATTAATGAGATTAATGACAGCTGCCGTTTGATTCTGCCAGTGAACACTGTCCGGCCGCTGTGCTGAGCGGGAAGAAGCTGCGCTTTCTGCTGCGAGACGACAGGACTTGTAACACCGATGCGGTGTCTTAGATTGCACATTTCTGTACTTACAGTTACTATTTTGAGTGTGCAGCGCACCACGGTGCCAGGTGCTGCACTAAAAGTGGTCAAGATGCTGAGGCTACATCGCTGGTCACCATTTCTTCTGCGGAGCGGAAGCTACGGGACCACCAACGTATTTTTAAACTTGTGAATATGGTGGGCAAGGAAGCTGCAGCGGTTACTATTGAAATAGTCTCGCTTTGCCAGACCTTCCTCCACAGCGCTGCGAAGGAGGGTCTGGCTAGTCCACACAGCATTCTGGGATGGGAGAAAAATGTGCTCTGGTATAATCGGCATTTCTTTAAATCACAATCGGGGCCACGGTGCCTCTGGAAAATAGCCTTGGGAGCCTTGGTAGAACATGTGTAACGTTCAAAAGTAGTTTTAGTCGTGCGACAGAAAACTCAGATTGGACAGATAGTCTAGCTAGCTGTCTGGATTTACCCTGCAGAGATCTGAGGAGCAGTTAACCATAGTCCTCACAAATCCACCGGAGGTTAGAACACCAACACAGAGACAGAGGAAGGGGGCGGGACATCCAGCGGTATTTCCAGCCGTGCTCGATTTGAAACAAAACTACCCTGTCGAAAATTACACACTACACAACTGAGTACACAGTGCATTACATGTAAGTGTAATCCCGGAAGTATCCGAATTAAGTCACACTCAGAATCATCGCGCTCTGTACCAGAATCTAAATCTTCAGCATGACTCGGCGTGTTTCATCAAACCACACAGATCAGCAGCACTACAGCTGAGAAAGACTTCATGTAAGGAACCACACACACGAGATATTTAAGAGAATTTGTGGCATTTTCATGCATGTATGAGTTTCTCTCTGAGGTACCAACGAATTGTAAATCCCTTTTTCCCCCTCAACTGTGCGAGTCATCCTTCTCTGACACACCGTCACAAATGTAATCCGAATGCTGGATGTTTAAGAGCAACTTAAACTCCCTGTAAATGTTCTAACTGTGCAGATTTTTCTCAAGTAATAATTCAACATCCAGTCACAGCTGCAGTCAAATGAAGGCATCTGCAAATAGACCAAACAATTTAAAAATAAAAAAGGTACAGACACTCAGAATGTGTCGGCTCAATGTAGAAGCTGAATCGCTTACATCGTGCGTCAGACGGCAGTTTTTAAGTCGAATGAAGAAGCCACCTGCTGCGATGTGTTCACTGTCATCGCAGGGATACGTACATTTGAACGCCGAGGCGTTTAGCTGCTGCTGAAGCATCACACTGAGAATTTAACTTTGTGTCCTGTATGTGGGCTAAGAGTCTGTGTGATCCAAGCTGTGTGTGTCTGTGTGCGTGTCTGTCTGTGTCTCTCACCTGTTGAGGTGTGTGATGATGTATTTGAAGACCTGGTAGTTGACAGAAGGAAACTTCTCCACGATCTCCCGCAGGACCTGCAGACGCTCAATGTAGTCCACGATTTCTGACACACACACACACACACACGCGGAGAGAAGAGAAGACAGAAAGCGTTTAACGTTTTACACACACACACTCTCTCGGGATATGGAAATTATACTCTCTGGAAAAACAAAATGCAGAGATGCTGCCAAGAGCAACTCCCACACTCTGTGTACACACACATACACACACACACACACAACAGGTCAGTGTCTGCAGAGTAAGGACGTAAACACTGCATTTGTGCGAGTGCTCGGGTTTAATGAAGTCACCGCAGCATGAAACAGCTGATTAAAGACTGAAATCTGTTGATGCTTTTGATCAGCTGACCGCTGTTTTAACCTCCAATCTGTTAACCCTTGTGTTGTCTTCCCCGTTCACCGTGCAACTTTTTTCTTTTTATGGGATGGGGGGATTTTATGGCAGGGAATTCACGCGGAACCGTCGCAACTCTGCCGTCATTATGTTAAGCCCCGCCCACCGACTCTATACACGATGTGATTGGCCTGAACAGAATTTGGTTTTTCCAGCTCGCAAAGCCAACAGACAGTTGCTAGACTGAGCCTGGCTGCAAATTACATTTGCTGCTGCTAGGGTGTGTCCGGATTTCTAGGCTAATAAAATTGAATAAAACACCCAGATTCAATCAAAGTAGTGAACCGATCATTTATTTAACTTGTGAAGAGCGTTGTAGGGAACCATCCACGTTATTTTGTTTTAAAAATTTGGTTGAAAGAAACCCACATTTCTGATGTAGAAACTTGTCAGATTTGACCCGAGGACAACAGGAGGATTAAATGTGTAGCTCAATTAACAGAACTAACAGAACAGACCTAGGTCTTCCACAAAGATGGGGGGAAAACACTGAAAAACAACAACAAATACACAACAGGAAACACATCCTGCGGTCTTCCTGAAGAGTAAACTCTCTGTGAAGTTCCTCGACATTCCTCATTCCTCTCAAGAGAATCCATCACTTCCCCGGCGGCGAAAAGCTCGTCGGAGCTGAAACGCTCCGCGCGCGCCTTCAATATTTAAAGAGCAAATGTGAAACATGAGCTTTTAACTTTAGATTGTCACAACAAAGCTACTTTAACACACACACACACACACACACACACACACACACACACACACACACACACACACACACACACACACACACACACACACACACACACACACACACACACACACACACACACACACACACACACACACACACACACACACAGCCCCTCCCAATGGACATTCCACAAGCAGCAGGAGGCCTTTTATATATTTATAGACACACAGATTTATTTATTCATCCTGCACGCCATCAATCACCTTAACGCCAGCCTCTGACCCTCCAATGGCTGAAAGGGGTCAAAGGTCATTAATCCATGCTGCCGTATCTCAACATTAACTAGGAATATATGTCAGAAAGGAACACTTTAGTTTAAAATAACAACTGAATCATTTTAATCCCTGTTGTCATATATATGGAAAAATAAAATGCAGATAAAAACTATTCTCAAGTGACCGATTTAAATAAAAACATGCTGAATAGATACGTTGACCGAATAAGTGAATGAATGCATGATATAAAGGGTAGCATTTGTGTTTGTAGAAAGTAGCCTGTGTAAACTATAAGTGCTGTGTCTATATTATCGCGTGCTTGTGATAGAAACTCCAGTAAAATAGGAAAACAAATTCAGAGTTTCAGAGATGGAGAAAAAATGTTGCTAATAGTTTAGCTTTCTGCTAACTTTTCTCTTTAAAGAAAACGTTGACTAGAGCGGCAAAGATGAATAAATTGGTTGTCAACTATTGAATTAATCGGCAACTATTTTGATAATCGATTAATCGGTTTGAGTCATTTTTTAAGAAGAAAAAAAAAAAGGGAAAACTTGTGTGATGTGAGCTTGTTAAATGTGAATATGTTCTAGTTTCTTCTCTCCTCTGTGACAGGAACCTGAATATCTTTGAGTTGGGGACAAAACAAGACATTGGAGGACAATATCTTGGGCTTTTTGGGAAACATAGATCCACATTTTTCTGACATTTTAGAGACCAAACAACTAATCCATTCATCCAGAAAATAATCGACAGATTAAATCGACAATGAAAGTAATCGTTAGTTTCAGCCCTAATGTTGACATTATTGTAAACTAGTAAAGTGACGACTAAATGTGACATAAATGGACCATGGCCACATCATTTATACGGGGCACTGCGTATGAACGCATGCTGGATTATAGTTATCTGTGAGTGCAGTATTACAGAGCCACTCCACTGATGTTGATGTCGTTATTGGACATACGACTCAGCTTGTCTTATTCTACATGTACATGATGAGACAGTCCCACACACAGACCCAAAACTACCCCAAAATAAATGCCCTGCTAAAGTTCAGGGAGGTCAAACTGTCACTGTCGTCCGAGAGATGAGAGTAGAGGAGGTGTGCTGGAGGAAGAGAAAGTGAAAGCAAGAAAGCATAAACAAGAAAAGAAATTGACGGACAGAAAGAGAAAGGGGAGTAAAGAGAGGCAGCGTTTCTTCTACAGCATATCGGACTCATTTTCCAGAGAAGAAGCAGCAGTGTGCATATTTTATTTTGGACTTTAATCTGCTGCTGTCAGCCTGGTGGTGTCAGCACTCAGTCTCAATTATATACAAACAGGAAACACACGCACACACACATGCACACACCAAAACACACTCTTAAGAGTGTGTGATGTGACAGAAAGCTGCTTGAGTGTAAACTTAACTCTTCTGAAGCATTAAAGACAGCAGCTACAACAGACACAATGTTTAAAGTATGTGTGTGTATTCATCTTCATCTGGTTTTTCTTTATTAAAATGAACAGAACAAAGTGAACGTCTAAGGGCTTTAAAAGGTTTAAAGAGTGCTGTTTCTGCGTTATTACCTCCATGTCAGAAGTGTATTGTTATGCATTTTATTTTTTTAAATCAAATGTACAGCCTTTTCTTGTAGGAGCTGCAGGAATCAGAGGGAAAACTTTTTTTGTAATCATTTGTTTTCACAGCATTAAAGACAGCAGCTGTTCTCTTTTACAAAGTTACCGTGCAAGCGCTTTAAAACCTACTTAAAAAGTTCAGTTTCTGTGTTATTGCCTCCATGTCAAAAGTGTATTTTTATATCAAATGTACAGCCTTTTTTCTTTTGGGAGCTGCAGGAATCAGAGGGATACTTTTTTGTATGATTATTTGTTCTTACTACTCAATAATTCACGGCTCAGGTGTTTTCTTAGACCTGAAGATGTCTGTCGGTCTGTTTTTGCTTACTTGCGGCCTCCACTAGCTCCGGGTGCAGACTGTAGGGGATCAGAGGGTCGGGCAGGTCGGCGAAGAAAGCCTTCAGCGCTCCGGCTGCAGCGTTCACCGCCACATCCATCGCCACAAAGTCGATACTGTGATCTACAGAGAGACAGAGAGAGAGAGAGAGAGAGAGAAGCATTTAAAGGTGTTGTAGGTAGGATTGTGAAGATCCAGGACTTAGCCAAAAAAAATTGAACATCGACAACTTCTTGGTCCCTCCCCCCTTTCTGCTTAAGCCCAAAACGGTCTCCTAAGCCCCTCCCCCCACGAGGGAGAATGAATGCGTGTGCATGAGCAGTGATTGACACTCAGTTAGACAGCCCTCCAGGACCCTGATAGGTGCATCTGAACAGGGAGAGGTGGATTTTTGCAAATCACACTACAGGCTGTAGGTGGTGCCAGGTGGATTCTTTTTTAAATGACCTGCTTCAGTTTCAGAAAATATGACAGAAAGTTAGTTTTATAAGTCCTACCTACTGCACCTTTAAGCATTTCCTGTTATGATGTAACAGTTCGAAATCCACTTTTGAATACAGTACCGGTCTAAAGTTTGGACAATTTTTCTCAGCCAAGTGAATGGAAAAAGCGTGTCCAAACTTTTGACTGGTATTGTATGTGTGCAGGTGATTCGGAAGGTTGTGAGTAGATAAGTGGATGATTGTGGATATAATCCTCCACTTCATGTAATTCTGACATCCAGGAGTATCCAAGTGATCGCCACAACGTTGTCACAGTGCGACGATTGATGCTGTTGTCAGGAGAAAAATATGCAGTCTGTTTATGTTAGAGCAAATACTATCTAAACTAGAAATGCAGTTTCTCAGGCTGATTATTATCACCTTCGCCATTTTTTTTCAGCCTAGTCAAACTGCCTCCATCCCAAAATGTAACTTCATAGCAGTATCAAGGGTATCAACACACGGAAAATACAAGAGAAGAAGCATAGTCGGGCCTGTCTTAGATCATGTTCTCCTTCTAAATGTCAAAACTCTTATTTAGAAGTTACTAGTGGATTACAAGCAGACTGATATTTTAATAAAAATCCCAAATACATTTTGTCCCACCGTCTTTAAATGGGAAGAAGCATCAACAATTACAGATTGTCTCTAATTATTTGTATAATGTTATTGATAGTGGATATAACGGTCATCTAAGGCTACATCTACACTACTGCGTTTTCATTTTTTAAACGACCGCGATCTCCGTCCATGCAGGAGTTTCAGCTCCAGCAGCAGAACTAATCTGCGTCCATATCGACAGAGTCTGAGAACACGTATCACATGACCGCTCACACACACACACACACACACACACACACACACACACACACACACACACACACACACACACACACACACACACACACACACACACACACACACACACACACACACACACACACACACACACACGGGGCATGCCGGTGTAAACAGGAAGCACATTGTCTGACGTTAATCTGCGGTTGAAAATCATGGATGTAAATCACTTGCCCAACCGGGCAAGTGAAAAAACCTTGAACCCTGTTGACTGAAGAATGGAGACGTCACTGTACGGGACTCTCACATCGCCTCAAGACACACTGACAAGTCTTCATTTAACGGAGAGACAGAGACAGACAGAGAGAGAGAGAGAGAGAGAGAGAGAGACAATGCGAGTGCTTTGTTGTTGCAGCAAACATTCAGCTATTACACAAACTCCTGGGCAGTTCAGTGCTTGTGTTTTGTTGTTTACCCTCATATGGTTATAAAACTTGTGGCAGCGATAACAGGGAGGTAAATGGACTGCATTTATAAAGCGCTTCTCTTGTCTTTACAACTACAAGTGCTTTCATATCGTACAGGAACCATTCACACACGTCCGTACGCTGTGGCCGAGGCTGCCGTACAAGGCGCCAGCCTGCATATCAGATAAACACTCCCACAACGATGGCGCGGAGCAATTCGGGCTTCAGTGTCTTGGCCAAGGACACTTCGACATGGGACTGCAGGGATCGAACCTCCAACCTTCCAACTGGTAGGTGACCGCTGTACCACCTGAGCCACAGCCTCCCCAAGGTTTCCTGTTTACTGTATGGGATTCTCACACGGCTTCAAAACCATAGCTCCAAACTAGGGATGCACCGAATCCAGGATTTGGCTTCGATTCGGCCAAATATTGGGCTTTTTGACGAGGAAGCCTACGCTTGCCCTACGGCGCCGTTGATTACTGGAAGGTGTTTACGTAGGTGGAGCGTTTAATGCAGTAGGAAGAAAGAAAATGGAAATGGAACTGGTGAGCAGAAAAGGTGTTGTTTGGCAGTACTTTCAGTCAAAAGGCGATTCAAATCCAGCTACATGTTCAATCTACAATGCCGATTGGTCAGGTGGTGGCAAGGACCCTAAACTATACACAACATGGCCTCTGTTACAACATTTGGTATGAAACACAAGAATACGAGTTGTGCATGAAGGAATCTACAGACAGCAGCCAAAATGCAGCAACTTCAGGTACGGCAAAGGAAGGACAGTCACAGCTAAAAACTGGGAGTCAGATTCGGTATTCGGTTAAGGATTCGGCAGAATGTTAACCAGTGGATTCGATATTCGGCCGAACCCCAAAAATCTGGATTCGCTGTATCCCTACTCCAAACACACTGACAAGTCTGAGTGCCGGTTACATGATTGGCCACCGCAGTGTGATGTTGAGTTGCTTATTTTTTTTTTAAAAGCTGATAAGCCCCGTTCAAAATGAAGGTAATGAGCTGCGTTTCTGCCGGAGTGTCAGACGTCTCCACGTAGCCTTCTTCCTGTCGACAGAGGAGAAAAGCTCCAGCTCCATCGCTTCCCTTTGAGCTTCTGTTTCTATTTGGAAAAGTTGTAGCCAGCAGGAGATCGGGTCATCTCTTCAGCTCTCTCATTTACTCAAGAGTAAAAAAAATTATATATATATATATATATATATATATATATATATATATATATATATATATATATATATATATATATATATATATATATATACACACAGTACAGGCCAAAAGTTTGGAGACACCTTCGCATTCAATGTGTTTCTTTATTTTCATGACTATTTACATTGTAGATTCTCACTGAAGGCATCAAAACTATGAATGAACACATATGGAATTATGTACTTAACAAAAAAGTGTGAAATAACTGAAAACATGTCTTATATTTTAGATTCTTCAAAGTAGCCACCCTTTGCTTTTTTTGATAACTCTGCAAACCCTTGGTGTTCTCTCAATGAGCTTCATGAGGTAGTCACCTGAAATGGTTTTACCTTCACAGGTGTGCTTTGTCAGGGTTCATTAGTGGAATTTTTTCCCTTATTAATAAAAAAAGCAAAGGGTGGCTACTTTGAAGAATCTAAAATATAAGACATGTTTTCAGTTATTTCACACTTTTTTGTTAAGTACATAATTCCATATGTGTTCATTCATAGTTTTGATGCCTTCAGTGAGAATCTACAATGGAAATAGTCATGAAAATAAAAAGGAAACGCATTGAATGAGAAAGTGTGTCCAAACTTTTGGCCTGTACTGTATATATATAGCGTATGTAATGATGGCTTATAAAGACCAGAGACATGGGATATAAAAAGGAAATATACACTGTAACTGTATCCAAGTGACGACGGGAAGGAGGAAAGGGAGCGAGGAGGACAGAGCCCTGAGGCCACACTGAGGCAGCTGTCACACTGAATCGGAGAGACTGCGCACACACACACACACACACACACACACACACACACACACACACACACACACACACACACACACACACACACACACACACACACACACACACACACACACACACACACACACACACACACACACACACACACACCAGAAATACTCAAGGAAATAAAATAAAAGGATAGGAGGGGAGGCAGTGAGGAGAGATATTAAACTCACAAGAGAATAAAAAGGAGGACAGAGAAGGAAGGAAAGGACAGAGGGTAGAGATATTAAAAGGACAGAGGGACAAACGAGAAAGAAGGGGCAAGAAGAAGAGGATAGAGGAGACGCTTAGTGTATTAATAAACAACCAACAGAATGCTGCTTCAGCCCGAAATGTTAATGAAGCGGGGCCACGGTGACCTCTGAATCCTCCAAAGGATGGCCCTCACAGCTGAGCTGCTCCCCTAGCAAATTCATTTGAATCTTATTTCCCTTAATAATAGATCCAGCTTAATGCTGGAAGTAGCCAGTAGCCCCCCCACCCCCTCTAACTGACAGAGGAGCTAATTGCCTGGAATGGTGCTTTTTACACACAGATGTGATCGGGGCGGCAGCGAGGAGAGCGACCCGCAGGACTTCATCTACAGTAAACAGAATTATAAAAGTCCACTCTATTTAAGATTTTTGTGGACGGCAGGTTTACACGAGTCGACCCTGAAGTACTCTGCAACTCTTACCTCTGACAGTTACAGCTGTATTCGATTTTATTCTCTGGGGCGATTTATTTAAAGATTGCCATTTGGTGACATTTATTTATCTACATTTTAAGAGCCACAGGAAGCTGAAAAACACACTAAATGGCTGAATAGGGCAGCATTTACAGGCATTTCACAGAGTCCCATTTACAACAGATGTAGGATATTTTCACAGCCTTGCCCTACTTCTATAGCGCGGTGAAGGGAATGGTGTTGGGGGTTCAAAACTAGAACCCTACCAATAAAGGAGGCCGATATCGATACAAATATTTTGTGATTTTAAAAAACAACAACATGAATGTCGGGCTGAGGCACTTTGGCTTGTGGCCTTCATCAAAGTCATCATACAACACATTACAAATTACATACATTTTTCTCATATTTATATACATATTCTTGACTGATGTAGGCCACAAAACGAAACATGTTGGTCCCACATCAAACAAGTGTTACATGGCAGATTCACTTCATGTCTTACCAACAAACCACATACTGCGATATATTTTCCGTGGCGATACTGTATCGATACACAGGCGCCAAGCATCGATCTTTTATTATATAAACTGCATATGAGAGTTTAACTTTTTGGTACTAGAATAATAAAACAAGTTGCTTTTTCAGTACCCCTCTCCTTGGTGCAGTTGAGTTTTTGTCAAGTATCATTTTAGACGGGGACATTTAGGGACATCATTCGAAGTTGGAAAAGCAGTGATAAAATGCAACATATTGCAGAATATCGCCATATGTTTAGGATCGCAATAACATCATATCGTGAAATAAGTATTGTGACCGTCCTACTCTATCTGTAAAGTGCCATGAGTTAACTTCAGTTATGATTTGACACTATAACAAAAAATTTAAATGATTGAATATTGTATCGAGGAGCGAGGAGACTCTGGTGATTCCCACCCCCTAGTGTATAATTCCTTTAGGATACCTTCTAATATCTAAAACATACCATGGTTATGTAAAGGTCAGTGGTTTCTCACTTGGAGGAGAACTCTTAACCCTTGTGTTGTCCTCGGCTCGTTTTAAAAGCGTCTACATTAAAAAGACGGGTTTCTTTCAACTAAATTGCCCAAAAATAACATGGATAGTTCCATACACGATATAGGCTGTAATTATGCATCAACATAAGCTCCCCTGATTTTAACTATTAGCTAAAGTAATTCATAATATCAGGAGTTTGTAACTAAACAATTAGGCATAATTTATACAAATTACATTTATTGACCATATACTCTTAAAAATAAGTGTAAAGCTAGCGGTGATGAGTTGGAATGAAGTTGGCCAAGAAGATGTAACACAGAATTGGGTGATAATTTATATGTTATGCTTTATAGAATGCGGCCCTTTGCTGCATGTCATTCCCCCTCGCTCACCCCTTTCATGTCTTCAGCTGTCCTATATAAATAAAGGCCTAAAATGCCCAAAAGATTAATAAAAAACAACAACAAAAAAAGCAGACCGGGATGGAAAGACAACACAAGGGTTAAGGTTTAGGTTATTTTACAAGCTAACTGAGAAGTGTATTTATTTGCACAGTGATGACACATTTAGATCAACTATAATAGAGAAAATAAGAAAAATAATGCAATCAATAATCAACGAGAGACTCTCAGTCCGGTCTTCATATTTATATATTACAGCGCCTGGCTGTAAAATGAGTGACGCCGGTGATTTCTGCCTGCGGTGACTTTATTTATTCTAACAGCCACTTTGGCAGCTCACCAGCCCGCCGTGAGCAGGTTCCACTCCGCTCCACACCGCGGGGGCATGTGTTTCTCTTTAAGCCCTTCTGCTGCGTGGTCAGGTTTTTGGAATCTGTTTTTTTTTCTCTCTCTGCGGGTTGAATTTATTGCACACATCACACGAGCGCTACTCGATTGGTAACATGCTTTTCCGAGGGAACCCCTGAGTTCTTAAACCCTTTTATGGGACGATAATTTAGAATCGGGACCTGTGGGAATAACGAGAACCATCCACAGCGGCTGCGCTTTGAAACTCCGGTTACACGTGTGCTCCTTTCTTCGGGTTTCTAGGTGGCTGAAGACGTATTTATGAGGGTCTGCATGTGTCTGTACAGGTGTGTGTGTGTGTGTGTGTCTTTTACCTTGATCAAACTGTTTCTGGATGTTGTCCTGGTCCGTCTTGTTCCCACTGACGCGATACACACCTTCTGTCGTCAGACCTGCACACACGCAAACATCAGACACCTTCAGTAACTTCATTCATGTGGAATTTACAAAGCATTCCATTTTTATTTTATTTTTTCTTCCAAATGTGCTGAATTTAAACAGATGGACCAACAGGAGCAGAGCAATAGGTTTCACTTAATGTGGTTTTCGGTAACCGCATGCTGAGATTGTTTTCGGATTAAGGCTGAAAGCTTTCACGCCATCAATTCCAGAAACCTCTCATTACTTTCTCTTTCTAGGCTTTGACAGCCTCTGAAGCAGTGCTCACTGCTTTTCGTGACTAATTTAGGCTTTTTATTCTCCTTCATTAAATTCTTGCAAATGTTTGCTTTTCTGTGCACGTGCAACCTGTGAAAGGATGATTAAAAGTTAATTTCTAATCTCGGTGCTGCTTTGTGTTTTGTTGCGGATGTTTTTGCTTCTGTGCTGTGTTGTATTTCTTTCTTCCTTCCTTCATTCCTTCCTTCCTGTTTCCTTGCTTCCTTCTTTCCTTCCTCTACGGCTTCTGTCCTTCCTTTTTTCCTCCTTTCCTTCCTTCCGTTTGCGGTTTATTATGAGGGTATTGGACCAGGCCACTAACTGATCAATGTGCAGCAGAGGTGAAAACATGAATAGATGAATGATACTGAAAAGGCTTTCCTTTTTAAGGCTTCGGCATTAGGTCGAGTTATTGATTATTTTTGTATACTGGCCTTTTTTTAGACAAACAGCACAGTTGCCAGGCACCGACACATCGACATCACAATCATTGAATAGTAGATAAGAGCAGAGAGCAAATCATAACGTTGCTATAAATAATGAGCTCGTAATGATCCACGAGAAGTAATGCATACAGCGGGAAACGAAGGGAAAAGAAAGAGAAAGTAGATAAGTGAGGGAGGAAAGATGGAGCAGGCAAAGCAGCCGTCATTGTCATGCAAATGAAGATATCTTTTAATGCATAGATCATTTCACAAGCTTAGTATTCAAGTCGTCTTTCCATCTCTTGGACGGCTTTTAAACATTTCAAGCCATGGATTTGCCAATGCATTTGATCGAGATGGGTCTCTCTCAGTGTGACGTGCGTGGCGTATGATCTGATCCCAAACACAGCAGAGGGTTGCCTCGACAACGTTACAGTTTCTCCTGCATGTGTGGTCCCATTTAATCATAATTCATCCAAAAGATGTGAAACTATGCAAGCCACTACTTCTTTACAAGAGGAAATGTTTGTTTTTTCAGCATTTTTAGGCCTTCATTTCCACAGGACAGATGAAGGGGGGAGAGAGAGAGGGGGAATAACATGCAGCAAAGGGCCGCAGGAAGGGAGTCGAACCCACGGCCACTGCGTCGAGGAGTAGGCTAAACCTCTACATATGTGCGCCTGCTCTACCAACTGAGCTAACCCGGCCACTACAAGAGGAAATGTTAACCTGAAGCTGCTACAGAAAACAAAGATTCATCCCTTAAAGCTTTAGTGCGTAACTTTTTGATATTAATGAACGTCAGTTATGGTGTTTGTGGTGTTTTAAGCCCCGAACGTCGTCTTCCAGGCAGCGCTGCCTGGAAGGCACTAGGATTAGGCAATGGTTTACGCTTAAGTGCCTTGAAGTCGACGGTCGCAGCGCTGCTTTGAAGTCGACGATGGGGGCTTAAAAACACCATTGAACGTCCGTTACATTCAAGCCGTTGCCAAATGAGTTGCTACAAAGCTAATTAAGACTATCAGCTCCACACCACTCTCTCTGGATCTCTCAGTATGACTATGTTCAGAAGATTGTGGCGTCCGGCGACTTTCGCGCGCAGAAACTCGAGTGAAGATAATGACCTCTTCTGAAGAGTCCATCATGAAAGTCACCTCCGTGTCCTCCTTGGCTACTAGCAACTGTGTGGAGGAGGAGGGGGCTCGATCACAGAAGGCTTGTATCATGTGGACACGCCATTGTCATTACTTGGAATTCCTCATGGGGGGTGACAGAAACTACGCACTATAGCTTTAAAAATCATAAATATTAGGGATGTAACGATGCACGGTGAATCGGTTAACCATCAATATAAATGAATAAGGATTACTTAACTGGTTGAGACTTTTTTTAAATGAATCATGACGCAGTCTAGGGTGACTTTCATTGCCTTTATTTATAGTACAGATGAAGTCAGCAAAGTGGGAGAGAGAGGGGGGGGGGTTGACATGCAGCAAAGGGCCATGGGTGGGAACCAAACCTGCGGCATCTGCGATAAGGACTGAGCCTCTGTACATTGGGCGCACGCTTAACCAGGTGAGCTAACCAGGCGCCCCAAGGGCGTATTCTACTTTTGATTCCACTATGACTTCAGACGCCACTATGTATTCTAGAGATTTTTTTGGGGGGGAATTTGTTTTAAACATCTAGGTAATTATTAATGTTTTGCTTAATTGTTATTATTTAAGATGAAAGACAATTTCAGTTGCACTTTTGATAAAAGAGTACACATCTGCTGTTTGGCAGTTTATAGAAATAAAAGTCAGTTGTATGAAAGCTCATTCTGTTAAAAAAAATCCTGAGAAAAACTTGTTGCCAACTCAAAATCGTGAATCGAAAGGTGAGGTACGTCCCTAATTAATATTCACATAAAGTCGTATGGCAACAGCTGTCAAGAGCAACAACTATTACAACAGACCCAGTAAACGGTGAATAAACCATTTAGTCATTTTGTGTTGGGAGCTTTCAGCTGGACTGAGAGCCGCATTTGTTAGTGTCTCAGATTATATGTATCGCAGCCAGCTGGCACCTGACAGCTGATCTCAGACCAGCACATATGGAGACAGTGTGTGTTAATTAGCGGCTATAATGTGGCTGCATGGATGAACACACACACACACACACACACACACACACACACACACACACACACACACACACACACACACACACACACACACACACACACACACACACACACACACACACACACACACACACACACACACACACACACACACACACACACACACGTTGTAGTTCTGCTCTGTCGCTGCTGCAAGGTCATCCACACTGCAGTATACATGCCAGCATATATGTGTATGTGTGTGTGTGTCTGTAGACGCAGTTAAGCAGAGGCAGTTTTAGGTAAATTCGGCTTTAATGGATTCAAGTTAATCGTGTCAAGTGTGAGCCAGTGTGGGAGTGTGTGTGTGTGTTCGTTGGTATCTGGGTGTTTATCTGAGCCTATTTTTGTCTTTGTGCGCATTTTTGAACATGTGTGTGTGTGTGTGTGTGTGTGTTGACTCAGGTGTGTGACAGAACACACCAGTTTAGCTCTTATGTTAACAGAAATCTGAGGAAAGCAGCGTTTCTGTTAGATGGGTGTGTGTGTGTGTGTGTGTGTGTGCGCGTGTGTGTAGTGTTTCAGAGGTTGGAAAGAAAGCTTTAAATACATGCTGTTGTTGCACATTCCACATGTTTAGATTACTGTGAGGGCTGCAACTAATGATTATTTTCATGTTTGATTAATCTGTGGATTATTTTTGTGATAGTTTGGTCTCTAAAATGTCAGAAAATGGTTAAAAAAATAAAAATGTGGATCAGTGTTTCCCAAAGCCCAAGATGACGTCCTCAAACGTCTTCTTTTGTCCCCAACTCAAAAGATATTCAGTTAACTGTCACAGAGGAGAGAAGAAACTAGAACATATTCACATTTAACAAGCTGACATCAGAGAAGTTTGACCTTTTCCCATAAAAAAAATGACTCAAATCGATTATCAAAATAATTGGCGACTATTTCAACAGTAGACAACCTATCGGTGCAGTTGTAATTGCTTCATTTGTGAGGACTGACTTGCAACTCAAACTTTGACCTTCAGCCTGATGACACATGATCTCAGATAAATCACACGGCGGAGCAACTCCTTGTTCAAATGTTTCATGCTCATTTCAACCCTCTGAGTCATAGTCCTGTAACTCTTCTGCAGATTGGGGTTGTTTCTTCACACGTTAACTTGGCAAAAACACGTCTCACAGAAACATGAACATTGAGACGTCGACCACAAAAGCATCCGGCGAGAAGCGGATTTTCTGAAGTGGAACTTTTAATGGATGGGATCACAAAATAGGCTGAAAATGAAATGATTTTTTTTCTTCTAAAGTACTTAAAAAAGGTACTAGACCAGAGTCAGCCCTATGTTTCCACAGCCCAATGGTCCCACAGTCCTATGTTTCCTCATTTCTAAGATTTTTCTTAAAATTAGGCCCTATGTTCCCACATTTCTAGGACATTTTCAAAATTAGGTCTTGTGTTAGGGCTGTGGGAACATAGGCACACTCCCCTTAGACCACAATTTCTATTCATACTAACACACAAACATGTTTAAAACAATCAATACAACATATCAGTCGGCACACTTTATACCTTCACAGTCTTTTCACCAGAATAGTCTTTCATTTTGTACATCCTGAAGACAATAGAAAGGTCAGTAAACTTCTAATATTAGATAGACTGTGAGGCGATATGTTCTGTACCTGTATGTATCAGACACTGAGGGTCAATGTCAAATGAAATACACTGCAGCGGTCGGTTAGTATTGGCTCGTGCTTGAATGTGTTTTCTGTGTGCGACAAACAGAGTTGGCTTCGATCTGTGAAAGTGTAATATGATCTAATCGTGTGACCTATTCCGAAGCATTAGGTGAAAAAAATCTTGGTTAAATATATACAGGATGTTTTAGAATTATTCTCATGAAAACAGCCCATTTCCAGTGGTGATGTCATGCTGATAAAGTGGTCACAAATGTATATTTCTACCTGTTCTATAAAATCAAATCCTTGTTGTTTGAATGTAAAACTCAGCCCCTCACTGACACGTTTCAATAGAAAATACATCCCATAAAGGAAGGGATGTTCTTTTTACTGAAAAAGCGTTCACCTCATCTATAAAAATCAGCCAATAACTATGAGTAAACAAACCACTTATGTGTATATACAGTTATTTTTCACCGTTTACAAATGTAATCCTATTCCCTGCAGTGTTGATGAACGAACTTGAATGTTACGTCAAACAGGCAGCTCATTTTTACTATTCTTCCACGTGCCCTGAATGCAGCATCACTCATTCAACTCTGACCTTAAAATGACCTGTACAACGCCCCACAAGAAAATGTCACCACCCTGTACATCTCTGTAGGCTTGTGAGGACATTTGAATCTCAACAGGATGCAACATACACAAACACACACAGCAGACCTGAGGGGAAGGAAGCTAACAGTGGAGCTCATGTTTGCATGTTGAGATCGGATAAGACCTGTCCTGCTGCGATATGATCTAATATCCTGATACACACACACACACACACACATATACACACACACACACACACACACACACACACACACACACACACACACACACACACACACACACACACACAGTTTATCTCAAAGAGATTTCACTTTGGCTCTCCCTCTACCTGTCTGTCGGTCTCTCCCTCTACCTGTCTGTCGGTCTCTCCCTCTACCTGTCTGTCGGTCTCTCCCTCTACCTGTCTGTCGGTCTCTCCCTCTATCTGTCTGTCGGTCTATCCCTCTGTCTGTCGGTCTCTCCCTCTATCTGTCTGTCGGTCTATCCCTCTGTCTGTCGGTCTCTCCCTCTGTCTGTCTGTCACTCTGCCCATTGAGCACCATTATTTTATTGTTTTATTGCCGTGACAACCATCTGCTTTGGGAGGGGACAGGAAGCCAGTTCAATAAGCGAAAGTCAATCATCGTCTATTTTTAACTCTTATTTCAGCCGCCACTGTGTGTTATTATCTTGTGTATTATCTCTCATCCCCGTTTGAAAGTCAACGCTGATACACAACTCCTCATTCCGAGGCCTGTTTTATCAAGCAGAATTTAACTCTAGCTGCAAGTAAAAGCTTTTCAAAATTTACAAAATAAAAGGATAATTTGGGCTATTTTAACACATGGTGTAATGGGGAATCTAAATGTATTTCCCAGTGTCGTAAAATCAATAACAACATTTACCGTCAGCAGCGAAAAACCAGATTAAATGTTCCAAAAACTAAATTTATGTGTTCAATAATGGAAAAAAAACAAGTCTGACTGATATCTAGTCTATAAAAAATAAATAACTCCAACATTGTTCAACGCATACAGACAGATTGTTGTGATAACTTGGGACTTGCCCTGAGGAAAAGATCCAAACACACGCTCCATAAAAACGTTTAACAGTCGGTGCTTTTGTTCAGGGATTCATTCAGGGGGATTTGAAATGTGAAAGCAGAGCTGTGCTGCTTTCTGTCAAACCAGTCTCGGCATTACCTTGCATGGTGACCTTTGACCTGAGCAGTTAGATAATGACTCGTCACACTGAAGTGTTTACATGTCCTTATAAATAGACAAACTGCGGCACAAACTGTTAACTGCGTTGTTCCCATTAAGATAATGAGTGTCAGGTGTTGACATGACAAGGCTCGACAGCGCTGAGATAATCAGGCCTAGTCCACACATACATGGGTAGTACTTTTAAAAACAGGGGTTTTCCTTTGTTCGTTCGTCTACACATGCAGTGTTCGGAGAAAAAAAATCCCTGTCAATGGAACGTCATTTCTGAAAGTCTTCACCCTGGGCCGAGTTTTTCAAAAGCTCCGTTTACAGTGACCTAAAACACTGTTTGTGTGTGGACCAAAGTCCCAAGCACGTAGAAAAAGCTAAATTTAAAAAAATAAAATACCTGTGTGGACTAGCCTGGAAATCCAGCCCCAAATCCGAAAGACTAAGGAGGTGGCACCAAGCATGCATTTAAAAATCTCACTGCACGCAATTGGAGAACACTACGACCAATCACAGAAATACACGGGGTGACGTTTCCAGAGCGTACCCATACGCTTAGCTACCAGCGGAGCTAAATGATTCCTTATTTACCATGAAAACACACACACACACACACACACACACACACACACACACACACACACACACACACACACACACACACACACACACACACACACACACACACACACACACACACACAAGGGGTTTTAACATCTGAGACTTCTTGAAAAAAGGCTTTAGTTTGACTTGCTTATTTTCTCTTAATTCCTGGATGGGATCATGATTATGTTATTTGATCCCATAGACACTCAACCACTGAGCCAAGATGTCCTAACATTGCTGTTTGACATAACTTCAGACTACACCACGTACATAAACAAAAGGTCTGTCCTCAGGCATTTATCAGTTTCAGACTCTGGAAACGTGGGAAAAACAGTAAAATTCCCTAAAACTACTCTCTTAAACCAAATCACACAAGTTTAGGCTATTTTATGTGATCTTTTGGTAACTAATGTAATATTTTTTTTACCCTTCCATTCACAGAGCCTCCCCGCATCCCACTTAGAAAACCTCTGCACTAGAGAACCAAATGTGGATTAATCCACCGCAGAAAATAGTCCCCAAGAAATGTCTTCCTGTTTGTATGATGAAAACTACAGTGAACAACTGTTTTGCGAAGTTACTTTCAGAAGAACTTATATCAAAAGAAACTACATATTTGTGTAAAGATTAAAGTTTTTTGTTTTGGTATTCTTTTAAATGAAGAAAAGGGGGTTAGAAAACGTGCTTTTATTACCCTCATTATCATTTGGAAATAGGTGTTGTCATGGAACCAAAACTCAGGCACAGATATTGAACATTTTCAAACTATACCCAGGCTTTCGGTCTTAATGGATACCCAGATCTGAGGATCTATGCTGATAAAAACAAAGATTTATATTTGTATTTGTAAATCGAAATAGACAGATCAGGGTCACTCACAGGTGAAACAATTGTGTCTGTGGACTTTGGAGTGAACTGTCCCTTTAATATTCAGAACATAAGCTTCATCCTGGACGAGGTTTTGGATCTGGATTCAAATAAACCAAAGACAGGGTTCAACGTTAAGGTTTTCTGCACTTGCGAACAAACATTCTACTTGCCCTTACTTCATTTTTACTGGCCCCTATACAGATTGTTTTTTTAATTAGTGGTCATCAAATAATAATTCTGAATGAAGACGTTCCTTTGAAAATGATCAACTTTTATCTGCCATGGACTCAAACTTGTGGCAAACTTGGCAAAACATTTGTTACCCTGGAAATCCAGAGTTCTTGCGAGAGCACAATTTGAATTTGCTCAGCGAGGCACTCTGGCAACGAGTAATGATGCTCATTAACTATGCCCTTGTAGCCAAGCTGCACCAATCACATCGGTGTATCTGATGTAGGCGGGCCAGAGGCGAGCTAAACAGATGACGACAGCGCTGCGACATCAAAGTCCAGAATCAGTCAGTAAATTGGTCGTAGTGTAATCCAATTGCGTGCAGAGATATTTTCAAATGCATGCTTGGTGCCGCCCCTCAAGTTGGGCCATTTTCATTATTTATAGCCAGACCCTTAATCTTTCAGATTTCTGTCTGGATTTCCAGGCTAAAACATTGTAGTTGTTTCATCGACATCCTCTACTGCCACCCCAAGATAACTCCTTCTTCCAGGATGCTTGAAACACTCTTTCGCTTTAGCTCATACGCAGCCATCATCATCTTCTTCTTCTTCAAGACAGACGCCAGTCACGCGTCACTAGCGGCAACTCGATTCTTTGATTGGCTAATGGCACATTCAAATCAAATCACTCAACGAGCGTTCTTGGACGTGGGCAATGAACAATAACATCGTTTACAACACGATGATTATTGGAAAAAATTATTGAAATTGCCTGTTTGGGCAAGCATATGACAACAGTCCGTTTCTGCTTGTTACTAGTGGGTTAGTTTGTTTATCCTGAACCCACAGAAACAGAGTAAACAGGATCTGCTGGCTTCCACTTCATATCAGCAGATCCCAGCCTGCATGTTCCATATTCTCACATGCAGGTCTTATCCTGCGCTCATTATAAATGTGGTCTGACATGCTAACATGTACTGACTCCTATAAGGAAGATGAATGTGCAGGTAAAAGTGTTTGCTTTTCCCAGAGGAGGCCAAAACGCAGCTTTTCCCACAATCCTCAGGCTGAGAAATGAGCTGAGCTTTTGGGTCTGGAAGTCATTCTGCTGCCAATACTCTCCTCCAGAGTGTGTGTGTGTACAGGTTTATGGGTATGGAACTAATGACCTAAGGTGAGCACTTTCTTTGTGTGCTGCTTTACACACACACACACACACACACACACACACACACACACACACACACACACACACACACACACACACACACACACACACACACACACACACACACACACACACACACACACACACACACACAGTCTGGTGGAGTCATCAGTTTCTCCATTGGTGTGTTAATTTAATGACTGGCCCTCCGCACAACCGTGGGTCAATATAAATCAATACAAAGGCTGCAAGGACGGTGTGTGTGTGTGTGTGTGATTTAATATCTGGGTACCTTGGGTAACAAGATCCATACCCCCCCCCAAAAAAAGGTCCACAGGTCCACAGCTGCAGTCTGCTTTCAGGCTGAGATCTTTACATTCTGAAGGCCACTACATCATCATTTCATCCAATTTACCCTTTCTGTTCATGTCCGATTCTCCACACGGCTCCCAGAGGCTGACAACAGGTTCTCTGCAGTTGTGTCCTCTCAATTAAAACTCAACAAAAAAACTGAAATAGGTCTGGTAAAGCTACAGACGGAAGTTTTAGCAGAGTACATGTCAAACACTAAGACTATAAGGTAACCGGCGGAAATATCAAGCGACCCCTCAGGACACCAGAGTGAAAGAGGAACTCTCCCGCGTGTTTACTAGCCGTGAGGAGAACTACGGAGTACTACCCAGCCTGTTAAAACACTTGTATAATGTTCTCTGGATCTCTGGAGAAGCTCTGTCAAGTCATCAGTGTTATCTTGGCGCTGAGACAACTCTTTTTTTTTTTTTTTTTATGAAAACCCCTGCGTTAAAAATTGGGAGCAAGGAG